>LPNX010243981.1:1207549-1270609 GCA_001517045.1 Pseudotsuga menziesii
TGTGTTTATTTGTAAATTATGAATGCTGGAATAGTTAATTCCCTGGCCAAGAATGGACATGAATGACCTCATGTCCCTGTTGGGAAGGCATGGAAAATATGAAAGTATCCTTGATGAGACTTGGACTGTCATGCCAATTGGGCAATTAATTGACTGATCTTAATGCCTATATTATGCTTGGTCTGACAGAATTTCAATGGTGCATTTTACAGGTGAGAAAAGTGAAATCCAGTGGTGCACATTGATCATGGTAGTAGACCAAAAGCTACTGGACTTGGCTGGAAGTCTCCTTCAAACGATTTCCAGGACCCAAGATAATCTTGGAGAGATTCTCAAGATACAGAAAAGGAAGAATGAGATGAACCATCAAATTTTGTAAGACTCTATTGGTTTGCAAAAGGAGGTAAAAATCCTTCTGGGGGGGATTCGTAAGGGCAAGGAAAGTGGATCATTGATGGGACATCCATCCAAGCAATCTGTTAAGAAACATTCCAGGCATGAAGACTCAAAGGAAATTGAGCAGGTAAAGATGAAGCAGCCAGAGAAATGTTGGAAATGCGGAGGACATCATTTACGCCGGAACTTCCCAACGAAGGAACATAAAGAGGGTAGCAGCCACAAAGTTCCTCAACTTGGGGATGAGCCAAAAGTTGAGAACCAGCAGGAGAAGCTCATGGTAGCCGAGGGTTTTGGTCCTGAAAGTTAAAGTAAATAATCAAACGTGGGATAGATCCGCAAAATTTTGAAATTTTTATGTGCAAATTGTATATGCATTCCTATGTAATGGAACACCGAGGATGGTGTTATTCCAAGGGGAAGGGGATTTTATTATCCACGGTTTTGACCCCAGTTGCATTAAAAGATACATGATGTATATGTTGTAATTAATCATGGTGTGGATCTAAAGGCAAAATCCCCACCATCGATTTGGTTGTGTATGTTTCAGAAATAGGGATCATTGCCGATGGTATATCATTCTATTCAGTACATTATAGTTTTGGGCATCATGTAAATATGGACATTAATTAAAATACACCTACAGCCAGCTACGATGATGCAACGTTAAATAAAAAGGGAATGATTCCTAAGGTTAAGGGGGGGGGGTTTCTAACCCATGGGAGTCATTGGGAGTTTTCCATGTGTCGACCACCCATTTAATTTATGCTGTCTAGGAGTAGTTATTGCTGAGTAGTGGTGGGTATGGAAAGACTGCCAATCCTTTCCCACATACCCACTCCACCAGTGGACTCTTCCTCTTCACATCGCATGGGGCAGAAGAAAACACTCTCCACTCTTCCACAAGGGGACTTCTTCGGAGGTTTTGGGGTCTACCTCACTCTCACATAGGGGGGTGCTAGTTTCCCTCCCACTGCGAGTTGTTCTAGTAATCCGCACATAGAGAGAGGGAAATCTTGCTTCCTCATGCATCGCTTGTGGGAATTTCCCTATCATTTTGGTTAATCCTCACACACATGCTAGAAATCAGATGGTTTTTACCTCACGCAGGGGTTGGGGGATTGTGATCTCATGCAAAAAACTGGAAGAGCGGCTTGAGGGGCACAACTCTGCTGTGTGTATACTTTCCCTATCTATGCTAAGAATCCATATTCTTCCCCATCTACGGATTGCGTAAGGTTCCCATTATTTCATTATGGGATTGGGTTGCTAATCTTCCCTGGTCTTGGTTGTTGCATGTGCACATATATTTTGGGTGCTGATGAGTTGTTTTGGCCATGCTAGGGCCAAAGAAAAACTCTAATTCGTCTTCAGTTGTGTTCACCTTTTCATTTGGGGTTGTCACCCTGTTGTATTGATCTTCTTCACAGAGCTGTGAACTGTTTGTTTTACTGCGGTATGCAATGGTTGGTCTTTGGACTGTTGACAGTAGGATTAGAGGCTGGGTATTCTTGATAAAACTGGTGTTTGGAGCCACTCATACAGAGTTAGACTACTGGCTTTCTTCTCCGCAACCCTTGAAGAGTATTGGAAAGGGAAGTCAAGGCCTGAGGGACTTTGAAGCAGAGAAAGGACTGATTCCTATTGATGGGTGTGTGGATGTCTTAGGAGTCTGGTTAAATTTGGCGTAGGCATCCTTAGCTCTCCATTGAGGCCACCAACTTAGCATTTATCCTTTCCTATCTCCTTGATGACCTAATAAACCCTGCTGTGTGGGCTTGGTTGATTTGTGTACCTTGGCTATGTGTAAGCTTGCTTTGACCCTTATTCCTTGAGGAATCATACCCAGCTCAGGGGTGGCAGCGTTGTTAAGAGATTGATGAGCACGATGGCCTATGGTTGGGTTAACGTTGCAGCAACGTAGCTGGTTGTGGGATGAATTCTTTTAAGATGAGTATTCTTGACTATTCTGTATCTACATTTATCTTTACTGATTAATGAATATGATGAACATGTGGTATGCTTGAATGAACGTATGTTTGCTTCCTCTATATATATGAAGGATTATGCATCTTAGTATGTTTTATGTTTTAAGCTTTATATTTCAGCATTATATGACTATTCATGTTCATGGGGCTATTTTCCAAAGGCTTTTGTTTGTTTGGTAGCGTCCTCTAGCCGATCTGAGGGTCGAGGACATTACAGTATGGTATCAGAGCTCTGGTTGCAGCATGGGCCTGAATGGGCCATGAAGATGCAGTGATAGAGATTATGTTGCAGCATTTGGGCCTCAAAGGGAAATGAGAAACAGTTCACAGAGGCAGGGTGCCTACTTCCCAAAAGAAACCAAGACAAAATGGGTGAATGGCAGAAAAAATTTCAAAAATTTTCTAAGTTCCAGAATTATTGGCTCATCGCAAAACTTAGTGAGAAGTTCTTCCGATGCAGTGGAAGAGCTAGTCTGAAGGTCACCAGATGAGGGACAAATAGCCTTGGTTTCAGAAAATTTTCTAAGTGCTTGGTCGTCGGCACATCGAAAAACTTAAATAGATGGACCTCCGATGCAGACCTCGGCGACGGTGAAATTAGTTAGATGAATCGGCGACATCTAGTTGATCGACCACCCAACATCAACCATCGGCGAATGACACCACTAATTTTAAGGGATCACCAATGACATGTCGACGGAGGTTAGTAAATCAATCGGTGATGATTAGTTGATCACATCACCGATGCTTAGTTTATTTTGCATCCGTCATTGCACATGGTTAGAGGACTATCATTCCGACAGATAGAGTCCCCGACTTCCGATGCCACAGAGGAAAATTTCTATGACAGTTGATGTGGCGGAAGACAAGGTGGAACATTTACAAAAAAATTTCTAAGGAATGAGATCATCGGCGATCGGAAAAGAATAGTGGTTCGGATCATCGATGAATAGTTGTTGGGATCATCGATGCAAGGAAGGAGTTTCAAAGACTTATCTAAGTGTCAAACCCATCGGCAGTTGGTGAATGATAGAAGATTAGAGTGCCGATCGATGGAAGATAGTTGATCAGGCATCCACCGTTGTGGCTATTTGGTAGACTATCCCTCTGACGGATAGTTGTTCCGACCACCGATCAGAAAATTATAGTTATAGTATTCGCTACCACTGTGGGAGAAGTTAGTGGTCTCGTCCATCGATGGGCATCGAAAAAGTGTAGCTAATTGCATGTCCACCATTGCGAAAGTATAGAGGACTAACCTTTCGATGGGTAGAAGTCCCGACTATCAATGCCGCAATGACTAGAGGTTCCGACCGCCGATAGGATTGTGGTCACGGAAGACACAGAAGGACCATTGGCCACCGTTGCGGAGTGACATAACTCAATTTCCTTGGCTAGCAAAGGAGCACTTGTTTCAGATATTGGTTGTAATCTTCCATCACTTGTTTATCAATAAAGAGAGACTTTATTCCAGTTTGTGTCTTTCTACTCTTATGTATTATTATTTATGAATTATCTTATTATTTCATTAATCTTCTATATAATATAGAATATATTGCAGAAAATATCTGGCTCTTTGCAGGTATTGAAGATTCCCTAGAAGCTATTGGAGCAATTTGGATTGAAGACGAAAGCTAGGATCAACCTCCATAAACAAGGTATGCTTACTTTCTTCCTTATTTCTCTGTCAAATTCTCAAATGGATGAATGTTTGCAAGTTTATTTAGTACATTGGTAACCCCGGAGACCCTACGTTATAAATTTTTATTCTCCTAAACAACAACACTGGAATTATAAACCAAAGTCCTAGCACACATATATGGAGATACATACTCATCGTGGTTTCACATGGTGTGGTGTTCGAAGAAAAGGTTGGTTTGCAATGTTATAAGGTTTGATATGCTCCTAGGTTCCATGGAATAAGTTATACGGTTGGAATTTAAACAATATCCATGATTTGGATTCACAATTATTTGGATTTGTAATGATTTGTCCATGCAATAAATGGTACTTTTGTTTGACATTTAAAATTGTCCTAGCTGTGACTTGGTAGTGCAGCGAGGCCCATGAGGAAACACGAGAGGAAATATATACCTTACACCTGGATGGTGAGATATTATGGTTTTCATAGGTTTTGTAAAAGCACTTACTCTATGTGAGATCATATTTGGTGTTGTTTCTTGTCAGAGGTCAGTCGAGGGCCGAGATATTCTCTGTGTTGTTCTTACTCTGCTTCCACCATCTTAATGGTGGTGTTCTGGTTCTCTCCAAGGTAACCTAGACTCCCCTGTCTTCCTCAATGGTTTTCCATCTAGAATGGTGCTCCAACGAGCCTGCCAATACTCCCAACATGTGAACAGTGTGCTCCAACTAGTAAACCTCGACTTCATACTCTTTCTCTGCAGTTTAATGGGTTTGTAATGGATAGTTCCATTTTATTTTACTGATATATTTTTTTATGAATGCAGGTTACAGAGGGATAAGGGTGGTCGTAGGAGCTGATCCGTAGCCCTTGTTGCCAACTTCCAAGGTAAGGTTTCAAACCTCTTTAATTTTATTATTGGGTTTCAAAATTTCAAAGGATTTTCTTTCACTTAAAATAGTCCATAATTTGATTATTGCACCATATTATATAGGTTTCACCAAAACATGATATTTATTTGACATTGTTTGAGAAAAGCCAGAGGTTTGTTGATATAATTTTGATGAATCTAATATATGTCCAATCTCTTCTCCTTGTACCTTGACATTCCTACCAAAGTGGTGCAATAAAATATTCATTTTTTCTAAAATGTCTACTTTCAAAGTGCCTATATCCTTTTCAGTGTTCCAATATTCAGGGTATACCATAGACATGGCCTCCAATAATTCATCTCGAGGAAATCATTCTCTTATCTCTGATGATAGTGATTGTGCAAATTGCATCAAGTTGTGTCTCACTAAAATCACAATATCATTGAAATGTTCCCTTGGAACATGACACTCTTTGTTGGTTTCTCCCATATTACTATCATAATGAAAGAGAACCATATTCCAACACGCTTCCATACATAGTCTCCCTTTTTCATCAAACTTCAATGATGCAGAGTAGGTTGATTATTGTTTTCCTTCCTCACATGTTAATTTTTTAGTTTTAATGTAATTATAGTCACATTTCACATCTCTTATCTATTAGACAAGATTGCTTTAAATCATACTTGTGTTTCAAACTACTATGGTGGCTCTTCTTCTTTTTTTATGAATATGTAGATAAGGATGGAAAAATTCCATCCAATTTTTCTTGTGCTAGAGTAAGAAACTAGTTTGATGGTCCTTTTGGGACAGGTTCCCATGTAATGGAATTATTACGAGGTAAACAATATATATCTTACTCTTTTTGTTACAATTTTTTTTTATTTTATTACTCTGGTATGTTCATAATTGAAATCTATCATACATACTCTGCAGAGTCACCTCATGTCATTTCTTTGATGATATTTTAGGTCTTTCTATGGACATAATTCTACTAGAAGGAGGTTTTTGATTCTTCCAAGGAATTCTAGAACTCCTAAGTATAACTCCTTATTTTTTAAAAGAGATAGGGAGATAATCAAATTTTGTGAGATTCTAACCTCAAGGATTTGATGGAAGATTATGGTTAACATGTGTGTAAATATTTCCATGTTGTATTGATAAATCTCAGCTTGGAATTTCCACCATGACTTGATATTTAGTCACTTACCATGCAGGTATGAATCTCAACAACTCTCAGAATCAGAGTGCATTTAATCTATTAGGATTTGATTAATTAATTCAAGTATGAATATAGATACTAGTATGATTCGACATGAAAAAAAAAATACATTACAACAAAAAAATCTAGTATGAAAAAAAATACGGCACTAGGTTGCTTATAAATTAAAAAAAAAACCATCGTTTTTTAAATTTTAGAAATTTTAAAAATATAGATAATCCATTCAACATTTTCATGTCACATTTATTCTTTATTAAAAACAACACCAAACATATTAAAATATATATTAACTTTTTTAATAAAACTATGTGAAAATGAATATTAATAAATTTCAAAATTTTTATTGTATGTAGGGTTGAAATTTGACATCCTACCTTTCACGTCAAGAAAATTTTATATGCCATTTTTATTTTAACATTGCCTTTAATTTGACATTAAAATAACAATCATATTAACTATATGAAACATTGAATTCTCATAACTATTGTAACTAAATATAGGCACTAAGTTACATGTAGAGGAACATTGAAGGTGAAATTGGGAAAGGAGGACTTAATTTATGTTAATAAAAATTAGATGGCTCACAATAGGTAGACATACATTGAGACAAGAAGATTTCTCACAAAAAGATCCAACTAAAATCCCCTTATTTTTTATATTGTGTATATTCATAAAAAAAAAAAATAGAGACGACGTGGAGCACAAACTTGCATTTCACTAATTTTGAATGACAGGTCTACTAACAACAATTGCTATGAACCATTGTACTTGTAGCCTATAGGATCAATATACTAGTTCATGTGAGTTAATAGTTAATTCAAGTGGCAATAAAGCCAAACATACCAAGGACAAGAATTGAATTCTTATCCAAATTTTGAGATCATTTTATTAGACTACTTTGATGCTTACATGAACATTCTCACTACTCATGAAAAATACCATAAGCTATGCTTATCAATTAGGACCATCATTATAAAATGAAAATAAAGATTAAGTATTGTTGTAAGACTTAAGTTGATCTCAACCAAATATTAGCATTTAATAAAACTATTATAAATTCAATCTCCTAAATTTAAAAAACATTCATCTCAACTAAGAATCTATCATGAATATGCCAAAGACTTAACGAGATCATAAAAATACAAAAAACATAAAATTTGCAATCTAGCATACTTTCCTCAAATTTCCTTTTTATTATTGAAATATACAGAAACATAAAATATGCAATCTTGCATAATTTCTTCAAATTTCATTTTTATTATTGAAATAACTGCAACTTTAGAAATTTAGCAGACAATAGATCATGAATCTCCCAAAGAGATCAAAGTTATCCATATATAAACAATTTATAAAATACAAAAACATGAAATTTGCAATCTTGCATATAAGAGCAATTATCATCCATCAAGATTTATGGTGAGAAAAAATAAAAAGGTTGTTAATTAATTTTACTTTTAATGATATTAATGACATTAAAATTAAAAATGCATTTCAAAATGACCGTGAAACTGAAATTCACACTTCATTAATAACATTTAACTTTTTGAAATGATGAACATTTTTTTACAGTCAAATTTCAAGCCTAATTATATGTATATCACACACAAAAAAACATGACCTGACAATCATGACAATGGAATGCTATCGCACCAAATGCATGACGTGACAATCATGCGTTTCACGCGATGACTCCCACAAAGTTACATTCAAAGAGTAACACAACTAAAAGATTTGAACATATATGGACATAATAACACAACTAAAAACATATGAACATGTGTGGATGATAAACGATCATAACATAAGTTTATATAAAAAAATTCATGAGCAAGTACAAGTTAATTTAAATTTGGGAAAATCATGGGTATATCATTGAGTTTATTAAATCAAGTGTTAGAAGATTAAAAACTTTTAATCTTCAAAAGTAAAGATTAAACTTATGGTTGATTTTTTTTAAATCATTTTTCATTCTTAAATGTAAAGATTTAAAATTATTTTTAATTCTTTAAAAATCATAATTTAAGATTTTATATATATTTTTAAATAAAAAATTATTATTATATTTTTTAAGTAAAAATTAAAATTTAAGATTAAAAAGAATGTGCAAAAGTGGAATAATATTTTTTTAAACTATTAATAAATTATTTAAAATTATTTAATAAAAAATTAATCAGCTCATTAATTTAAATATTTTATAAATAATAATTATAAATTATTTTATTATAATTTCACATAATCAAATAATACTTTACATAATTCATTTAATCATAACTTATATAGCATAAAAATATGAATATATGGTGGTGGTGGTGGTGGTGGTTAACGTCGAGCGAGACCAAACTTAGGTCTATTAGATCTAAAGAAAATGAAATATTTAGTTTGTTTTTTAATTGTATTCCTATGCTCAAAGAGCTTGGAGAGAATCGTCCTGAGCTCACTATAATTTTGACATGTTAAAAGGCTAGGAAGGTCGATATTGCAACAAAGATTATGAAACTGAGATCTAATGTGGGTGTACACACAACACTCTAAGAGGAAGTGATTTTCATCCTCAATGTGCATATTTTCACAGAGATGATAAATCCTTTCCTCCCATAGTGTTTAAGGAACTGCCCAACAACCTATTTTACTATGGAGCTAAGGAGAGTTCATTCTTATCTTGGCTATATTAATTTTTTTCTTTGAACTAGTTAAAACAGAGAGGTATTTTTTCTCTTCTAGAGTAGGGTTGATGACCTCCTTATAATATCTTAACTTTCTTTTAGCCTCTAAATATTTCTCACACCACATTTTCTCTTTAAACTTAGAAGTAACAATATTTTTAATGTTATTAATAGTTTTCAATGCAACATTTCGGTCGATCACCCAATGGTTTAACGAGGCCCTGGTATCTTTGTACCACCCCTAGCTTGAGACTTAGTTGGTTTTGGATGGAATTTTAAAGCTAGCTTAGGAAGTCTATGGTCTCCATGTTATTGATTTTGTGCTTGTACAATAGGATCCTAGTCATAGCTAAGCTCTCGATAGGGGAAAGACCCACTTCTATAAAGAGAATAGGATAGGGTGCACTGCTTTCAATTTTGAGGTTATATGTTATAAAATGCTTCTGGATTTGATCAATATTTCTCCAGGATTCTCTAGAGATGTTGCAACTCCAAAACTCACATTCATATAAGATAACTGGAGTTACTAAAGTTTCAAAGAGGAGCTTCTCTTTATCCCACATCACAAGGTTTTACAGCTTTACAATTATTTTCAAGACCAAAATAAGCTTTCCACCCTCCATTAATCATTTTCTCAATGCTATAGTTCCAGTTGAGCTTGTGATGAATATCAATTCCTAAGTATTTGTAAGAAGACACTTCCTCCAAGTTGCTATTGTCATACACAAAATTAGCGTAAGTGTCCTTCTTGGATTTGATAATCATAACTTTTGTTTTGTCAGTGTTAATAGTCATACCCATGGTAGAGAAAAAATCCTTAAGAAGTATTAGTTGGTTATCAATATCTAATGGACACCCTTCCATAAGAACAATATCGTCAGCATAGAGAAGAAGGATGATGATTATTGCATCTAAGTTCATGCCAGCACATCCTCCTTCCTCTAAACAACCTTCTAGCTTATCGATGTAAATGCCAAATAGGGTAGGGGAGAGGGGGAAACCTTGCTTAACTCTCATATTACACTTAATATCTTTTGACCATCCCCCGTTGCTCTTAAAATTGGCAATTACATTCTCGTAAAACCTTATTGCGGTTGCTCTCAACTCGAAAGGAACCTTTAGCTCTTCTAATCTATTACATAGGTTATTTCTAGGTACTGTGTCGAAAGCCTTTCTAAAGTCCACAAAGAAACAAAAGAGATTGGATTTATGATTACGACATTCCTCCACAACAATCCTAAGCGTAATGAGGTGGTCCATTGTTGAGTGTTGCCTTCTAAAACCCACTTGGCCTTTAGCCCACTTACCTTCACTTTCAAGCTAGACGTTGATCTTCTTTTCCAAGATAATACCATATAGCTTGGCTAAGAGAGGGCTAATCATAATTGTTTGATAATTAGAGGGTTTATTTGTATCCCCACTTTTAAAAATAGGTATAATGAGGCTTTGAGTCCATGCCTTAGGGAACCCTTGCTTGACTTCTTGATTGAAAATCTTGTGGATGTGAGAGAAGAGGAAGGGACCGCCAATTTTTAAGATTTCTTCTTGGTAACCTTCAATGTCCTTAGCTTTTCCATTTTCCAGATGTTTAACCCCCAAATCTATGTCTTCTAATGAGAAAAATTCTTCTGTTGTGAGCAGGGTTTCAAAGTTCTCTATGAGCCACCTTAGAGAGGTGTAAGAGATTTTCTTGTATTTTATGAATATATTGAATTTATTCCCTTTTAGTTAGGGCTTTGTATATTTTTATCTTGTCAATTTTAAGAGACTCATCAAGAGCTTCCTTGATTTCTCTCCTCCCACTTTTATAATATCTATCATACTAAGGGTTGGTTTTGCTATTTATTTTATTACTTGGAAGTTCAATTGAGAACTTGTCAATATAATATGAGAGGGTTGTAGTAAAATTATGGTAGAGGTCTTGTATGTCGTCCATAGTTTTTTTTTTGTATTGGGTGAATCAGTAATTGGGTGGTTCTGGTACTCGCATGACACGAGGTCCATTCTCGTCGGCTGCCACTATAACCCCAGGTGCATCCACACAGCCCGCAAACATGGGGAACGGATAAGTCAGGGTGAGATTTGAACTTGATACCACCTTTACAACATTCCTTCATTTACACGGCACTTTCCAGTCAGTCTACACCCCTGTGGGCTGTATGTCGTTCATACTTGATAAAGGAAGCAAATTAATTTTTAAATCATTTAGAAAAATATCATTTTTATTTCTATCAAAGATCAAGTTCTTTTGGCTATAAGGATTATCTTCTATGGGATATCTATGCATGAAAAACTTGAGAGCTACAACTAAAGGTCTATGATCAGAGTGAGGCTCATGGTATTTCAAGATGCCAAAATTTAGTATTTCGTTGTATAAAGGGATATCATAAATAACATAGTCTACCACGCTGCTACAAAGTCCATGGATACAGGTCATATGGGTAGAATTGGGCCACTTCTTAAGACTAAATTCACCCATTAAGAGGATATTGCCTTCATCCCTTAGGCTAGAAATATCATTCTCTTTAACCATTGTAAGGAAAAAAATTTATGTAAATTTTTTTTCTTATAGAAGTTAGAATTAATAGGGGAAAAATAACAGATTGCTATGTAGGTTTTTTTATCATTAATATCAGTAATCTCTATCCAAATATATTGGTTGTAAGGGTCTTTTTTATAAACCCTAGCATGGGGGCGGATGTTCTTCCTAATGTAATTAGTATATACATATATAAAAGTATGTATACTATTTTTTATAGATATTATTAATTAATATTTTTATATACCTTTTATATTTATGTATGATAATTTTTTTTTTTTTTTACAATCTTAAATATATAAACACCAGACATAGTTTGTGGTTGGATCACCTCAATATGGGTCAAATGGTTGAGATCATTTTTTTTAATTCTTCATATTCTTGTATTTAAACTAGTTCAACTCTGAGTTATAAATGCATAGCTACATGTTATCACCGACATTCTTTCTATTATCCATTTATCAACTATCAGTCATTATATATGTATGTATGTATCGCATTCTTTTAGTTATATGTCATGAATTGTTGGCTATCCATTCATAACCTATGAGTTATCCATGCATATTTACTAGTTATCCATTCATCAGTTGCCACTTTTTTTTATATTCTTTTTGTTTAGAATTGCTTATTTTAAATTTTGAACTACTGCCATAGAATCAATCTCAATAGTACACTTGTCCCATCCTCATCCATAGATGAAAAAACATAAGCATTCATCTTCCCTAAATCTCAAATAAAAAGTCCTATTGAAGTGGTACATAAGAGCAAGGAGGCAATAATGCTTGACACTATTGTTAGGAGGTTGCTTTGAAATTTGGAAACTTAGCCTCATGGTTGAGAACTTAGATGGTATATGTGGACAAATTAAATTAATGGACATAAGTTATACCTTTCATAAAGTTATATTTGATTCTCAATATTGATTGATATCGACTTATGAAAAAAATATAAAAATTAAGTGAATAAAAATAAAGTTATATCATAAATATATTAAACAAAACTAACCTCGATGAAGGTCTCTGATGAAAACCCTTCATGTATCTGTGAGGTGAAAACCTTTGGTAAAATTTATGGGCACTCCTTCATTTGGGGGCTCTAAATTAGGTGCATATTTTCCTCCCCTCTCTATATTTTTAGTTCTAGTTTTTAAACCTTAGGGCATCTTCATCATTTATTTGGGGGCTCTAAATTAGGTGCATACTTTCCTTCCCTCTTTATTTTATTTTATTTATTATTTATTTATTTATTATTTTGTTTTCTATTTTTATTTTTAGTTTTTTCTATACACTTTTACATCTTTACATAAATATGAGTAATTCACCGCATTTTCCAAAAACAGTTAAAGAAATACCTAGCGCAGTTACCCTACAGAACCTTGAGTTTATGGAGTCATTAGAGAAACGCAGGGAAGCACAAGAAGATAAAATTTATGAATGTATAGAATCCTTAGAGAAGCATAGGGAAGAAAGAGAAGTTAAACTCCAAATAGAGTTAGAAATCATGCTCCATAATAAATTTGAACAAGGTAGAGATAATGGAGACTAGACTGCATACAATGGAAATTCAAAAAACACCCAAAAAAGGAGAGGTAGATGCAGTAGTAAATATTAAGTTAAAGGATAGGAGCAACCTAACCCTAAATATTATAGAAGGTAAAATAGATATCAAAACAATTAAAGAGAAAATGAATAAGCTCATATCCTTAGACTATGAGCGTAACAAATTAAGAGATTTAAACCTCGTGATTTTTGTTTTAAAAGAGGAGGAAGAAGAGGATACATTAGTAATTGTCAAGACAACTTCACAATAGGTTACAAATTGAAAATACCGGTCTTAGAGAAGAAAACAGGATGGGGAAATTAATTGAGAATATAGAAAGGATAATACAGGTTAAGGTTAGCTCTACTGAACAAAAATACAACATAGCCAGTAAGACATCAAGTTTAAAATGCTTTGGGATATTTATAAATGAATACCTCATTCGAGAGGATCGAAACAAATTAAGAAGGAAGTCTAAAAGGTAAAAGAAGCTAGGAATGAGGGAAAATGGGCATTAATCAGAAACATGAAAGTTGTTATTAGAGATAGAAACCAAAAGGATATTAATAAATAGCAATTTGACGCACTTTGGATCTTGTCCTCGAAATGTCTAGGATTTCCATGGAGCAAAGGCCCTAAGCTAAGTTGGATCTTGAGCATAATTTATATTATATTATTGGTTGAAACTTGGGAACATGAGGATTCCAAGGTCCATGATATAGACGGATATGTGATATGGTCAATATGGAATCAACGTTCATGTCATAGAGGCATTGGGGGTATATCCTGTTACATTAGGAAGAACATATACCCACATGTTAGGCTTTATAAGAAAGACCCTTACAACCAATTTATGTCACGTCCCTTGCCTCCGGCCAGCAAAGAGGACGCGACTACAAGCTTCAAACACCCGGGCTAAGAGCCTCATGAACATATGCATATGAAAAATTTGCATAACAGAATGCTGAAATAAAATGCATTGCAGTATAACATGCACAAACGAAATTGTTCATCATTCATTTTAACATGTTCATCATAACATTAACAGTAATCATGGTTGCAGAAGTAAAAATGGACAAGATTACTTATCTTATGAAAACGTTTCTCCGCAACGAGCTACGTCGCTGCAACGTTCCACCCAACCATAGGCCAGCATGCTCCTTAATCTCTTAGCAGCGCTGACACCCCCGAGATGGGCATGATTCTCCAAGGAATAAGGGAACTAGCAGGCTTACACATAGCCAAGGATACACAAAACACAGCCAAGCCAACAGAGTTGGGTTTATCAGGCCATCAAGGAGTTGGGAAAGGCTAAATGCTAAGCTGGTGAGCTCATTACCGAGCCAAGAACACCTACACCAGAACTAGCCTGACCTCTAAGACACCCAAACACACCCAACATAAGGAATCAGTCCCTTTTTTGCTACACAGTCCCTCAGGCCCTGCATTCCCTTCCAGTGCTATTCAGTGGTGATGGAGAAGAAGGCGAGCCCTTTAGCTCTGTCTGTGTGGTTTCCAGCCACCAGGTTTATCAAGCAAACCAAGCCCCCATCCCTGCTCCCAACGCAATCCGAAGACAAACCATTGCACTCAGGCAATTAATTAGCTGTTACAGCTTAAGACAGGGAAGACATCCCCAAAACGTAAGAAAGAACACAACTACCATGGTAAACAACGTGGGGAAAAATCAATGACCCAATCTGAACAATGAATTCATCAAGGGACTTACACAGCCCGAGGTTGGAAAGAACAAACCAAGTTCACTGCTGGGCAGAGGAAAACATATGCACAGGCCCCGAATTGGTAAGGGAAAACATACCATGACTGAAAACACGAATGGCCCTTCACAGGGAAAACTGTGGATGAAAACGCACAACTTCCAGTTCGCTGTGTGAGCCAAAAAACAGGAAAAATCCCAGTGCGTAAGAACAGCAAACACGGTCCCTGCGTGAGGACGAACAACTCACAGCTCATGCGTGGATGAACATGCAACAGAGAGGACGCGAATTGGACATGCGTGAGTGTTCAACACAGGCGTGGAGAGGAGAATGTGTCCGTGGGAGTGAAAAACAGGAAAACCTATGCGTGGAGGAGATGAACAAAAAATCGTGAGGCCCCCATGGTCGAGAGTGCATGAATGTTTTTTTTTCCATAGTGAAGTCAAACGTGGATGGAGTGTGCATGGAGGCAAGGACTGATAGTCCTACCACCCCACTCCCAAAGACAATAACTGCCTCAACTACCAGCAACCATTCTTAATGAAAGTGGTTGGAATTAAAACAAGGGAAGAAGACACATGGGTATTTTCTCTCACTGGCCAAAGGTCTAACAAATTCCCCCACACCCTTATCCTTGTGAAAATCATGCCCCTTCCAATTGGGTTGCTACGATCGTAGCTGGTCGGATTCATTTAATTAATTATAGATGCATATTTACATGATGACAAACATAATATATGCCGCATGCCTTGATATACCATCGGTGACAAGTATAAACCCAAAACATAGCATAACCGATCAATGGTGGGGCCTTGGCCTTGAGCTCCACACCATGATAATTTACAACATATATACATCATGTACATCTAATGCAATGGGGTCAAAACTGGGTTGTTATATTCCCCTCCCCCTTCAATAGCACTGTCCTCAGTGCTTTACAAAATTGAACAAAATTCTACACTGGCATCGCCTCAATGTTTCGCAAAATTGAACAAAAATGGATGTGCCAATCGCATGGCATCCTCCAGCTCCCATGTAGCCTCTTCAGGTTTGAAGTGCTCCGATTGCACCTTTACCTGACCTATGGCTCGGTTCCGGAGCATTGTGACCCTCCTGTCGAGGATGCGCATTGGCTCGATTCAGAACTCTCCCTCGGGTTCCACCTGAATCACATCCCAATTTATCACATGCTTAGGATTGTGTACATATCTCTTAAGCAAAGAAACATGAAAAAATCTATGAGCTCTAGTGCTAGCAAGCAATGCAAGTCTATATGCAACTGGCCCTATTCTTTCAAGCACTTCAAACGGCCCACAATATCTCGGTGACAACTTGGCACAACTTCCAAGCTTCAAGGAACTCTTCCTTGCCCTCACTCTGAGGTAAACATGGTCCCCAACACTGAACTCCCTGTTCACCCTATGCTTCTCTGCATAGCTTTTCTGTATGTCCTGTGCTGCTTTTAGCTTTTTCCTGATATTTACGACCTCTTGCTCCATTTCCTTGAGCAATTCTGGCCCAAGCACAATCTTGTTCACTGGATTATCCCAATTCACTGGTGTCCTACACCTTCTTCCATACAAATATTCATACGAACTCATCCCCAAGGATGCTTAATGCCCATTGTTGTAAGCAAACTCTACCAAGTGCAAGTAATCTTCACACTTGGTTGGTTTGTCCATTACGTACATGCGAAGCATATATTCAAGCACCTAATTAACTCTCTCTATCTGACCATCTGTTTGAGGATGGTATGCAGTGTTGAAGTTTAGCTTTGTACCCAAATATGCAAACAACCCCTTCCAAAAGTTGGAAGTGAACTTGACATCCCTGTCAGAGACTATTGCCTTCAGCAATCCATGCAATTTGAATACCTCCTTCATGAATATCTTTGCAATGTCATCAGTCTGATGTGTAGACTTGACCGGTATAAAATGTGCTACCTTAGTCAACTTGTCTACCACAACCATGATAGAATCATGGTGTCTCCAAGTCATCGGTAATCCTGTAATAAAATCCATGGAAATAACTTCCCATTTCCATTCCGGAACTGGGAAAGGCTGCAACAAACCTGCTAGATGTTGATGCTCAACCTTTACCTGTTGACATTTCATACACCTTGAAATGTACTCAGCCATGTCCTTTTTCATTCTTGGCCAAAAGTACTGCTTTCTAGCTGTAGCAATTGTCTTATGATATCCTGGGTGACCAGAATATGGAGCTTAATGGATTTCATCCATGACAACTCTCCTCAAATCTGCTACATTCGAAATATAAATTCTACCTTTATAAGTGAGAAGTCCATCTTCTTCCAATTTATATTGCTCATACCTCTTCTCAAGACTCTGCTGCTGCAATTTGTCTTTTACCTACTCATACAATTCATCTCTAGAAGCATGACTAACAATCTATTGCCTCAAATCTGATTGGCAAATACTGAGAGATGCCACATGCATTTCTTGCACTTTCTTGCTGAGTGCATCAGCTACCTTATTCTCCTTTTCCTTTATGTGCTTGATTTCAAAATCAAACTCACATAAAAATTCCAGCCATCTTGCTTGCCTAGCATTCAGAGCAGGCTGATCAAATAGATACTTCAATCCACAGTGATCTGTTCTGAGCTCAAATCTCCTACCCATCAAGTAATGTCTCCACATATTGAGGGCATGTACCATGGCTGCAAGCTCTAGATCATGAGTGGCATAGTTCTTCTCATGCTCCTTAAGCTTTCTTGACTCATAACATATCACGTGGTTTTCCTACATAAGGACTCCTCCAAGCCCTTGTCTGCATGCATCGGTACACACCACAAAGTCTTTCTCTGGGTCTACAACCTTCAATACTAGTGCACTGGTGAGAAGACTCTTCAACTACTACAAGATTTCTTCACACCTCGATGTCCATTCAAACTTCATCCCCTTCTTTTGCAAAGAAGTGATAGCATGTGCAACTTTGGAGAATCCCTCAATGAATCTCTGGTAATATCCTGCAAGTCCCATAAAAGATCTTACATCCGTCACATTTCTTGGAGTAGGCCAATTCATGATGGCTTCAATCTTTTCAGGGTCCACAGAGATACCCTCCTCTGAGATAATGTGACCCAAATATTGAATTCTATCTCTATAGAAGTCACACTTTCTCAGTTTTGCATACAACTGGTGTTCCCTAAGCAATTTCAATGTCAATCTCAAATGCTCTTCATGCTCTTACTCATTCTTGGAATAAACAAGAATGTCATCAAGGAAAACAAGAACAAACTTGTCCAAGTACCTGCTGAAGACACTATTCATAAGGCACATAAATGTAGTCGGTGCATTTGTAAGGCCAAATGGTACCACTACAAACTCATAATGCCCATACCTTGTCCTGGAGGTTGTTTTATGAATGTCTTCATCCTTGATCCTTACTTGATGGTAACCAGACCTCAAGTCAATATTGGAAAATACCTTTGCTCCTCTCATTTGATCAAAGAGGTCATCAATCCTAGGCAAAGGATATTTATTCTTCACAGTAACCTTGTTCAATTGTCTGTAATCAATACACAACCTGAGTGTACCATCTTTCTTATTTACAAACAGAATTGGTGCTCCCAAAGGAGACACACTCAGTCGGATATACTTCTTCTCCAACAACTCTTGCAGTTGCATCTTCAATTCTAGCATCTCCGGTGTACTCATCCTGTAGGGTGCTTTGGACACTAGTGCTGCTCCTCGCACAAGTTCAATTGTGAAATCAATGTCTCGCTTTGGAGGAAGCCCTGGAATCTCATCAGGAAACACATCTCTGAATTCCTGTAACACTTGATAGTCCTCCAGCCTAGGAGTTTCATCTCTCGTTTCCTCCAAAATCTGAGCTGCATACAACTGGCAACCCTTCCTACATAACTTCTTTAACTGCATTGCTAAAACCTGCCGTACTGAAATCACCTTTGGAATACCTTTCACAACTACGAGGTTCCCTTCTTCATATATGCATTCAAAAGTCTTATTGTAACAATCAAGCTTCACCCGGTGAGCTTCTAACCAATCCATTCCAATGAGAACATCATAGGAACCAAGTGGTAGAACATTCAGATCTACGCAAGTGACCAATCCATTCATGACCAATGGACATTTCTCCACCACTTCACTGACCTTTCTCTTAGTTCCTGTGGCTAGCTGAACTAACCAAGATTTCCTATGCTTTACTTTCTTAAAAGCACAAATCTCCACTACTCTAGGAGTGATGTAACTATGAGTAGAACTAGGGTCAATCAAAATAGAAACAGATTGCTCAACAATATTACCTGCTACTTCGACCACAACTGACTGGTGATCTTCCTGTCAGTCCTCCAGTGTTGCATAGATCCTAGGAACTGCCCTTGCAACTTGACCCACTGTTTCTGTTTCTTGAATGTTATAAGCTGGCCTTGCACTCTCATTCTCAAGTGGACAATTCCTACGCATGTGGGGTCCTCCACATTTCCAACATTGAAGTGGCCCTCTATTCTATTGTGGATCCTTAGGATTTTCTCCTGTCACTCTAACTGGTTTACTCGCGGCTTGAGATGGCTGCTTCTACTGATTCCTGAAGCTAGAAGGTTTGAAACCTTTCTTCCTTTGTTCAAACTTCTCATTCTTCTTGTCCTTCCATGCCTTATGGTAATCCGGCTTACCTTTGCTTTGCTCATAACAATACTTAGCCTTCCTTATTGCTTCTTCAAGAGTCCTGGGTTCATAAAACTCAATTCTATCTTTATAGGACTGAGATAATCCACTCAGAAAATGCTGGACCTTCACGTTCTCATCTCTGATGTACCGGACATACCTCAACAACTCCAAAAACTTATTTGCATACTCTTCCATGGTCTGCTGTCCCAATCTCAGCTCATGGAACTCCTTAATCTTGTCATCATAATACCTTTCAGAGAGGTACTTTTGTTTGAAATACTTCTTGAACTGTCTCCACTTAAGTCTCCTTTCACTGACCCTCTTCACTTGCTTGAAGTGTTCCCACCAAATGGATGCTCTTCCATTTAGATTGAATATGGCAACTCTTGCCTTCATGTTTCCTGAATAGTCATGCACTTGAAAGTACTTCTTTATCCCAAGAATCCAAGCTTTAGCCTCTTGTCCAGTCTTTACCTCACCATCGAATGTAGGAGGTTTAGCTTTCTTAAATTCATCTCGAGAGCGATCCCTATGGTGTCTCTTTCTTTTTCTCCTATGAGAAGAAGAGCTTGAATCACCGCTGGATTCTTCAGAATCAGATGATCTACTAAAAGTTCTTCTCCTTCTCCTAGCACTGCTCTTACTGCCTTCTGGTCTTGCTGTACCTCATCCAAAGTCTATCTTTCTCTACAAGTCTGTCAAACTTTGCAACATAGCAGCATTCAACTGATACTGCTCTTCCTGGGCTTTGATCAAGCTTATCATGGTAGCTGCAACATCTAACAATGTCTCTTGGAATCTCCTTCCATTAGACTCAATGTCATCATTTCTATTTCGAAAATTTTCTCCCATGGAATCTCGAGCATGCTCATAAGAATCCCGAGCATCATACCCATCATGGGTTCTCATGGCTGAACCACCACTTACTTACCAAACTGTAGTGCCTGGAATATTGCTCTAGAAGGTTTCTATGATTCTGCAAACGTGTTAGTAACACACTATTAGATACATAACATGATATAAATCAGAATTACTTACCTTCTCCTGGAAAAATCATAAACTAACAAATTTTCCCAACACAATATTTCTTCATCAAAGAATGTCTATCTGAGGGGGACGACGGGGGTCAAGGGGGCTTGCCCCCTTGTGGCCACCTTTTTTTTTTTTTTGTAAATTATTGATTTTTGCGCAATCTGCCGCATTAGACCGCTACCACTTTCTCCATTTTCCAGCCTTGAAAATTCACTGAAAAATAGCTGATAAATCCCTCTGAAAACAGCTCAAAATCTGCTGAGAAATCCCATGGGAAATTCAAAATTTCCTTGCACAGAATCGGCTCTCGAAGCTCTAATTGTTCTGCAGAATCGGCTCTTAGCTATCTTTCCACATCAGAAGTCCTAGTGCTTTCACTTCCGCAACGGCGGACGCACGAACACTATTTTCATCTGGTCTCTCTCGGGATCATTTTTCCTTCCGCAACGGCGGCTCTCAGAATCATTTTTCCTTCCGATTGGCTGCTCTTTACTTAGAGAAATTTTAAATTTTTCTTGCGGCGTCGGAGGTCTTTATCATCGGAATCCAAATGACTTTGGCTTTCGCAATGGCGGACGTTCAATCACTTTTCTCTTTCGATTGACGTCAAATCACTTGGAAAACTCCCGCGATTTTCTTCCCCATCGGAAGACTTAGCGGTTTGGACTACCGCAACGGCGGATGGGAAAACACTAACTCTTCTGCTACATCGGAAGTCCACTTCGTGAATTCTTCCGCAATGGCGGAAGTTCCACTTCGAGAACTCTTCTGCAATGGCGGAAGTTCCACTTTGCGAACTCTTCCGCAACGGCGGAATTTTTTCCGCTGGCTCTTCCGACTGCTCAACACTTAGACCATTTTCTAAATTATTTTGTCCACTGCTATTCTGCTGAACATAGAAGGTAATTCTGCCCTCTATCAGTGGCTCCCTCTTGGCCCATAGAGGCCTATTGCTGCAACATGGGCTCTGATACCATGCTGTCATGTCCCCATGCCTCCGGCCAGCAAAGAGGACGCGAATACAAGCTTCAAACACCTGGGCTAAGAGCCCCATGAACATATGCATATGCAAAATTTGCATAACAGAATGCTGAAATAAAATGCATTGCAGTATAACATGCATAAATGAAATCGTTTATCATACACAGCTATATTTATCTATCTTGCACAGCGGAATCAACATGCATTCACACAATCATTCATTTTAACATGTTCATCATATCATTAACAGTAATCACGGTTGCAGAAGTAAAAATGGACAAGATTACTTATCTTATGAAAAATTTGCTCCGCAACCAGCTATGTCGCTGCAACGTTCCACCCAACCATAGGCCAACATGCTCCTTAATCTCTCAGCAGCGCTGCCACCCTCAAGCTGGGCATGATTCTCCAAGGAATAAGGGAACTAGCAGGCTTACACATAGCCAAGGATACACAAAACATAGCCAAGCCAACACAGTTGGGTTTATCGGGCCATCAAGGAGTTGGGAAAGGATAAATACTAAGCTGGTGAGCTCATTACCGAGCCAAGAACACCTACACTAGAACTAGCCTGACCTCTAAGACACCCAAACACACCCAACATAAGGAATTAGTCCCTTCTCTGCTACACAGTCCCTCAGGCCCTGCATTCCCTTCCAGTGCTATTCAGAAGTGATGGAGAAGAAAGCCATCCCTCTATCTCTATCTGTGTGGTTTCCAGCCACCAGGTTTATCAAGCAAACCAAGCCCCCATCCCTGCTCCCAACGCAGTCTGAAGACCAACCATTGCACTCAGGCAATTAATCAGCTGTTACAGCTTAAGACAGGGAAGACATCCCCAAAACGTAAGAAAGACCACAACTGCCATGGCCAACAATGTGGGGAAAAATCAATGACCCAATCTAAACAATGAAGTCATCAAGGGACTTACACAGCCCGAGGTTGGAAAGAACAAACCAAGTTCACTGCTGGGCAGAGGAAAACATATGCACAGGCCCCGAATTGGTAAGGGAAAACATACCATGACTGAAAACACAAATGGCCCTTCACAGGGAAAACCGTGGATGAAAACGCACAGCTTCCAGTTCGCTGTGTGAGCCAAAAACCATGAAAAATCTCGGTGCGTGAGAACAACAGACACGGTCCCTGCATGAGGACGAACAACTCACAGCTCGCGCATGGATGAACATGCAACAGAGAGGACGCGAATTGGACGTGCGTGAGTGTTTAACGCAGGTGTGGAGAAGAGAATGTGTCCGCGGGAGTGAAAACCGAGAAAACCTGCGCGTGGAGGAGATAAACAAAAAATCGTGAGGCCCCTGTGGTCGAGAGTGCGTGAAGGTTTTTTTTTCCATAGTGAACTCAAACGTGGATGGAGTGTGCATGGAGGCAAGGACTGACAGTCCTGCCACCCCACTCCCAAAGACAATAACTGCCTCAACTACCAGTAGCCATTCTTAATGAAAGTGGTTGGAAATAAAACAAGGGAATAATACACATGGGTATTTTCCCTCACTGGCCAAAGGTCTAACAAATTCCCCCACACCCTTATCCTTGTGAAAATCATTCCCCTTCTGATTTGGTTGCCGCGATCGTAGCTGGTCGGATTCATTTAATTAATTATAGCTACATATTTACATGATGACAAACATAATATATGCCGCATGCCCCGATATACCATCGGTGACAAGTTTAAACCCAAAACATAGCATAACCAATCAATGGTGGGGCCTTGCCCTTGAGCTCCACACCATGATCATTTACAACATATATACATCATGTACATCTAATGCAATGGGGTCAAAACTAGGGTGTTACAATTTATTTGGATAGAGATCACACACATTAATGATGAAAAACCTATTAATTCCAACTTCTATAAAAAAAGAACAATTTATGTAACACCCCGGTTTTGACCTCATTTGCATTAAATGTAAATGATACATATATTGTAAATAACCATGGTGCAGAGCTAAAGTAAAAGGCCCCACCATCGGTTTGGCTATGGTATGTTTTGAATAGAAATCATCATTGATGGTATATCAGGACATGTGGCATACATATTAAGTTATGGCATCATGTAACTATGCATATTTAACTAAATAAAGCAACCATCTATGTTCACTACAACCAAATTGAGAAGGGGCATGATTCCTAAGTGTAAGGAGGGGGAATGCTGAACCTTGAGCCATGGGGGAAAAGCCATGTGTCACCACTCTCTTCACTCACATTCCCTTCTCTCATCCAACCACCATCCTTAACTATTTTGTTGTTGGTTGAAGCATCTATTCGCTGACAAAAATACCACTATGCCACATTTCCATTCTCCCCACACCTGTACTCTCTCCATGACACGCCTTTTGGATCATAGATGGACTGTCCACTATCCCGATGGGAAGCTATTCATTTTCCCCAGGCCAAGCGGAGTTAAAAGGAGCCAAGATTCATTGTTTGGGGGTTCGGTTCTCCTCTTCCTCACCGATTGTTGGCCTACGAGCAGGTTTGTTCTCCTTTTCCTCACGGACTGCTGGCTTGAGGTGGTGTTCATCCTCATGTTCACGCAGAGAATCGGTGTCTTTTTCCACCATTGCCAAATTGCATTGAATCATGGCTATGATTTTCATCTACAGTTCTGTGTGTTGCGTATTTTTCCCTCACGTATAGATTAGGAGTCTATTCCTTTCCCATTTCGGTCAACGTAAGTTCTCTAGGGATTGCATTGGGGATTGTGTGCCATGGGTTCATGGATATTCGTGGGTTGTTGTTGACACGATTGCTTAGCTGTGTTTTTCCCTTGTAGTTTGGCTACTGTAGGTTGTTGTGGAATTGTTTTGGCCATAATAGGGCCAAGAATGATTTAGGCAGTTGTTTTCCCCTATTAAAGCTTGAATAGCACTAGAAGGGAGATCGGGGTCTGAGGGATTGTGTTACAGAGAAGGGACTGATTTCCTTGTGTTGGCTTGGCTGAACTATGTACCTTTGTGGTGTTGTTATCCTTGGCTATGTGTAAGCCTATTAGTTCCTTATCCCTTGGGGAATCATTCCCAGCTCGCGGGTGGCAGCATTGCTGAGAGATTAAGGAGCATGTGGGCCTATGGTTGGGTGGAACATTGCAACGATGTAGCTGGTTGCAAAACAAACTCCTGTTAAAGATAAGTATCTTCTTATGATTGAAATCCTGCAATTGTGTTTGTTTTATAAATCAATATGAACATGTTAAACGCTGTGAATGAATGAATGTGCTTCTGTTGTTTGATAGTAATTATGCATCTGAGTATCTTAAGTTCAGTGCATTTTATTTTTTGTTCATGGGTCTAGATGCCCATATGTTTGGAGCGTAGTAGTGTCCTCTTACCCGATCGAAGGGTCGGGGACGTTACAGTATGGTATCAGAGCTAAAGGTTGCAGCATGGGCCTGAATCGGCAGTGAAGATGCAGTGACAGAGCTTATGTTGCAACATTTGGGCCTTAGAGAGCCATGATAAACAGTTAATAGAGGCAAGTTTCCTACTACCCAACAGAAACCAAGAAAAAAATGGGTGAAGACAAGAAAATTTCACAAAAATTTCTAAGTGCCAGAATGTCGGCTCATCGGAAAACTTAGTGACAAGTTCTTCCAATGCAGCGAAGCACTTAGTGGGAAGGCCACCCGAGGGATAGTTGATCCGACGGCCGATGCGGCAGGAGACAGAGGAGGAAAATTCAAAAAAATTTCTAAGTGTTTTGGCCTTCGGCACATCAGAATACTTCGACAGATGGATCACCAATTATTAGTCGGTTGAGCGCCGCTGTTGCGGATGGCTAGACCACTATCCTTCCGACGAGTAGAGCCTCCGACCGCCGATGGCATAGTATTTTTGAAAATTTTCAAAGTATTGACTTCATCGGCCATCAGAGCATGTTAGTTGTGAGGATCACCGATGAAAATCAGAAGGAATTAGATGATCTTACACCGTCCTTATGGATAGCTAGAGCACTATCCTTCCAACGGATGGAGCCTGCGACCACCGATGTCACAGAGGAAGATGTTTCGACAGCCGACGCAGTAAAGAAAGTTCAAAAATTTTCTCTAAGGCCCCAAATCATTGGCCATCGGAAGATGATAGTGGTTCGTGTGCCCGCCGTTGCGGAAGCCTAGAGAACTAGTCTTCCGACAAGAAAAGTTCTGACTGCCGATGTCGATCAGGTTATGCTTCAGTTCACCGATCGAAAATCATTAGCAGAATTGGGCCACCGATCGGAAAAAGATCAAATATGATGAGCCACTATTTTGGCTGCTGAGTGAACTATTCCACTGATACATTAGTCTTCCACTCACCGACGCCAAGGTGTTAGTGAATTATGGTTCCGATAACTATGGAAGTGACAAGCAATTGCTTTGATCGGTGAAGGATAGGGGAGATGGAGCCGATGGAATTGGCGAAAGGTAGTGGAAGTTTTCACATCAATGGAGAATAAGACAGTTGAGCCGATGAAGCGGTGGAAAAGAAGACTAAAGAGAAAAATTTCAAATTTTTTTCTAAGTCATAGAATCATCGGCCATTGGTGATGGTTAGTTGATCACATCACCGATGATTAGGTGATTCAGTGGCCGATGAGCTATGTTGGATAAAGTTAGTTGATAGAACATCCGACATTGCAGCTGATTAGTAGACTATTTCGTCGATGGACATTGTTTTGACCACCGATAGACCCGTGGCTGCGGAAGGCATAGAGAGATCGTGGGCCACCATTACGGCCATATAAAGAAATAATCACCCGATGTTCTCCAAGCATCAATGTTGCAAAATCCTAGTTTCTCCGACCACCGACAAAGTCATGAGTTGTGGAAGATATAGTTCCATTGTGGGTCGCCGTTGTGAAAGGTGAAGGGACTAACCGTCCGATGCGTAGGGAACCTGGCCGCCGACACAACAGGTTAGTCTATGCTATCGTCGATGAAGTTGGGAGCAATAGATTATTACAGACCCAATACTATAGAAGAAAATAGACTAAGGAATCTTCGATGAAACTTAGAACAGTTGACGAGAAACTCATCGACACAGTGGAAGAAATTAGAGGTTTCAACGGCTGAAATGCCAAAAGATTAGTAAGGAGAGGACCCGATGAACAGTCGGTTTTCTCGCCAATGAAAATCATAAGTCTAGTCGTTTTTCCCACCGAAACGCTGGAGAAAAATAAAGGAACATACCACCAATGAGCTAGGCATTTTGACCACCGAAGCGTCGGAAACTTATTTGGGAAGGGACCTGATAGGGAAAAAGAAAATTGGGTTTTTTAAAGGAACTTCTCAGTAATTTTTCAAGTAGTTTCAACTATTTTTTAGTGGATTTTTTTTAGTAGTTCTAGGGATGAGAAGGAAGAAGAATTCTAGGTGGCTGAAGTTGGCAATTCAGACTAAAATATAGTTGTGTGTTTTTCCTAAATTTGATGGAAATCATCATGTTAGAAGTGGTGTTGTTTTCACACCCAAGGTCAGAATGAAGCATGTGGATAGGCGTTGGAAATATTATCCAGCAGGGAACAAGGGGGAATCCCCAGAGTTTGAATGCGATGTTGCAAATTACTAGTGGCTATCAGTATGGAAAAACCAGCTATTGTGTGGAAGAGGAGTTCCATGCAAATATGAGGGATTTGAAAAGGGAAAATTACTTAAACCCTGTCTTGCTAATTACAAGTTTTATTCATGAAATGTATGAGGATATGCCTAGCATGCATAAGATATTACATGGTGGTAATACATTTATAATGAGCTAGTAATGATAATTATTGCATTGGTGTTAGCATTAGTGGAAAACTAACGACAACCTGGATATGGCTGAATATGTTGCTGATGATAATGAATGTGACTAGAAACCTTATGGAGAAAGGGATAAGGAAACAAGTCTAGAATCAAAAGTTGGTGAGCAAATTCTACAAACTCCTGCAAAGGACCAACCAAACTAGTAATGTCAAGGGTGTAAGTAGGACTCATGAAGGTAAGTGTTTAATTATGACAATTGCATCGAGTGGTAAAAGCAAGAGGTCTCATACCATGTGGGTATTTGAATTTTATACTGCATTCATAAAGAAATGTGTCATGCCTATATTATGTTGTTATGTGCTTAGTAGCACAAGGAAGGTAAGCACTGATCATTTTGATTATAGTCATGCATCCTATATGAAGTAGTCATGGTTGGTCCATGCATGGTATGTTTGAATGCATAGTATTCCTGAATCAATGCAAGGTAGCATTGAGTGGGTATGCATGAAAAGATTTTATAAATCTTGTAGTTTTGCATTGAATGGGTGTATATGAAAAGTATGAGTAAATGTTGTAGATATGCATACATAAGTATGGGTGCAAATGTTGTGATGCAATGCATGAATGCATAAGGATAGTGCATGTGTCATTATGAATAACTAATGGCTGAAATGATGAATCGATGAAAATACTAGAACCATTTCAAGAGGTGATGTGAATGCAGGATAGTAAGTGCATGAAGAGAGTAGTCATGATCAACTGGCTGCCAGAAATCTTCTATGGAAGGGAAAGGTGGTGCAATGATACGTTTGTGAAGTAAGGAGTATCTAAACAATTCTTTTAAATTGCATAAATGATGTGACTATACCTTGTAGTTTTAGTATGAAAATGATTGCGTAGTAGTATTGATATGCTAACAGATGGAAGCATTTGAATTTTATAATTCTAAAATTGCTTCAATGATTTTTGCAGAAATGGAAAAAAAAATTATATGCATCAAGACTTACCAAGTGTTTTGCTAATTGAAGTTTAGGTTCAAGGTAGATTGTTTGGAGCATGGAAATGTGAGTAAGACCATGACAAAGGCTGGAATATACCATGTAAAAGAGCCAAACCTCATGAGAAGAGTCTCGTGGTTGTGAAAAATAGTTTGTATGCATAATGAATTGTCAATTTAAATTTGTAAATTTCAGATTTGAGAAATTGCTGACAACTAATAATCACTATCGGCTTGCATAGAATTGTGTCAGGAGGACGCATTGTAAGTGGGTGTTCATGTTATACTAAGTGAGCATAAAATCATAATGGACACGGTGGTGCTACTTACAAGAGACCCACAAATCAGGATCACCTCATTGCTAAGCAAATCAATTTCTGTAGTAGACAGAGTTGCAAATTCTTATTGAATTTAATTACTAATGTCATTCCTTGGTTATGGAACAATCAATTTGGATTGTATTATCAGGTAATGATTGACTATTTGGCTATTTGATGAATGTGGCAGGGGTACACACTACAGGAAGATAATGTGTGATGTCCTGTAGGAGCCAAACTTCCGGGGAAGGTTTTCCCTTATCTTGGAAATGGGTTTCGAGTGAAACTCCATTGGACATTGTGGAAATGTCTCATCTGCACTACATGTTTGGTAAGCCACATGAGTGAGATGGTATAGAATATGTTGGTAAGACATGTGTGGATATGAAATGTAAAAAGGAATTGGGACGGAAAACTGAGGGACTGTCAACTCATAGAAGGGAGCCCCCATTCCTCCTTAACGAAGGAATACTGCATCGACAAATGGATAAGTGTTCTGTAACCCTAGCTAAGAATATGCATGTCAAATTGTTGAATTCAATATTCAGAACATATTTTGATTTTATTTCCATTATGACCGATTTCTTAAGTATGAATAGGGCCTACATAGAACACACTAAAAAAGGGTGCACACTTTTTCAATGTCGGGTCATGAAAAGGTTTTCAATATTGACTACACCCAATGAAGTGGATGCACTCCTGGTGTCTCAATACTTGATAGAGAATGATATAAAACATGATAATGGTTTTTCGAGCAATAATGCTAACGAATATGCTTATATTGTTTGTGTTGTCAAGCTAAACAGATTAGTCTGGTATTGTACACTGAATGGACAATGGCTTGAGCTCATCCTACCTTCTACTAAAGGGCATAGAGAAGGAGACATTCCTGAGGGACTATCAACTCAGAGAAGGGAGTGGTTTCTTGTGTGAGATGGGGTAGTGTAAAGAGCATAGAGAAGAAGACATACCTGAGGGACTGTCAACTCAAAGAATGGAGTGGTCTCTTGTGTGATATCTGGTAGTGGAATTAGAGCTCACTACCAAAAATGGGACATTCTTGAGGGACTGTCAACTCAGAGAAGGGAGTGGTCTCTTGTGTTGATATAAGTGCATGTGTTATTGTTGATGGCCTGATAAACCCAATGGTGTTGGCTTGGCTGATGATTGTTTGTTGATATAAGTGCATTGTTGATATAAGTGTACTGCTGATATAAGTGTACAGCTGATATAAGTGTAGATGATTTGTTGATGGTCTGATAAACCCAACTGAAGGTTGGCTTGACTATGTAATTTTGATGTTGTGAAAATTGTGGAAATGTTACAGTGTTTGCTTGACTACCTGCAGTCTGATAAACCCAACTAATAGCTGGCTTGGATGAGTAGCCTGAGAAACCGAGTAATGTATTGGCTTGATTTCCTATAGCCTGATAAACCCAATTGTGTATTAGCTTGGCTGAACGGTCCAATAAACCCAACTGAAGGTTGGCTTGACTGTGTAATTATTTGATGTTGTGGAAATTGTGGAAATGTTACAGTGTTGGCTTGAATACCTACAATCTGATAAACCCAACTATTAGCTGGCTTGGCTGAGTAGCTTGATAAACCCAGCAGTGAATTGGCTTGAGTGGCTGTAACCTGATAAACCCAATTGTATATTGGCTTGGCTGGACGGTCTGATAAACCCAACTGTAGGTTGGATTTACTGTGTTGCATATATTTTATATAAAAGGATGTTATGAAGCATCCTACATGCTGACCTAACATCCAAGTCCATAGGCAATCCCAAGGCTTGCAAAGCGAAGCAGGATCCTGTGGACCAACGAGGAAACGCACAATACAGATAAGTATTGGATTATTTTGCAATTATTGCTTATGAATATGCATTTGTATATGATTTGGTTTCGATGTTTTAAGCTCTTTTTTAAGAGCTAAAAACTGATGAGAATAAACTAAACATGTGAATTTATTCAATGTTTGAATATAGGTATCGTTGGAAGCGAGGACTATGAGAGCATCCTAGGGGTGCATGTGGATGTGTGACTGTCATGAAGAGCTCAGAATGAGCAGTAATGAAAAAGGTGCTAGTGATACTGTGAAGTTCCTAGCAGCCGAGACAAACCATGTGGGGAGGATCCATGGTTGAGAGGTCTGAAATAGAACAGAGACACTAAGTGTCATGACCAAGAGGGATTGGTCCAGCATTCACGATGAAGTGAAAGAGGCTAAGAGCACTAAAAGCCACAGCAGTGGTGTGGATTCCAAGATGGAACAAAACAAAGAGGGGAAAAACTCTTGCTGCTCTCTCTCACCTTTTGATTATATATATATATATATATATATATATGCATTGAGAAAACAAAAGGATGTTGAATGCATGTATGACTGAAAATAGAATGTGTGTATTTGCTTAAAAGTAAATTGTGAATGCTGGAATGGTTAATTCCCTGCCCAAGAATGGACATGAATGAGCTCATCTGCCTGTTGGGAAGGCATGAAAAACATGAAAGTATCCTTGATGAGACTTGGACTATCGTGCCAATTGGCCAATAAATTGATTGATTTTAATGCCCATATTATTCTTGGTCTAACGGAATTTCAATGGTGCATTTCACAGGTGAGAAAAGTGAAATTCAGTAGTGCACATTGATCATGGCAGTGAACCAAAATCTATCAGACTTGGATGGAAGTCTTCTTCAAACAATTTCCAATACCCCATAAATCTTGGAGAGATCCTCAAGATACAAAAAAGTTCCTAGACTTGGGGATGAGCCAAAAGCTGAGAACTGACAAGAGAAGCTAGTGGAAGCCGAGGGGCTTGGTCCTTAAATTTCAAGTAAATAATTGAACGTGGGACAGATATGCAAAATCTTGGAATTTTGGATATGTATTCCAATGTATTGGAACACCGAGGACAGTGTTATTCCAAGGGGGAGGGGATTGTAACACCCAGGTTTTGACCCCATTTGCATTAAATATACATGATACATATATTTTAAATAACCATGGTGTGGAGCTAAAGGAAAAGGCCCCACCATCGGTTTCGTTATGTTATGTTTCGGATAGAAATCATCACCGATGGTATATCGGGACATGCAGCATACATATTAAGTTATGGCATCATGTAACTATGCATCTTAAATTAAATAACCCAACCAGCTATGTTCACTACAACCAAATTGAGAAGGGGCATGAATCCTAAGTGTAAGGAGGGGGAATGTTGAACCTTGAGCCATGGGGGAAAAGCCATGTGTCACCACTCTCTTCACTCACCTTCCCTTGTCTCATCCAACCACCATCCTTAACCATTTTTTTGTTGGTTGGAGCATCTATTTGCTGACAGAAATACCACTACGCCATGTTGCCATTATCCCCACGCCTGCACTCTCTCCACGATGCGCCTTTTGGATCGCAGATGGCCTGTCCACTATCTCGATGGGGAGCTATTCATGTTCCCTAGGCCAAGCGGAGTTAAAAGGAGCCGCGATTCATTGTTTGGGGTTTCGGTTCTCCTCTTCCTCACTGATTGTTGGCCTACGAGTAGGTTCATTCTCCTCTGCCTCATGGAATACTGGCTTGCGGTGGTGTTCATCCTCATGTTCACGCAGAGAATTGGCGTCTTTTTCCACCATTGCTACATTGCATTGAATCGTGGCTGTGATTTTCATCTATAATTCTGTGGGTTGCATATTTTTCCCTCACGTATAGATTGGGAGTCTATTCCTTTCCCATTTAGGTTGGTGTAAGTTCTCCAGCGATTGCATTGGGGATTGTATGTCATGGGTTCATGGATGTTCATGGGTTGTTGTTGCCACGGTTGCTTGGATGTGTTTTTCCCTTGTATTTTGGCTGTTGTAGGTTCCCGTGGAATCTTTTTGGCCATCATAGGGACAAGAATGATTCAAGGAGTTGTTTTCCCTTGTTAAATATTGAATAGCACTAGAAGGGAGATCAGGGTCTGAGGGACTGCGTTACAGAGAAAGGACGAATTTCCTTGTGTTGGCTTGGCTGAAATGTGTACCCTTGTGGTGTTGTTATCTGTGGCTATTTTTAAGCCTGTTAGTTCCTTATCCCTTGGGGAATCATGCTCGGATCAGGGGTGGCAGCGTTGCTGAGAGATTAAGGAGCACATAGGCCTATGGTTGGGTGGAATGTTGCAGCGACGTAGCTGGTTGCAGAACAAACTCCCGGTAAAGATAAGTATCTTCTTGTGATTGAAATCCTTGCAATTGTGTTCGTTTTATAAATCAATATGAACATGTTAAACGCTGTGAATGAATGAATGTGCTTTTGTTGCTTGATAGTAATTATGAATCTGAGTATGTTAAGTTCAATGCATTTTATGTTTTGTTCATGGGGCTAGATGCCCGTATGTTTGGAGTGTAGTAGCATCCTCCTGCATGGTTGGAGGGTCGGGGACGTTACAATTTAGATAAAAATTGTCCTTGTAATGGTTTAGAACATGATATTTCTAGTTTAAGGAATGAAATAAAAATCCTTTTGATGGGTGATTTCAATGCTCGAACTTACAATAACCAAGCTATTCTTTTAAGTAACTATTCCAACCCTATTCCTCTTTGGTTAGACGGATACCTTGAGATAGCTAAGAGGTGCAAAAGAAGTTATGACGATCTAGGTGAAAATTTATTCAAGTCTGAGTTTGTCAAATTTCGTAGTGCTCGAGATCTGATCATTTGCAGCAGTCTCATAAAATGTCCAAACTCTAGCGAGATGACTTGTATCCATGGGCTTGGAAGTAGTGTGGTAGATTATGTTATATATGATAAGTACCCTATATACAACAAATTAATAGATCTCAAAATTTTCAATGACCATGGCCCTGACTCTGATCATAGAACTTTAATTATAACTCTCAATATTTCCATGCACAGGGATCCCAAGGAGGAAAACTGTCATTTCCAAAAGCACCTAACCTTCAATAAAAATAAAGCTCACACTTTTCTCCATGATCTAAAAAATGAATTGTTTCCTTTATCTAGTATGTAGAATATAGAAATATCTACCATAATGTTTCTACAACCCTCTCATCTTCCATTAACAAGTTCTCTATTGAAGTCTCTACTAAAACAAGCAATAGTAGAACCAACCCTTGGTATGATCAAGAGTGTAAAGATGTGAGAAAAAAAATTAAGAAAACTACTACAAATTCGATAAAAATAGACAAGATAAATCACTACAAAGCCTTAATTAAAAGAAAAAAGGAATCATTTGAGTAAAATGCATGAAAATATCCTACACCTCTCTAAGGTGACTCCTACGAAATTCTGGAGGCAAATTCTAACTCACAAAACAAAAAGAAGACAATAAAATTGCTTCAAAATATTGAAATTCCTATCTTAAAAAGCTTTATGCATCCCGACATATTAGAGATAACATTCAAACCCTTATTACAAGGAAATAATTTTTCTCGTTGGAAGATATATATTTTGGGGTTAAGCACTTAGCAAATGGAAAATCCAAAGACAATGAAGTCTACCAAGTTAAGGAGATCCATCTCATAGGGTAATGTCTATGAGAATCATTTGACTTGATACAACACAAGTCTGCAATCTTGATACAGCACAAGACTGGATCACAGTACATGCATCCCACCTCAATACATGAGGACATAGATAGGACTTGATACAACACAATGTCATGAATTGATACCACACGAGTCATTAACTTATACAACACAATGTCATGAATTGATACCACACGAGTCCTTAACTTATACAACACAAGTTTTTGACTTGATACCACACAAGTCCTTAACTTGATACAACACAATTTTTTGACTTGATACAACACAAGTCCCTAACTTGATACCACACAAGTCTGAAGAATGACTCCTCACGATGTACATTTAACAAAACTAACCCTCAATAACTATGAATTTTAAGGTTGTTTTATGGTTTGTTTGCACAACAATACCTTTTTTAGGTTATGGGTTTAAAATGTTATTAATAACCCCAAATGAAAAATGATAATACTTGTCACACAAAATTTTGATTCAAAAATTGATTTTATGGTTTTTGTTTTTGTTTGAATAATAGTAATTGTTATGAGGATGGTTTAAAAAAATATAACTTTAATACCAAAAGATAATTGAAAGAAAAAAGTTGTTAGTAACACTACTTTTAATTGAGGTAGTCTTTTTATTATATAAGATTATGTGTTTTAAAGCCATAGTTTTGTTTTAAGGCCATAGTTTTAAAAAGTTGTAATTTAATTACTTTTGTTTTTGAAATTTTTAATAGAAAATATAGATTTTAAGACTAGATTTCAAGTTTTGAATCATACTTCTTGGTAGCCATATTACCACTAAACTAAACATGGTACCATAATGGTGTAAATCTGGTTAACATCATCCTATGAGCTTCGATTTAAGTTGACTTGCCATTAGTTCACCTTTTGAATTTTAATTTTCTTTTATATATTTTAATGTTGGCCATAGAAAACTAAATAATAAATTATTTTGATTGTATATAAATATGTTGGTCATAAGAAATTAAATAATAAGTCATTTAGAGGATATATAATTTTATTAGACATTAAATAATAAATTATTTTGATTATACATAAATTTTATTTTGATAATATATAAAAAGATATGATTTGGCATTTTATTAGTTCAAAACTTAGAGGCATATGCAATATATATAGCAATGTTAAGGAGATCCATCTCATAGGATAATGTCTATGAGAATCATTTGACTTGATACAACACAAGTCTGCAATCTTGATACAACACAAGATTGGATCACAGTACATGTATCCCACCTCAATACACAAGGAAATAGATAGGACTTGATACAACACAATGTCATGAATTGATACCACACGAGTCCTTAACTTATACAACACAAGTTTTTGACTTGATACCACACAAGTACTTAACTTGATACAACACAAGTTTTTGACTTGATACAACACAAGTCCCTAACTTGATACCAAACAAGTCCGGAGAATGACTCTTCATGATGTACATTTAACAAAACTAACCCTCAATAACTATTGATTTTAAGGTTGTTTTATGGTTTGTTTGCACAACAATACTTTTTTTAAGTTATGGGTTTAAAATGTTATTAATAACCCCAAATGAAAAATGATAATACTTGTAACACAAAATTTTGATTCAAGAAATGATTTTATGATTTTATGGTTTTTGTTTTTTGTTTGAATAACAGTAATTGTTATGAGGATGGTTTAAAAAAATATAACTTTAATACCAAAAGATAAATGAAAGAAAAAAGTTGTTAGTAACACTACTTTTAATTGAGGGAGTGTTTTTACTATATAAGATTACGTGTTTTAAAGCCATAGTTTTGTTTTAAGGCCATAGTTTTAAAAAGTTGTAATTTAATTTTTAAAAAGATATTAACGCCATTTTGTTTTTGAAATTTTTTTAATAAAAAATATAGATTTTAAGACTAGAGTTCAAGTTTTGAATCATACTTCTTGGTAGCCATATTACCACTAAACTAAACATGGTACCATAATGGTGTAAATCTTGTTAACATCATCCTATGAGCTTCGATTTAAGTTGACTTGCCATTAGTTCACCTTTTGAATTTTAATTTTCTTTTATATATTTTAATGTTGGCTTTAGAAAACTAAATAATAAATTATTTTGATTGTATATAAATATGTTGGTCATAAGAAATTAAATAATAAGTCATTTAGAGTATATATAATTTTATTAGACATTAAATAATAAATTATTTTTATTATACATAAATTTTATTTTGATAATATAAAAAAAAAAAATGATTTGGCATTTTATTAGAGGCATGAGCAATATATATAGCAATGTTTTAACCATATATATATAGGTTAATGATTTTATTATTAGTATAATTATTAGTAAAGTGGGAGGTGAATGTCCATAGGCATAACCAACCACTTAGTTTTGTGAAGATAGCTACTTGTCTAAAAAAGACTAAATTATATAATTTTATATCTATTTTTCATACCAAATTGATAGAGTTAATATAAGAACAAAACAAATACTATTTAATAAACAAAAAAACAAAAATTGATATCAAAAAACAAAAACAAATTGTTACATATTTCTTTAAATAAAACTTGCATTTAAAAAAGTAATTAAAGAAACTATAACCAATTTATTTTGTTTTTTTATATAATTATAAAAAGTAGTTAGTAGTACCTCTCCACGTTTATTAGCCACTTTACTTATGTTGTACTAATTAATAACACAATTGTAATCATTAATAAAGCAGAGAATAAGCATTTACTACCTCTCGGCTTCATCGCCCCTACCTTTTCACATGGCCGTACCCATATCCATACAAACTACAAGTTGACCTAACAGTATGGCTAGGATGCTCCGAAGCAATTGTTAAAGAAATTGAAGCACTTGTTGATCAAACTTTAGATCCAGTTTGTACCCTTCCTTGCAATCGTCAGGAACAAAGCATAGCCATTACTAGAAACAAAGCAAACACACAGTAAAGTCCATACTGTGTAACTACAGGTAATTTGACATTTCATTTGAAACAAAATATACAGTTTGACAATATAGATTTGTTATAACATATTATTTCTCTTTCCTTATACGGTTGTTACACGACAGATACAAATAACTTCCATAAGGAAACAATTCAAATCATATGTACATATAAATCAAACAAAAAAACCATAGGACATATTTATACATGGAGAAATATCACTGCAAGGTTGTAACAAGATCATGCTAGTTAAATGATTTGTGTTGTAGAATTAAACGATTCATGCCAGTTAAATATTCTAGATTAGATCCTAGTTAGTTGTTTATAATTGTTGTCTGTATTCATAATTCAGAGAAGTTTTGTCTACATTCACAGATTAGAGAACCTTAAACTATTTCCAGTCTTATCTTAATTCCACTAAGCTTCAATTAATTTGACCATTACATTTGTATGCGGAGCCATTCAATATTTCAATTTATACATTTTTCTTTGCACGAATGGAATACAACGTGTATATATAACTTATATGTTTTTCAAAATATTTTTCATTTATTTAAATAATTAATATATTTTATAATTAAATTTATTCTCCATTAAATTTACTAAAATCTAATTAAGATATTTTATAATTAAATTTATTCTTCATTGAACTTATTAAAAAAATATACATATATATTTAATATTAAAAAAAGAATTTTGTTATTTCTAACGTTTCTTTGTTTTTCATTTACAAACTTCATCGACAGGAACTACGCTGCCATGCAGCGTCGATATTGTTTAACACTGGATTCTTAAAATGAATTATATATTTGGAAAACAAAAGAGATTCAGAGAAATGGCATGAGAATAACTAATAATAAGCAAGAATGCCCTAGGTTAATGCATCACCAAATTCTAATTTTTTTAATAACATTTTTTTCCATTTATTAAAATTTTAATTAAAATATTAAAAATTTACCATAATGTATTTGTTTGTCTTTTTGTGTTGCAACGATTCATTTGATTTCAAGAAGGACTCATAAACATGGATCTTTATCATTTCTTCCCATGTTTCATTACTTGCATATACGTAGAAACTCGAAAATAAATATCCTTATATTTTAAAGTGAGAGAGAGATCTTGTATAATGATGTGGGTTGTTTTGACCTATCTTATTTACTTGTATATACGCAAAGTAGGAAAAAAATAAGATACAGATTGAGGGAAATAAGCTAAATATATTTAGGTGAGAGAGGACCTCTCTTTGAAATCTAAAATGTTATAATAAAATTATTTTGAAGGATAGAGGTGTTAGTAAGTTCTAACATTGTTTGTGTTATTAAACATAAACATGTTTATGGATCCTAGATGGAGCCTTATAAAACATGATTTGCATTAATATAAATTGAATTAGAATCAACCAAATTGTATTGCAATATTAACATTCATAATTTAATATGATTATGGTGGTAATTGACATCTATTAACACTGAAGTTCAACTCTGAAATTTAGAAACCCTTGCCACAAGAATTTTGAGAAACCCTAGATGGTTGTAGAGGGTGATAGAGAGAAACTCCTTCCTACAAGAAGGTACTAAACTCGCTCAAAGGTGGTGCAAAACCTGTTCGAGAGAAACCTAAAAACCCTAACAAACTCATGAGTGATGGGTTAGATGGGATTAGGGGGGAGCCCAGTTAGAACCCTTCGCCCACAAATGAAATAAAGGAAGGATTAAGCAAAGAAACGAACTCACGCTCTCAAAGGACTTGTATCCCAAAAGTAGATGCCATTCCCCATTATAAGGTTCTTCCAAAATGAGTAGCTATATTCAAATATGAAGGATCATGTTGTGATCGAGAAGTTTGTGGGATTTTGGCCCATGAAGAGATCCCGTGATGAAAGGATAGTGGATAAATGGAAACCCATGGGGCATATTGAGTTGAAACTTGAATTCAAGGGTTTTTCTACTGTGATATTCACTAACCTAGAAGATAAGGACAAGGTGTTGGATAATGGTATGTATTTCTTCAACTCTATGTAGTTCTTACTCGATGTAGTTCTTTCTTAAGGACTGGGAGGATTTCTTTTCTCGAGAGAAAGAGGATTTCACAAGGGAATTGATGTGTCTAAGAATGTATCCCTTACCCCATGATTTCTAGGAAGATGAAACCCTAGAAGGCATAGGAAACACTCTAGGTTCATTTGTCATAATCATGGAGGCCATAGAACAAGGAAAATATACTTCTTATGGCAAAATATGCATGTATATGGACGTCTCAAAATATCTATTGGATTCTATTTGCTTAAGATACCATGACAATAAATGGATATAGATAGTGAACTATGTGCATTTGTTGTTCCGATGTGCTAGATGTCACTCTCACTTACACCAATTTCAAAAACATTTTATGTTTAAGAAAACATTATATTTTATTTTTATTCTAAAGTTCATGACTATTGACCAAGTGGGGTCACAGACTATAATTAATTATGTTGAATATTTTATTACTTAATAAATAAAAGAAGAGAGCAATGGCCTAAGGAGGTTGTTGAATGAGTGTTCACTCACTCACTAGGAAGAATAGACTAGGGTGAGAGTAAACTGACACATGGGAGCATCCTCAACCACTTCTAGTTGTTGTGGGAGGGAGAAACTTCCATAATTTTATGGTCATGTTCCCGAAGAAAGTGGAACAGAGAAGGTGGCTCATTAATTGAAAACAATGGACCAAAAAAACCTAGGCATGCATATATCTGTCCATCGAATTCAGTAGGAGGTTGTTCATTCTTTACCTTGTGAATTTTCTAAAATTGAGAAAGGAGCACAAGATATTCGATGAGGAGGAGGTTAGAAGTGGTTTGAGTGTTAAGAGTGTCTTCAGAACTAGTGCAGCTCGGTAGCTGAGTTCTTTATTGCTCAAGAGAGAAGTACTATTGTTAAGTACTTATGTTTAGTTGCAAGGGTATTTAATCCCATTTCTTCACGCAATGCTTTCATCATGGTGGATCAGTGGATAGGATCGGGGGTCCTAAGACAAGAAGTTGATTTATATTTAGGAAAAGGTTGGCTGGAACAGGCTCCTTGGGTTGTTTGTCTCTTCTACAAATTACTAGGTTCCATTGTGTTATCTTATTTATCTTTATGCAAGCAAATTACTGGAATGGAAGTAGTTATTATTAGTTTTTACTATTATTCCTTAGATACTTTGCATATGAAAATATACTATTTAAGTATGCATTTTATTCATGAAGTTTACTTGTATATGTTTAAGAGAATAAATGAACCTAGAATTAGATTTGATGGAATGATGAGTAAAATTTCCTTTATGTATTTTTCCACTCATCTTACGATGAAGTACTCTAGTATAGAAGGATTGTTTAGCTGTAGATATGTATGATTACTTGTATCTAGCTATAGAGTTTCCATTGAAATTAAGCAAAAATCTTCCTCTCATAATATTACCACCTAATTACCATAACATTTCCATTTCTAGGTCTTTAACATTTTATACAAAAACCCCTAATATTTTTACCTAGAGTCCATTATGGTAAGTTTATGCCACTCAGTCGTAAACTCGGTATATTATAATATATTAATAATTATATTAATGCAAACAAATTAGTTATACTTAATAAAGGAAACTCTTTCTTTATTTTATACTTTAAAAACATAAAATACGAACAATATTACTCTAGTTAGATTATAGTAAATAATACACAGTTAACCCTCCTTTTGTTCTTTTAAAAACATCAAACATAGTAAGTTCATGATGAACATTCAAGAGAGTGAAAATTATTAAGATTATAACATCTATGCTATTAGAGTACCTTAAGTACTTAGGAAACAAAAACTGAAAAATATGGAGTATAACCTTAATATTAATATTTATTAAATTGAAAATTGTTCTTCCTAAACCCTACTTATTATTATAATAATTTATAAACATCTATAGTAATATAACCATTTAACCATCTACAGAACTTATTATGAAATAAGATAAATTTTGAGTTCTTCAAAATAAAAAAGAAGAAATTTATTGTTTAAACTATTGTTTATTCCAAACAAATCAATAATCTCTACATAACTTAATATTTAAAAAAAATTAGAAGTTAATCCACTAATCTAAACCCCAAAATTATTATCAAAACCAAACCCTAGATTTATTCTTTACAGTGGAGGATACTCAAATAGAATTATTTTAAACAACTAAAATGCCATTGGCCTTAACGAGATCACTACCATAGAATAATAATAAAGAAATGTTGAAGACTATGTGCCAAACATAATGCACTTCGCATTAAAAAAATACCCAAGGAGAAACAAATGTTAAGCAGTTAAGCACACTACGGCCGTAACTCTGCCATTTAAAGACAAAATTTTATTAATAAACAGAACCTTCAATTTATCCAAAAGTTAAATAATATAGTCACCCCTTGGATCGACGCTTATAACCAAATTACCATAACAGTTTTCAAGCCATGAAAGAGATACCACGGCTGAAATTTTTCGCATAAATTTATCACGGTTTACAAAATGAAAACAAAAACGTGGAGCAATAAAATTATTACCCTAACTTCTAAATGTTAGAGCCATAGATCCTTGATAAAAACCATAAGGGTTATAAACAAAAGTGGCCTTATGACATCCATTACTAAACCAAAACAAAACAACATCTTGGCTATAAAATTTATGAGCATCGCAGTAATAATCCACAAGCACCATCGATGACACCATAGTTTCAGTCATGACGAAGGGTACCCAGGGATGGGACCGAGGCTTACCAAGACTATGGAGTTCAAACCCTTCAGCTCTAGAAAAAACACCTTCATTCGACCGTACATTGTCAAGTTTTTCACCTCCAAACAACATGTGCTTTGACCTGTTAGTTTTTTGCCTCATTTTTAATAGATGAATAAAAATAAAATAAAATTGATTGAAGGTTTTCAAAAATGACTTACGTGTATAAAAATTTGAGCTCTTGACAGTGCCTACTAATTCCACAACCAAGGAAATAAGTGACTCTTATAGCATATATCTCATGAATCCATGACCAAGGTCAAAGAAACACTAGTGATGCAAAAAAAAACGAGAGTACTGAACCTGCTGACACCACAATCGAGGTCAAGAAAAATAATGGCGAAGGTCCAGAACTTAAACTCATTAGTTTCATGGCCAAGACGAGCACAACAGCTATGGAAAAGACCCAAAGAGGTTGAAGGTCTGTCGGCCTACTCCTCCATCCCAAAAGCAAAAAATAGTTGAAGCCAAATCTGTTTAAGGTGAAACTTAAACATTTATACCTAGGGTCTATTACCAAAACCCTCCACCTAGTAAGCATCCACCATGTGGATCCCACTAGGGTTGTAATATTTTGGATATTGATATAGTTTTATCTTGTTTGTACCATGCAAAATGTGAAACACATAATACTATTACTTTTATTCCCAAAAGTTTGACATGATATTATGCATTGACTTTTATGCGTAGGTTAGTAATTAAGTAAGAATTGACTTTATGTCTAGGTTAGTATTTTTTATGCATCAATTATATATTCCTAATTTGGTTTGTATATTTCCACAGTTAGTTCTAGTGCAAAATTAATGATGTTAATTTTGATGCTAAGGTAAATTATAGGTTAACATAGTAATTTTCATAGTTATAAACTATTTGGAAATATATTTAACCTTCCAACAACTAAAAACACATTCTTAATTATATACCATTGGATGTATAATCCATTGTTAGAACAAATAATCATATTATCAACTCTAATGACTACGAGATGGAAAAGTCTTTGCTTTAGGTCTAGGAAGTATTACACTTCGTTAATCTAGACAGTAAATAAAGTGTAAGGTTTTTTTGCATAACTTACCCATGCAGTTTTTTATCCTTATTTTTCTTACAACATAAAAATTGGAACTAAGATCTTACCTATGAATGTTGTACAAGCATCGAATCTGCATTAGCTTTGAAAAAGCTAAGTAAGCCTCGAGCTAAACTCAAGTCCCTTGAGTAAAGACAAGAAAAAAACTATGATAATAATACAAATGTTGGAAAATAAACAATTGATTTGAATTCATAAAGTTTCTAACTCATTAACTTTCAAGACTGAAAAATCGTTACAGAGATTGAATACTCTTTGTAGCATGTGTATTATAAGTTAGTAATTAATTATGTAACCTTTTAGTTATAGTTATCCAAGATTATTAACTCATAAATTTTCATTTTATGTTTTGTCTTTATAAACGATCTGTCACCCAAATTAAAGTTAACCATTGGACAAGCATTCTAGCTACGATTTAGCATTGATTATTACATAGAATTTTTATTTTTATTTTTGTGAAATTTTGGGGATGTGACATATGGTATCAGAGCGCATGTTCACACACTAGGCCTAAAGTGCCGCAACACAGGTAAACAAATAAAAATAAAAATTAAAAGTATGGATACTAATTTATGATTTTCAATGTTGTTGTACAAAATATTTTCTGAATTAGATTTGCAGGTATGGAAGGACTTGAAAAGTATGCTAAGGAGAGGTCCCCGTTAAATGAACAAAAAAATTCTAGAAAAGAATGTGATAAATAAGATATAACTAATAACTCATCTGAGTTACTGCAAACGGTTAAGTACCTAAAACTTGAAATGGGGACTATTAAAAAAGAAAATGAGAGAATCCTAAGAGCCAAGGAGGAACTAAATCAAATGTTAATGGAAAATTTTTATAACAAAGAAAAGGATAAACATATAGAATATGACACTATATCTTATAAACATAAGAGTAAAAAGTAAAAATACTTTAAAATTGAAAGTAGTTCTTCTTCTGAATTTAACGGTAACTCGCATAGAAAGAAACACCAGTATTCTAGTGATAGTAAGGAGATCAATTATCTCTCTAGAAATAAGAAGTACAAGCCCTATGAAGAGATTTATGGAGAGTTCAAAAACATTAAACCACCACGTTTTAATAGCGAAACAGAAAAAGGAGAGGAAGTCAAAGCATGAATTTCTGTAATGAAAAAGAACTTTCAAATATATAACTATTCTAATCAGTTAAAAGCAAGGATGGAAATATATAACTTAACTGAAAAAGATGAAATATGGTGGCAAGACATAAAGCTAGTTAAGGGCATAAAAGAGAAAAATATAAATTGGAGCACTTTTAGAAAGTATTTTAAAAAGAAATTTATCTTGGAGCAATATTACGAAGAACGAGCTAAATAATTTTATGATCTAAGGTTGGGAACCATGAGTATCAAAGAGTTAAATAGTACATTTTTAAGCTTACTGCGATATGTATCTTTCATTGTTGCTGAAAAACCCAAGGTACATCGGTTTCTGAGTTGTTTAACTTTTCATATTAAGTAGAGAATTGGGTATGATCATCTCAAAACCCTTGAAGAGGCCATGCGAAAAGAAGATTTATGTTGTGAGCAAAACCGAAAAAACCGAGAACATGTCAAACTGGAAAACAAAAAGGCCTAACAATAATTTTGAATCAAGGAAGAAAATTTTCACACCTAATCGGAATTTTTGGAATAATAACTCACGCAATCTTCCTAACAGAAAATTTCAAGGAAGTAATTCAAAAATTAACCCACACCGAAACCCTACTGTCACAAGAAATAGAGAATTTACAAATAATCACAACAACTAGATGTTAAAAATAACGAACATAAGGAACATGTAAAATCTTGGGAATGCAAGGGGCCTCACTATGCATCAGTCTGTTCTAATAGGAAGAAGTTCATCAACAACATTCATGTTGTGCACAATGGTTTGTGATTTAGTTAGAGGAATGCCACGGGGGTGTCACTGATGGACCAATATCATATCAAGTCTCTTCATATTGGGGGCTTAATAATTAAAAAAACAAAACATTATATTGGGGTTATATTCAAGGTTGAAAGGTATATTTTATAATTAAAATAAATATACAATATTTAGGGGTTTATTTTATCCAAAGGAGTGAAGAAGTCGGATGGAGCGGGAGTGGGTAGAAGCATTAGGGTTTGTTTTGAGAACTCGATCGTTTCAATATGTTACCAAATAATGGAGGGAGTCTCGTCATTCTATCAAACAATGGAGGAAGATATGGTTTATTGTTGAGAGCTGGAAGGTTGCAATCTATTGGTTTTATTATCAAATAATGGAGGTGGCTCTCAATCTGATCGGTCTATCAAACAATGGAGGAAGATCTGGTAGTTATATCAAACAATGGAGGCAAATTTGGTTTGTTGTTGAGAGCTGGTGGAATTAAATAGAAAGCCGCCATGTTAATGTGGATGATCACTGCCATATAAATATTTCTGAAATGGATATGCGACAGAGAGAGTCCAAGAATCACACCCTTAAGAAAAACCGTCATTGTGTTCATAGTACAAAGAGATCTGAAGAGGTATAACCATGTCTTCAAATATTCAAATAAGAATTCTGTGAAACCGCTTTTTAATGTTGTTTATCTTTTGTTTATTATGTGTTTTTCCATTTATGTAATATATCCTCCCATTTTTTTTTAAAAGTTCCAGCTCACCATTTTTGTTGACAGGACTGTCTATTTCATTTCCACGATTAGTGTAGTCATGTACAAGAACCAGCTTCAGGAGCTTTGCTTAGAGGAGCTGTTTCAATTTTCCTTTGTATTTTTGCATAGGGGAAGGACCACATCATGCCCCTCATTTCAAGGAAGTGGTCACATTCAATGGAAAAACATTCGAAATCGCCATATTTTACACCACATTAAGCGAGGATGAACACGAGGCTGCAGAAGTTGCTCTTAGTACTCTATTGAGAAGAGGCCCTTCGTAGTCGTGTGCTACAAGAATCTTAGTAGGTAGAACATTTCTTGTTTCTTTTTTATTTATCCCTTGTTGGCTTCATTATTAGATTGAAATCATTACATAGATAGAGCCTTAGCCCTTAGATTCCTTAGGCACTCCAACATTCTTTCTTTCTTCATTTCATTTCTTTTCTTTGCTCATCCTAAATGGATTTACACAAAGGCTAGTGTTAACGAAATAAGTATTTTTATATTGGATAGAGTTTCCTAATATGCTCGGACCAATATGGCCACTACCGCACTAAAAAGAATATAGACCTTTAGCTTTGTTTGAAGAGTTGTCGATGCTTATACCATATATTGTAACCTTCATTGGATACAGGGGGGGCTCTAACCCTTATTGCACCATGAAATAAGCCATGTGATAGTCCTTGTAAAAGTAATGTAAACTGGATGAAATATTAAAGAAGGGGAAGAGAATTGGGTTTTCAGGTGCTTATCTACTTACCTAGAAGCTGTAGGGAGATTTTTTTGGATCCATTGAATTCTAAAACAAGAGAATTCTAAAACAAGAGAGAAAGCTGCAATGCAGCTAATTCCTTGTCAATGTTATAAAAGTAGAGAAAGCTGTGAAATTAAACCACAGAAAAATAAATATTAAACTACTAATTTACATTAGAAAAATAAATATTAACATACTCATGCAAGATTGACATCAAATGCATCTAAAGCTTCTCATGCTTGAATTTAAAAACATTGCTTTTCACGTGCTTATCTACTTCCCTAGTACGGCAGAAACAACGAAATTCATCTATCCAATCACACACACTTCTTGGGTGTATAACACTATCCTAGTGAACAAAAAATAGGGGATCATAAGGAGCGGAGCTACTTGTCCTTCCCAGGGCAAGGGGGAAGAGAATTGGGTTTTCACGTGCTTATCTACTTACCTAGAAGCTGTAGGGAGATTTTTTTGGATCCATTGAATTCTAAAACAAGAGAGAAAGTTGCACTGCAGCTAATTCCTTGTCAATGTTATAAAAGTAGAGAAGGCTGTGAAATTAAACCACAAAAAAATAAATATTAAACTACTAATTTACATTAGCAAAATAAAGATTAACATACTAATGCAAAGATTGACATCAAATGCTTCTAAATCTTCCCATGCTTGAATTTAAAAACATTGCTTTTCATGCTTGAATTTAAAAACATTGTAACAAAAGTCTTCAAAACATTGCTTCTCATGCTTGAATTTTAAAACATTGTAATCAAAGTCTAATAAATTTATTAGACGCTACTATTACAACCATGTAAATTGTTTGGTTAATTAGTTTTCAGTTTAGGTGACTCACAATGAGTGTATGGATTAAACTGAAACTAAGTATCTAAACATAAACATAGATACAACTTCTTTCTTGTCAATTGCAATAGACTATTTCTTCAGTCCAACACCTTTGAAATTATAATTGTTTATTTGCTTCACCTTTTGCATACCTATACCCATTTAACAAACATTGAAATAAAAAAATCCAGGATTATTTTGTCTCTATCACAAATACACTTCTCAGTTTTCCAACTTACACCCGTCAACCACTCCAAACACTGAAATCAAAGAATGCATGATTATTTTGTCTCTATCACAAATGAAGAGGGAAAATCTTCTGGTATAAGGTTTGGAAGAGCAACTTCTCCACAAAGTCCAATTGTGTTTTTCCCTTGGAGCTTCGTAACCAGGTTCTTTATAGGAGAAGTTTAATATTATGGATTTTATTGGAGCTTTGTAACCAGGTTCTTTACACGAAAAGTTTAATATTATGGATTACGGTAGTCAATTTTTATTTTCTCACTGATAAAATATGATAAAGTCGTGTTTTTCTAACCAATTATAGGGGGAATGCCCATATGGATACTACTATATAAGATATTCTAACCAATTATAGGGGGGAATGCCCATATGGATACTACTATATGATATATTCTAATCATTTATAGGGGGAATGCCCATATGGATACTACTATATAATATGGTGTTCATATAACAATTTATATTCTTTAGTTGGCTGAAATGCTACGATAATTTATGAAATGTTAATTGTGAGTTTCAAACATGGCTGAAATCGGAATCAAGTTTGGAGTTTGAATTACACAGTAAAGTGAAGAATGCATGTTTCCTTTTATATATATTTGAGACAATGTTTTAAAACTTGGAACCGGAATTGGAACTGGCCGACGGTCAACTTGGATTTGACTGGGAACCAACAATGACACAGCAGTTTGAGACTACTTAAAATTACTTAAAATTTTACAATTTTAATGAAAAAATTATATTAAAGATTCCAAGCTCCAAAAGTTCCATCCTCCAAACAAGCTCTAGCTTCAAATGCTTCAGCCTCCAAATGCCCACAAATGATGACTGAGAGAAGTGTGAGGAAAATGGGAGGGGGGTCTATTTGCAGTTTGTTTTTAGGGTTTAGGAGTGTTAGGGTTTAGTTTTTTTCTAAAAAAATGTAATTGCCTCCTCTTTGATGTCTTGCTGGCTTGTGGGATGTAAAGAGACCAAACCAGCTGGTTTTTGACGTACTTGGGCAGTTCAGGAAGGTTCAGTACAGAACTGGAAGAGTTAGAAAAACCGGCCTCCAGGCTGAGTTTTTTTACGGTTCAGTGCTGCTGTGGTTCTAGTTTCGAGTTGACCATTTTTTAAAGCTATGATTTGAGGAAACTCTCTGAAGATTGTGACAATTTTTTTCTCTTTTGTCACAATGTTTTTTATTAGTATAAGAAAATATGGAAATGACAATTTAATATTTATGTTTTGATCATTGTGGGTATATGTTGGGGGTCATAAGATTAGGATTGAATTACAATCAATATTTATCATAAATCATAACCGACTCTGATGGTTTTGGTCATTGGATATACATGATGTTGGTCAATCTGTGTTGGAGATCCTTTCTTTCAACATACTATCTTGAATAGATTATGTTTTGGATGCAGGCAATATGATGAGATGTTCTACATCTTATGATCCCTCTTTTGATAGAATCTTATCTTATGGCTCCATCAAATTAAATTATGTCTCTGAAGACCAAACTTCTTTATGGACTCCATACATCCTGCATACATCATCTAGCACTCTAAGGTAGACTACAACACATCCCACTAGTCGCAAATGTCCACGTGATTTCCTCTCCATAGTCCATGACTCTTTCTGATTATATGGGATGGCAGCTTGTTCACTCACCTAGGAATGATTGTTTATCCAAACTAGACAATCTATCTCTAAAGGAACCTCATCATCAAAATGATTTGAATCAAAAACATCATACTAAATCTTTGAAAAAGCTTCATGTCATTAAAATAAACAAGGAACGTTTATCATATGTTGAAAAACTAGAATATGAGGGTGTTGTTCAAGTCCAACTACTCATGATTCAGGACCATTTTCATACTAGAGAAAATGGTATCATGTACATGTTAGCAAATTATCTCAATATCAGTTCATTCAATTGAAGTCAAGGAAAAGTGTCCATGTCTTAGCACAACAAACCAAAGAAGATATCTTTGATAGTGACCAAATTTAGAGGCTTCAGTGTACTTCAAAGGCCATTTTACTTACCACATAACTCTATAATCTTTTTCCACTTGAGTGGAAAGAAACACAATACCTTATTGGAAAAAAAGCAAAAGCAAAATGATTCATTTTCCAAATTCATACTATGTGATTAGCTTTTGAAGGATTTGGAAAGAAAGCATTACATTATCTGAGTTTGACTTGGATCTCTTTTTTTCAAGGTGGTCATTTGTAATGTCTTAAGTTTATTGTAGAGATCGTTAAAACTAATGTTTGAATCTTATACATTTTGTACTATATATATATAAGTGTATGATTCTTTTTCATTTTTTCTTGAAGTAGGAATTAATTTGAGACGATTGTTATATATTATGTAATGTATCAGGTTGTTTTCTCCAATGTTCAATGTTAGTCTAATGCTTATGTGTTTTTTCTAGCTTAGTTGAGACAATTCCTTACTGTGTTTGACTTTGTTGTTCATCGATACAATAGTTATGAATGATGGTTTATTGTTTTCTGGTCCTAATTATTCATTGTCAAAATTTGTATATTTTGTGCTATTTCAAGATTTGTGTTTTCAAATTTAGCTTGAGTAATTTTAGATTTCATTAGAATCTGTTGTCCTTGATTTTTTTCACAGATTAATGAAATCAAGCTCAACAATAATATTTAACATAATTTTGCCAAGTCATTAATTTTGACTAAGTATCTCAATAGTGCAACTTAGAGCAAGGACTACTTGGAATAGAGTTGGGTCATATTACTCTGTTATTTTGGGGAAGTAGGTTTAGGCTTAGAATTTTTGGAATTTAAATGGAGGGGTCTTGACATTGTTGGAAATAAGGTTTAGCGAGGTTAAGGTAAACTTGATGGCACATAGAATTAGCCAAATAAGTGATGTTTTAACATCTTCTTGGTTAGATGCTTTATCACTTTAGTTTTTTAGGGTTGGTAGATGGAGAACTGACTAATTTGAAAGAAATCCTTATCCAAATGAAGGATATAATATTTGTAAATAAATGGGCTTAAGGTGGAAGTATAAGTACACAACCTTCTTGACTAAGTAGTTGTTTCTGTTTTATGAAAATGAGTATGATGGTAGTTTTTGAAATGAAAGGAAAATGTAGTTAATTGGAGGTTGGCCCATAATGCTTTCATTTTTAGTGGATCAATGTCCCGTGAGTGTGTTCGTCATGTTTAACATGAGTGGCCTATTTTTCTCATAAATGAGAATGGTGTTGATCTGAAATTTGATGTCCCACCATGCAACTTGAGGTAGAACTTTCAATGCACTTCATTTACAATTTATCAGTTGTAATGTATTGCAAATTTTATATATGTAAACAACATTTCCAAAATAATGGGGAGGGGACACCCCTATGTTACCCCAATGGTACTTTAGATGTATAGAAAAAGCCCATGATTTTTGTAGAGGTAACCAAGGAAGGTGTCATATATCCCCATGAATGTTTTAATAATTCTTCCAAGGATGCCAATATCTTGGAGCCTCTCTAAAAACAAATCTTAGGTATCATGTCAAAAAACTCAAAAAACTCAACAAAACGACAATAACATTGAATCTAAATTTTTTACTATATGCATTAGCTCTAATGGCATATAAGAAGTGATCTCCCATATCTTCATTACATCATTAGATGTCGCAAATCATAATGATATGTGGTTGAGTAATTGCATTGTGGGTGAAGTAATGTGCATCCACAATATACATCAAAAGAAGCAAGGTGCATTGTAGAATGCATGTGGGGTCATAAGAGGGGTATCATGTCAATATAATAGGTAGAAATATAAAGGGGTATAATAAATGTAAATGAAAAAATGGATACATACAATATATAGTGAAAATAGGGTTTTTTTTTAAATTCAGAAGGCATATTAGAAGAGGGCTAAAAAAAACAATTTTGGGAGGTATTTTCCAATATTTATTGAAATTAGGGGTATTGTTTCATATGCCATGAATGAGCATGCTATGCTAGAAGTTAATTGAGTGAATCCATCGTGAGGAATGCCCAGAATCAATGCAGTGCTCGAAAATAGACAAGTTGAATATGAGAATTCCATGGTGGAAGTGGAAAGTATGCTGAAATATAAACCCATTTTTATTTTAATTGACCCAGGGGCCATCCTGAGTTATGTCTCTCCTATTTTAGTATAGAAAAGTAAACTACCAGTAGAGAAATTTGCAAAGTTGCGTGGCTCAATTAGCTACAGGAGCAAAAAGAAAAGTAATTGATTTTGTGAAAGACTGTACATTATTTATGAATGAGTTTGAAACTTCTGTAAAGTTGAATGTACTTCCGTTAGGCTCCTATGATGTATTAATTGGAATGGATTGCTTATAACATCATCGAGTAGTGTTAAATTGTTCTAATAAAACTTTTACATGTTTAAATAATGAAGAGAAACGGTAAAGTAAAAGGAATCCCTAGGAAAACAGCAATGAGACAGATTTTTGCCTTAGAATTGAAAAGGGTTGTTCGGAAGGGCTGTAGAGATTTTGTTGTAACTATAACTAATGAAGAACAAATGAATAAATAAGACAAACTAAAATTATAATATATACCAATTCTAAGATTTTATTTGGATTTATTTCCTGAGGAAATTCAGGGAGTCCCTCCGAAAAGAGAGATGGATTTCACTATAGAGTTGGTACACGTTGCGGTGCCTAACTCAAAATCTCCTTACCGAATGAATATCCTGGAGCTTAATGAACTAAAATCACAATTAAAATAACTGATAGATAAAAATTATATAAGACCAAGTGTGAATCCTTGGGGAGCACTGCTTATTTCCGTTAAAAAGAAGGATGAAACTTTGCGCTTATGCATTGACTACTTTCAGCTTAATAAGATGACAATTAAAAATATATACCCATTGCCCCGCATAAATGATATGTTCGATCAGTTATGCAAAGCAATAGTATTTTCAAAAATTGACTTAAGATCTGGTTATCATCAAGTCCAGATTAAGGATGAGGATATTTTCAAGACGGCTTTTAAGACCCGATATGGTCACTATGAGTTTGTTTTCATGCCATTTGGGTTAACTAATTCCCCCGCAGTCTTCATGTGTTTAATGAACAAAGTATTACATAAATATATATATATAAGTTTGTAGTAGTTTTTATTGATGATATTTTAATCTATTCTAAGACTAAAGAAGAGCATGAGGAACATCAAAAATTTAGTTTACAAGTATTAAGAGAACATCACCTTTATGCCAAGTTCAGTAAATCCAACTTCTTTAAAGATAAAATATAATACTTGGGTCACGTAATAACTAAATATGGGATCTCAAATGATCCAAATAAGATAAAATCAATTAATGAATTGTCAATCCCAAAAGATATGACTGATGTACAGCCATTCATTGGGATCACTGCGTATTATCGAAGGTTCATTGAGGGTTTCTCGGGGATCACAAATCCCATAACTTCTCTACAGAAGAAAGGAAAGAAGTTTGTATGGGATAAAAAATGTGAAGAGAGTTTTAATAAATTAAAGGAATTGTTAACTACTGCATCGATTGTAAGAATTGCGGATCGTAATAAGGACTTTGTTGTATGCACCGATGCATGCAACGATGGCCTTGGTGGGGTCTTAACTCAAGAAAGACACATAATAGCGTACAAGTCCATGAAACTTAAAATTCATGAGAAAAATTACCCTACTTACGATTTAGAATTGGCTACCGTGATACATGCATTAAATATGTGGTGCCATCACTTGATTGGGAGAAAATTTATTTTAATGATGGGTAATAATGGTTTAAATTATTTGTTGGATCAACCAAATTTAAATGCAAGGAAAGCTAGGTGGTTAGCTTTCCTTAGAGGGTATGATTTTGAGATCCAACATATCAAGGGAAAGGAAAACAAAGTAGTTAATTCTTTGAGCAGGAATGTAAGATTAAATTTTATGGAAGCAATCAGTACTTATAGAATAGATTTAGAAGATCAGCTAGAAGAAGGAATAAAATTGGATGAAAACTATCAAAAATTGCAAGCTAAAGTGGCAGAAAATGTAACTGAAAAATTTAAATAAAGGCTATAGTCTAAATTAAAATGGGTTAATACTTTATAAAAATAGATTTTATGTACCTAACGCACCTAAATTTAAATTGGTAATTTTGAATGAAATACATAAGATTCCTTATTTTGGACACACTGGCTATCAGAAGATAATAACTATGTTACAAAAAGATTAATTTTGGCCGAATATAAAGAATGAGTTGGAAGAATATATTTCTAGATGTTTTGAATGTCAACAGGTTAAGACTAAACATCAACATCCAGCTAATTTATTACAACCATTACCAATACCTAGCTCGAAATGGGAAATAATCAGCATTGATTTCATTACAGTTTTTCCTAGAAATCAGAACTAGAATGATTCTATAATGGTAGTTGTTGACAAACTCAATAAGGAAGCCCATTTTATACCTATAAAGACCACTCATAAGGCTCCTAATATTGCTGAAATATTTATGAAACAAATTTTTTGCTTGCATGGAATTCCAAAAGTTATAATTTCTGGCACATACTCTAAATTCATGGGAAACTTCTAGAAATCCTTATTTAAAGGTCTAAATACTACTTTAAATTTCAGTACATCTTTTCATCTGCAAACGGATGGACAGACTGAAAGGGTAAATAAGATTTTGGAATATATGTTAAGGATGTACCTCAGAGAACAACTGAGTAAATGGGAGGACTACTTACATTTGGTTTAGTTTGCATACAACAACCACTACCAAGCTTCATCAAAATTTAGCCCATTTGAAATTCGGTATGGTAGAAAATGCAATAATCCCATCTCATGGAGTAACCTCGTTGACAGGTTAATATTAGGACTTGATTTATTAAAGGAAATGGAATTAACCATGAACCAAGTACAAGGTAATTTAAAGGTTGTACACGACAATCAGAAGATCCAAGTGGATCTTAAACGAACTCAGAAAGAGTTCGAGGTGGGTGGACATGTTTTCATTAAGGTAAAACCTAAAAATAGTTCCTTAAAATTAGGGATTTTTGCTAACCTAGCACTCGGATAATGTGGCCCCTTCAAAATATTGTCCATAGTTGGACCGGTGGCATACAAATTGGCTTCACCACCAAATCTTAAAGTTAATAATTTTTTTCATATTTATGTTTTAAAAAGATATGTACATGATGCTACTCATGTGATAAATTTGAATAATGTACATGTGGAGCCCGAAGCATATTTTTTGGTGGAACCGGACTATATCCTCGACAAAAGGGAAATCGTACTTTGGAATCACACCAATAGATAGGTGAAGGTGCAATGGAAGCACCTTAGTCTAGAAGAAGCAACCCGGGAATTGGAGAGTCATATGCGGGAACCATATCCAATTCTGTTCCAGGAAAGCTCTAAGGATGATGAATAAAGCAACATCGATGATGATGTTGTACTTAAGGGGGGGTGTATGTCACGTACAACAATTTCAATAATATTTTATGTTTAAAAGAACATTATATTTTATTTTTACTGTAAATTTTATGACTATTAACCAATTGGGGTCATGGATGACTCTAATTAATTATGTTGAATATTTTATTACTTAATAAATAAAAGATGAGACAAATAGCCTAAGGAGGTTGTTGAATGACTGTCCACTGACTCACTAGGAGGAATAGACTGGGCTAAGAGTAAACTGACACATGGCAGCATCCTCAACCACTTCTAGTTGTTGTATGGGGAAGCTTCCCTAATTTTGTGATCATGTTCCCTAAGAAAGTGGAATAGAATAGGTGGCTCATTAATTGAAAAAAACTGACCAAAAAAATCTAGGCATACATATATATTTCCATCAAATTCAGTAGGAATTTGTTCATTCTTTACCTTGTGAATTTTCTAAGAAAGGAGCACAAGAGATTCGATAAGGCAAAAGTTAGAAGTGGTTTGAGTGTTAAGACTCTCTTCAGAACTAGTGCAGCTAGACAACTGAGTTCTTCACTAGTGAGGATAGAAGTATTGCTATTAAGTACTTATGTTGAGTTGCAGGGGTATTTAATCCCATTTCTTCACACAGTGCTTTCATCCCGGTGGATCATTGGATAGGCTCGGGGGTCCTAATACAATCAGTTGAGATATGTTCAGGAAAAGGTTGGTTGGAATGGTTTCCTTGGGCTATTTGTCTCTCCTACAAATTACTAGGTTCCATTGTGTTATCTTATTTATCTTTATGCAAGCAAATTACTGAAATGGAAGTAGTCATGATTAGTTTTTACTAGTATTCCTTATATACTTTGCATCTGCAAATAGACTGTTTAAGTCTGCATTTTATTCAGGAATTTTACTTGTATATGTTTAATAGAATAAATGAACCTAAAATTAGAATTGATGGAATGATGAGTAAAATTTCCTTTATGTATTTTTTCACTCATCTTAAGATGAAGTACTCTAGTACAGAAGGATTGTTTAGCTGTAGATATGCATGATTACTTGAATAAAAATAAATCTGAACTATTATCTAGTTGTAGAGTTTCCATTGAAATTAAGCAAAAAAATTCCTCTCATAAGATTACGAGCTAATTACCATAATATTTCCATTTCTAGGTCTTTAACATTTAATACAAAAACCCCTCATATTTTTACCTAGCATCCATTATGGTAAGTTTCTACCACTCAGTCATAAACTGGGTATAGTCTAATATAGTAATAATAGTACTATAAGGAAAACAAATTAGTTATACTTAGTAAAGGAAACTCTTTCTTTATTTTATACTTTAAAAATATAAAATACAAACAATATTACTCTAGTTGGATTATAGTAAATAATACATAGTTAAACCTCCTTTTGTTCTTTTAAAAACATCAAAGATACTAAAGTTCATGATGAGCATTCAACAGACTGAAGATGATTAAGATTATAACATCTATGGTATCACAGTACCTTATGTAGTTAGGAAACCAAAACTGAAAATATGCACTATAACCTTAATATTAATATTTATTTTTGAAAACTATTCTTCCTAAACCCTACTTATTATTATAATAATTTGTAAACATCTACACTAATATAACCATTCTTAACCATCTACAGAACTGTAATACCTCAGTTTTGACCCCATTTGCATTAAAAGATACATGATATATATATTGTAATTAATCATGGTGTGGAGCTAAAGGAAAAATCCCCACCATCAATTTGGTTGTGTTATGTTTCAGCGATTGGAATCGTTGTTGATGATATATCATGCTATCCGACACCTTATAGTTTTGGCATCATGTAAATATGCACTTTAATTAAAATGAACCCAACCAGCTACGTCAATGCAACCATGATGAAAAGGGCATGATTTTCCTAAGGATAAGGGGAGGGAACTATTAACCTTGGGCTAATGGGAAAATCCAAGTGTTAGCTATTGAACCCATTTACTTGTCACCCACCCTTTTGACTCACTCACCTTTCCTTGTCTCATCAGCCAACTACCACATTTAAAACTGTTGTTCTTAGTGGGCAGTTATTGCTAGGTAGTGGTGGGTGGCAGGACTGCCAATCCTTGCCCACATGCACACTCCACCAGCAGGCTCATTCCCTCATGCAGAGAGCAGGGGACCGACCATGATTCCATTCTCCATTCTTCCACGACTCCATTCTTCCATTTTGTCTTGCTCATCTTCATGCATATGGGGGATTCTCTCACCTTCTCACGCATAGGATTCTTCATCGTTTTCCTAACGCGGAGAGCTAGAAAAACTGTTTACTATCACCCACGATTTCCTGTCAATGATCCATTCACGATTTCTGCTATGGCATGTGTATGTTTTCCTTACTGATTTGCGGCCTGGGTATGTTTCCTCCTGTCCATGCCGAGAGTTTGATTTCTCTCCCATTTTCAGACTGTGTAATTTTCCCATTGCTTCATTGTGAGACCGGGGCTGTTGTTTTCCCCCATGTTTTTGTTGGCTATGGTGTTCAGTTATGTTTTGGGCCACTGTGGATTCTTAGTGAGTTTTTTTGGTCACGATAGGGCCAATAACAACTCAGGGATCAAATTTCCCTGCCCAAGCTGCGAGTTGCTTGTTTTGCTGCATGTATGCAGTGGTTGGTCTTCAGACGGTGTTGGAGTGGGGTGGAAGCTTGGTATGATTGATAAAATTGGTGTGTTTGGGAACCACACAGACAGAGATAGAGGGCTAGCTTTCTTCTCCACAACCCCGAAGTAGCACTGGAAAGGGGGGTCAAGGTCTGAGGGATTGTGTAGCAGAGAAGGGAATGATTTCCTGGTGTTGGGTGTGTGTGCGTGTCCTAGAAGTCAGGCTAGTTCTGGTGTAGGAGTAATTATCTCTTCAATGAGATCACCAGCTTAGCATTCAGATTTTCCCAACTCCTTAACGGCCTGATAAACCCAACTGTGTCAGCTTGGTTGATTTGTGTATCCTTGGCTATGTGTAAGCCTGCTTGTTCCTTATTCCTTGGGGAAATCATGCCTAGCTCGAGGGTGGCAGCGTTGCTGAGAGATTAAGGAGCATGCTTACCTATGGTTGGGTGGAATGTTCCAGTGACATAGCTGGTTGCAGGATGAGTTCTTTATAAGATAAGTATTCTTGTCTATTTCACTTCTCCACTCATATTTGATGATTAATGAAATATGATGAACATGTTGAATGCTGGAATGTATGATTTTGCTTCCGCTGTATGTTAAACAATTATGCATCTCTGCATGTTTTTACTTCCAAGCATTTTATTTCAGTTATATGTATGTAAAACTTCATGGGGCTAGTTGCTCGGATGGTTAGTGTATGGTAGCATCCTCTTCACCAGTCATAGTGTCAGGGACATTACAGACTGGTATCAGAGCTCATGTTGTAGCATGGGCCTAAATGGGCCATGAAGAGGTAGTGACAGAGCCAAGTTACCCTCTGTGCAGCAAGAAAGAAAATTTTCAAAAAAATTTCTAAGTGTCGAGCTCGTCAGTTCGTTGGAAGGCTTAGTCAGAAGCTCCTCCAATGCAGTGGAGAGCTTAGTTAGAATTCCGCTCGACAAGGGACAGTCGGAAATAAATTCTTGGAAAATTTTTCTAAGTGTCAAGATCATCATATCGTCGAAATATTTAGTCTAAATCTCATCCGATTGTCAGATGACTTAGACGGAAGTCTGCCTGACAGGAACCCGCGGAGGGAAGAGTTTATTCCAAAAATTTTCTAAGTCTGAAAATCATCAAAGATCTTAGGATGAAGCACCTCTGATACGTTGGAAAAATTAGCCTAAATCTCATCCGATGCAGTGGAGAGCTAGGTGGAAGGCCACCCAATGCATAGCAAACAAAACTTAGAGATGGAGCTGCAGCGGTAGGAAGCTTCATGAGAAATCTTACGATGTCGCAGCGGCGGAAGAAGAAAGGGAAGGCTCTCTGGAAGGGAACCACAACGGTGGAAATGAAGAGGTGTTGAGAGCCGATGCCGTTGGAGAAATAAGCCGACGAGGAGGAAATTTTTGAAAAAACGTCTGTAAGTGTTGAGATCATCATAAGTCTTCAGCTAAAGACCGCCGATACATTGGCTCCTTTAGACAGAAGGGCTTCCTATGTGGCGGAGGAAAAGATGTGAAGGGAACTGACACGGTGGAAAAAGGAAAAAGAAAATTTTTGTCCTAAAATTTTTGAAGTGTTAAAAATCATTAGAAAAATTTAGAGACCGCCGACACGTCGGAGAAAACTAGTGGATGGAACAGCTAAAACATCGGCTCATTTAGTCGAAAGGCCATCTGATACAGACCATTGGCGATAGTGGAAAATAGAGGAAGTCTGAGCCGATACGTCGACTAGTTCAACAGGTTTGAGCCACAATGACGGCGGAGGAAAGGTGATGAAAATGTTGATACGTCGATAGGAAAAGGAAGACGCAGCTGACATGGGTGAAAGTTGAAAAAATGTGTAAGTGTTGGGATGTTTCGGAATCCTTCAGTGAAATACAGCCGAAATATCGGCAGAGATCACCTGAAGGAAGATGAAACAACAGAGGAAATTAGTTGATCGAGCAATCGATGCAGTGGCGGATGCAAGAAGAAATTTTTCCGAAGTGCTGGAAGCGTTGGAGAAATTTAGATGATCGGCCCGTCGACACGTCATAAAAGTTTAGAGGATCAGGCCACCGATGAGTGTTGGAGAAAATTAGTAGATTGGACCGCCGAAATGTTGGAATCTTATTCAACTAGCGACCCGATACGTCGAAAGTTTAGTTGGGAAGAGACCCAATTTAACACAGGAAAAATTTGAGTTTTCAAGCAGGATTTCTGAGCAGATTTCAGCGGCTTTTTCAATCGAATTTTTAGGAGTTTCCAGTGGATTTTTAGGGCTGAAAAGGAAGAAAATTTCTAGGTGGCTGAGGTTGGCATTCCAGCCCAGAATACAGTTGTGTGTAGAAGTGCATAAATTTGGTGAAAATCGTCATTTTAGAAGTGGTGTGATTTTCACACCCAAGGTCAGAATGGAGCATGTGGATAGGCGTTGGAAATCTTATCCAGTAGGGAACAAGGGAGAATCACTAGAGTTTTAATTAGGAGCATAGAAGTACTAGTGGTTGTTTGAAAAAGAAAAATGTTGTTGTCAATATGGACAAATCTGAGAATTGCATACCTAGAAGTAGCGAAGACCATGAAGTTGAACCAGTTGTTATGTGGAAAAGGAATTCCATGCAAATATGAGGGGCTTGAAAAAGGGAAAATTCCTTAACCCCTGTCTTGTTGTAATGTCCCCAACCCTCCAACTGGGGAAGAGGACACTACTAAACCATCAAACAGACTGGGAAACTAGCCCCATGAACATGAACATACATAAAATGCTTAAAACATCAAAAATACTAAGATGCATAATCATACATATACTCAGCGGAAGCAAAACAACATTCATTCATACACATGTTCATCATAGTTCATTAACAATAAACATAATTATAGGAAAATAAATAGACAAGGATACTTATCTCATAAAGAACTTGTCCCACAACCAGCTACATCCCTGCAACGTTCCACCCAACCATAGGCCGGCATGCTCATCAATATCTCAGCAACATTGCCACCCCCGAGCTGGGCATGATTCCCCAAGGAATAAGAGACTAAGTAGGATTACACATAGACAAGGTACACAAATCATCCAAGCCCATGCAGCAGGGCTTATCAGGCTATCAAGGAGCTAGGAGAAGTTAAATGCTAAGCTGGTGAGCTCATGGAAGAGCTAAGGATGCTTACACCAAAGCTAGCCTGACCTCTAAGACACCCACACCCACCCGACACCAGGAATCAGTCCCTCAGGCCCTGACTTCCCTTGCCAGTGCTCTTCTAGGGTTGTGGAGAAGAAATCCAACCATCTAACTCTGTCTATGTGGCTCCCAAACCCAGGTTTCTCAAGCATACCCAGCCTTCAATCCCACTCCACATAGTCCGAAGACCAACCACTGCATGCATGCAACAAAACCAACAATTACAGCTTTGATAGGGGGAAACAGTCCCTGAGTTATTCTTGGCCCTATCGTGGCCAAAACAACACAATTGTAACCTACAGCAGCTCCGAAGCGTGGAGGGAAACACAACCAACACCACATAGGTGCTCACAGTAGCCAACGATCAGGGAAGACAACAGCCATGGTTCAACGATCAAGTAACAAGACATTACACCGTCCAGACACATCCAGCAAATGTGGTAAAACAATGGTCCCTTCTCAACAAAGAAGCCACAACACATTACACAATCCGTAATGGGAAAAAGCAGAACGATCCCCTGCGTGAACAAGAGGAAGAACCTATCCACAGACCGGCAATCGGTGTGAGAGAAGGAAGAACAAAACCCCAATCCATTGATCATGGATCCTTTTAACTCAGCTCGGCATGATGAAAATGAATGGCCGACGATGGGGAGAGTGGACAAAACAAAACTGTTGGTATACCAAGCAGCGCATGAGGAAACCACTCCCAGCCCATGTGTGTGACTGAACCAGCTAGTGGAGAGGGCGTGGGGGTAGCCTGCCACCCACCACTACCCAACATTAACTTCCTTCAACTAGCATAGCAGCTTAAGTGGTTGACACATGGATTTTCCCCAATGGCTCCCACGGTTTAGACAATCCCCCCCCTTAACCTTAAGAAATCATGCCCTTTTCATTTAGCGTTGCACTGTTGTAGCTGGTTGTAGGTTTATTTTAATGAATGTGCATATTTACATGATGCAAAACTATTATGTGTTGAGTAGCACAATATACCATCAGCAACGATCCCAATTGCCGAAACATAACACAACCAAATCGATGGTGGAGCTTTTGCCTTTATCTCCTTACCATGATTATTTAAAAAATATACATCATGTATCTTTTTAATGCAAATGGGGTCAAGACTGGGGAATTACAATCCCCTCCCCCTTGGAATAACACTATCCTCGGTGTTCCAATACATAGGAGTGCATGTACCATTTGCACATTCAAAATTTCAGAATTTTGTAGATCTGTCCCATTTTCAATTATTTACTCTGAACTTTCAGGACCAAGCCCCTCGGCTTCCATGCGCTTCTCTTGCTAGTTCTCAGCTTTCGGCTCATCCCCAAGTCTAGGGACTTTTCTGTATCTTGAGCATCTCTCCAAGATTTTCTTGGGTCTTGGAAATTGTTTGAAGGAGACTTCCAAACAAGTCCAGTAGATTTTGGTCTACTGCCATGATCAATGTGCACACTGGGATTCACTTTTCTCACCTGTGAAATGCATCAATAAAATTCTATTAGACCAAGCATAATATAGGCATTAAAATTAGTCAATTTATTGCCCAATTGGCATGACAGTCCAAGTCTCATCAAGGAGACTTTCGTATTTTTCATGCCTTCCCAATAGGAACATGAGCTCATTCATGTCCATTCTTGGGTAGGGAATTAACCATTCGAGCATTCACAATTTTTTTTAACCAATTACACACATTCTAAATTCAGTCATACATGCATTCAACAATATTTTTTTTCACAATGCATATATATATATATATATATATATATATATATATATATATATGGGTCAGTGCAAGAAGATGAGGGACCTTTAAGATGAAATCCTAGTTTTGAAAAACAAGATCATGTTACCAAAAAATACATCAACCCGAGCCTGACATAGCACTTGGTATGGTTCAACCCGAGCCTGACATGTCATGAAAGATCCTGACATGTCATGGAACATGTAGGATAGTAAGCCATATCGCGTACGCGTTATATAACTACAAAACACGCTCGCGATATGTAGTTCTAAAACGCGTGCGCGATTTTCAAATCATAAAAAAAAAATTAAATACACTGTCCCGCCCATTTTCACAATCAAGAACGTGAATTCAAATATTATTATTTTGTTTACTAAATTTTTTTTATATTACATAAAAATTTATTATTTTGCTTACTAAATTTTTTTATTTTGTTTAATAAATCAAATTTATTATTTTGTTTACTAATTTTTTTTTATATTACATAAAAAATTAAACTTAAATCTCAATTTATTTATAAATATTTATTTATTTATATATTTTCTAATTAAATTATACTTAACATGTTATAATAAATGGATCAACCATTACATCATAAAACCCCACTCAACAATAAGCTAATCCAAATAAAGTTGTTTTAGTTTAAAATTTTTTATGAATGGATAATTGATAATGATTAAATAATAATAAAAAGGAGATGGACCTATAAGTTACATCTCAAAGGAAATTTTTTCAAATATATATTTACAATAAAGTGTAAATTTTTTAATTATTCTAAATGTTTTTTATGTTGATGGTGATGATGAATGATGATGATGATGATGACGATGATGAAGGTGATGATGATGATGATGGTGATCATGATGAGGAGGAGGAGGAGGATGATGATGTTCATGATGTTGATGATGATGATGATGAGGATGATGAAGGCGATGATGATGATGAGGATGATGATGATGATGTTCATGATGTT
>LPNX010243989.1:0-30287 GCA_001517045.1 Pseudotsuga menziesii
ATTGTATCATATCTCTATGTACTCACAACAAATTGGGTAGGACCCTCATACTCTACGTTACCAAATGGATTGGCTATCTCCACTATCTTTGTTTGCTGGTTTTCACTGTAAAATGGGATCGGATCCTCTCTATTGTTGAAGAATTCTTACTAGACATTCTCTTCATTATGGCTTTCATCTGAAAATTCTTATGCATGAGCTACTTTATCAATAGAATCAACAGTAGGGGGAACATATTCACTAGGCTCTGGCTCTCTTCACTAGGTTTTGTCTTAGGACTCCTATCAACCTTCTTGACCGCTTCAAATGGTCTTTCATCAGGCTCTGAGAGGAAAGGAATGAAAGAAGGCACACCTAAAGCATCATCCCTATCATTAACCTGTTCATCATTAGAATCATGATCCAGATAAAATTTATGTCAATGATCCTTGAATTTTACTGAAAAAAATTGTAATGAATCAATAGTGTCTTCAGGTAATATCCTATACCAAACACGTGCATCACCCAATAGAGAGAATGGAAAAAGCTTTGCGAACACATCTTTAGGTAGAGCATCAAAATCATCATTAAAACTATCAAAAGCTTTCAGGTGTTGCTTAGCTGAAACACCTGTATAACCATTAAACTTCGTAAGATCCTCATGCCATGAGCTTCCAACAGGGACTGGAATAGGATACCCATGTATCCGAGAAAAATCAAGTGGAAGATACAACCTCGAACGAGTTGTCGTTACTTCGGGTAACCATATTCCTCAAAATGGAGTTGCTGGGTGAGGTCTCATGATCAATAACTACAGATTGACTTCACCAATATAAATGGGAATTGGTGTTTGTTCCCACTAGAGTTGTGCCAAGTGAAATTCAGAATAAAACCAAATAACAAAAATTCACCACTTTGCTGTAAATAACTGAAGATTTCACGATATATGTGGCCATGGTACCATTTTGTTATCAAGTGGATCTGGACTAGCAGATCTACACAACAACTCTAGAAAACCAATCTTGTTACTGTTGGATGTCTCTCTATTTGGACTGGTGCCTTTCCAGTCTCAGGGTGGTGTCCCTAGGGGTTTTATGCTGTTCTTAAGCTAATGAATCTGTGTAATAAATCCAATTGATCAACACACAAAAGCATGCCCTTGAAATGTCCAAAATAAGTCAAGGGTAAGGGATAAATTCTTATGTAACACTAACTTTATGAAATTACCTACAGCTGATTGAGCAGTATATCCTAGCAGCATTTTTTCCAGCCATGAAGCCAAAGTAGATGAATCCATCAATAAGAACTTTTCTTGCAAGGTGTGTTTCAAGTTAATATAACTCGGATCACCTGTTAAAAGATTAACAAACAGCTGTAGCACCTTCGTATTCATTGACTCATTATGGCATCCATCCAAAGCATCAATTAAAGGCAAAAAGTTACCATTGCCTCCAAGAAAGTCTCGGAACTTGTTGGATTGGTTCAACATCAATGAGTCCTCAGTGTTCCCCAAATAAAACTTAAGCAAAATGACTTTACTAGGATCCGTTCTCAGGCATTCCACCATATCAGTTGCACTTGTAAGTAGATGCTCTTTAATAGATAAGTTAACCTCCTTGCTTGAGTTCATTTCTTTTACCAGGCTTTCCATGCTCTTCAGCAAAAATAGATCACTATACATACATCTCTCTTCTATAGAGGGAATTAAATTATTGAACAGGATTCTACATTTATCATGTATACCCTCAAATAGCCTGTCAAACTTTATGGTCATTATGACCTCAAGCAAACTATTGAAAACTTCTGCATCAACCTCAATTCCCCCTAAAGCATCTCTTCTTTGAAAAATTGCTCAATTGTATACAAAAATCCCTCAACAGAGAGGGTAGAACACTTGGTGATGAAGGCACATTTTGGCACATTGTTACCCACTATGGGTTGCCCCCTTATTTAGTGAAAATTCCATATCCACGGCCTTTAAAAAACATTGAGGTTTTTCTAGGGTGTATCGTGGGATATTCTAGGTTTTTGATGCTATACATTATAATCATAATCTGTCTTTACTGTGAATCCCAAGGGTTAGATGAAAAAATACAGAAAGATAGCACTTGTGTGTATGTATTCTTGCATACATTAGTTATTCAATGGGCCCCATGTAGGGTGTACCAACTCATGAACAGTAAACATGCAATTTCTCGAGGGACTTGAACTTTAGTGGGGGAAATAACGAGTACAAAAACTAACTTGTACAAACATGACACACCCCATGCTTATATATAGATAGTGGGTGCATATGTATATATATTTGCCCAGGCCCACACCAATGGGCGTTTTGAACCCTGCCCCTATGGGCTTGCTTAGCTTGAGCCCCATGAACCCACAATGCCCAATAGACAAGCATGACATCACTGCTATGGACTTACAAAGTGCAGCGATCAACCCAAGCATACCCAAACTGCTAAGTATTATAATTCACACGAGACCATTATAGTGTGTATGTGTGTGGTCAGTTAATTACATGGTTTATATTTTTCATTGACTTTCTATACTGTAGTTATGAATAAACCTAAAAAAATACTGGATATTTGCTATGCAGAGTTTTCCACAATAAATGAACATAAAATTCTGCATTCGGATGCTAATTTTGTTGCTTTTACCATAGCTGGCATTTTTCATTATTGATTTGACCATGTTCTGGTTGTGGATCAAATCATTTGAGTTTACAGATGTATAATCAGAATTTGAGATAATCTGTGGAATTGATCGATGTGTAAAGACTCTTGCGAGCACTTTTATCTTGCTATACGTATCTTACTGAAACATGACTTATGTTTTATACTAAATGCAGGTATGTCAAAAGTAGAAGTGACAAGGAATTGCTGCTTGGGCTGAACACTACGGCTAAAGATAGGGCGGATTGTGTACCTGAAGGTTACTCAAAAGGATTGCGAATTGTACCATGTGGCCTCATAGCTTGGAGCTTGTTTAATGACACTTACAAGTTTTTCTTGAGAGTGTTGAACTGAATGTAAATAAGAAGAACATTGCTTGGAAGAGTGACCGTGAACATAAATTCGGAAAAGATATTTATCCTTACAATTTTCAGAATGGAACATTAATTGGAGGTGCCAGGCTAGATCCATTAATCCCTGTAAGTAGTGCCTTGAAAATCATTTTATCCAAGGAGCAAGAGCAAACTTTTGTCTCTCATAAAGAGAAGACATGGCGGCAAATCTCACTGTTACAAAAATATCTGATTTCTTCTGATTTTTCTAAAAGTTTCAGAGTATTTTAAGTCCAAGTTTATGCCTGCTAAGTTTTTCTTTTTTTTTGGTCTGATTTTACCAATTTCCCAAGTTGATGGCCCCACTGTTTTTCTACCCATGACAAGTTTTGCAACACTGTTCTATCCTTATACTGGTTATTGAATTTTAGTGTATGATTGGCATGGCAGTTGAGTGAGCAAGAAGACCTTATTGTATGGATGTGTACATCAGCACTTCCAACATTCAGAAAGTTGTATGGAAGGATTGAGGTGGACCTTCAAGCTAATGACTTTATTACAGTAAAGATTCAAAATAACTATAATGTATATAGCTTTGGTGGCAAGAAAAGTTTGGTACTTTCCACCACAACTTGGCTTGGAGGGAAAAATGATTTTGTGGGGAAGCTTTACATTGCCATTGGGGTATTATGTATCTTTTTGGCATTGGTTTTCTTCATTTTGCATATTAAACACCCAAGGTAAGCCCCTAGTATCTGACGAAGAAATTTGCAGTATCTGCTTGCCTTGAGAATCTTTTCCTTATTTTCGATTTTACTAGCTTCACTTTGGTGATTGCAATTTCTGTATTTCTGTTAACCATTGAGTTTATTCTTTGTTTGCAGGCATCCATATATATCATCAAACAGATAATGCAATTTTGGTCAATTTTGTTATGTAGCCACTGTGAAAACAAGGAAGGTTTGTTGATGTTTCTTGTGTTGTGTCACGTGTGGGTGTGTGAATCATAAACACGATAATATTAGATAGTCAGATATAACGTTTGGTGCCTTGGGATAGTTTCTACAAGACTACAACTTTAAAATATCCTCCAATCTGCTCTCTTTGTTTCAAGGATTATAGTTTGTAACTTTGTATACATTATACATCTGAATGTGATGCCTTCATTTCCTGGAATTGAGTTGGGATAATGGAGCATCAAATCACCCAATTTGCAGGTATTAAAAAAAAAAAAAATTCACTAGCGTCGGTTAACCGACGGTTCTTCATGTCGCTTAACCGACGCTTCATCTTTATATTCGTTGCTTAACCGATGGTTTCTCATGTCGCTTAACCGATGCTTAATCGTTATCTTCGTCGCTTAACCGACGGTTCTCCATGTCGCTTAACCGACGCTTGTTTTTTATCTCCGTCGCTTCACCGACGGTTCTCCATGTCGCTTAACCGATGCCTTACATTTAACCGACGGTAACTGAAGTGTCGCTTAACCAACGGATTAAACAGATGTCGGATAACCGACGAAAAGCCACCGACGCTTAAAAAAAATCATAGTGTCGTACATGCGACAGGGAAGTGTCGAAAATCCAACAATACGGCCGTCGGATTTTTGGTCGAAATGTAGTAGTGTCAAGTTTAACATGACTGAATGTAAGGCTGCTCCATTCCCTTTCCTTTCAGGGATCAGCCTTGAAGAAGGAAAAAGCACATCTCCCATGGACTGCACTATTTATCGACAGCTAATAGGTAGCTTACTCTACTTGACTCATTCTCGGCTTGATATCTGTTATGCCTTGAATTCTGTGTCAAGATACATGCAACAACCTCATGATCTTCATTAGAATGTATCCAAGAGGACCCTCCAGTATATTCAGGGAACCATGACCTATGACATTCACTATGCTGCAGACTCCGAGCTAGAGCTGGTTGGTTACACAGATCCCGATTGGGTGAGCGATTCTATTGATTGGAAGTCTACTTCCAGATATGTCTTCATGCTTAGTGGTGGCCCCATTTGCTGGTCCAGCAAAAATCAGGCCTCCATAGCATTGTCTTCAGCAGAGGCCGAGTACCAAGGAGCGATGAATGCTTGCATCCAAGTTGTTTGGTTGCAAGGCATTCTTTCAGAGTTTGATCTTAGTAATGCTTTGTCCACTGTCCTATTTTATGACAATCAAAGTGCTATTAAGATATCCACAGATCCGGTTACCAGGAAGAGGACCAAGCATGTAGAGATACACATGCACTACATCAGAGAGTTATTGCATGACAGAACCATCATTCTGCAATACTGCCCTACTGATGAGTAGATTGCAGACATATTCACCAAGATATTTTTAGAAAAGAAGTTCACTTACCTCCGTTCACTGTTGGGGGTGAGTTCATTAGGGTGATCACACTACTTTCAGTGTTCATCTTGAGGGGGGGTTTCCCACTGGGTTTTCCCTCTTTTCCTCACTTAGATTTAATTTTGAGCATTGTTTGAGTTTCATTATTGTACAGGGTGACCTATGGCCTTAGTTGCTGGGGCCCTAGCATTTCATGCACTTTATGTTTCTACTTCTCCTGAGTATAGCAAAAGGGGGGTGTTGGAGACATTTACCCACCATGCACACTTAATTTGGTCAATTTGGCCTTGTTAAACCACTATCCTAAGTTTTATTGACTTAATTGGCATCAGACGAGCATTGTATGACATCGACATGAGCACACCCACGCCTATCTTCAGTCAAGGAGGCCAACTAAGCCTTCTCCTTCATTCGGGGAGGCTAACTAGAGCACTCCAGGAGTGAGCTGAGTGTCATAAATGCACCTAATTGATAACTGATGGTTAAAATCAATTGAGGTGAGTGGTGAAGGAACCTCCATTCATTATATTGATTATTTTATTAATATTTAATGAATTGGAGTCAACAGGGGTGCCTCCAACCACCTCTGATGGCCAATTTGACTTCAGTTAACCTCATCGGGGTTCATTGGAGTTATTGATGTGCTACCACTTGTTGATTGGCATGTAGTGACATGTGTCTAAGCTACTTTCAGCTAGACTCAGTCATCCATTGCACTTTCACTTCAGTTAGGACTCAGTTGAGTCAATCGGCACTTAATCAGTTGGTTAACTAGTGTGTTTACCGTGGCTTATAGTCAGTTAAGCTACACCCATTCATTCAATTTGAATGACCTCCTTGTGAATTCGAATTGTCTTGGCATTCATTCATCTTGCATGATCATTGTATTGTATTATTCATTGATTACACATAGCTGCTACTCCTATTGCAGCACCATTATGCCATTTTCATGCTTAATTGTCTGAAATCTATTATGAGACTATCTTTTAGTCCCTAGATAACTGTGATCGATTAATACACCTTCCGCGTTGAGAAACTACAAACTGTTGACTCCAAAATTTGGATACGTTTTTAGTTTAAATAAATTTCTTTCTGAACTACGCTTTCTGCACAACAGAAGGCGGAAGCTGGAAATGCCAAATTCAAGTTTTAGCATTAATATTTATAACAGATAATGAATAATAGTCCATATTTATTATTTATAATATGCACATCATGAATAACAATAACCAAAATCATGAAATATGGGGCATTTTGGAATTAAGAATCGAGATTTCGACATTTCAGAATCGGGAAATACCTTTTTGAAGCACAATTACAGGAATACAACTTTTTCGTATTGACACCATATGTTCCAATTTCCGTTTCCATGAATTCCTATTTTCGATTAATATTTCCATTACATTATAATATCACATTGGATTATTTCATTTCAAAACTTCAATGCTAAATTGTCATTATATATAAATATTTGAAGAACAACATTTATCTATTTGACGACGCTGTTGGAAAAAAAGGTTTAAGATGACTAAAAATGGAATTTTTCTCATTGATGTTAGACAAAAGTGTTTTATACACAATGACAATGTTGAAGAAGCTTAAAAAGAACAAAATGTGTCAATAATCATTATATTCATAATACAAAAAAGGTAGTAAACAAAAAATCATAATGGTACAAAGTGATGTGTTGGACATTCATCTACGCTACAATCCTCACCCATTTCCATACGTTTTGATAGCTAAATTTCCATACATTTTGATAGCTAAAGTGCAACCATTTCCATATGTTTTTGCACTTCCTTTCTTCTATAGTCCCTTCTTCGAAAGTAAAACTCCCAACTCATCTTCCCATCTCCTCCCATTCCAGCCTTTGGTATCACCATGTTGGCAATTTTTTCTTCAGCAGCCATGAGAGGGGAAGTAATGACGCTCATGAGTCCAGTTTTTGTGCATATAATAATCCATAAATGAGGTCCAAGTTATATTTTCCTCAGTAGGAGGCTCTATTTATTCACTAAATCTTACAAATATTATCATGAGTTCGGGATTTTCATGATGTAGTATATATCTATAACTTGGGATTAATGTGATATGTATATAATTCCCTTATCTCTTGGAGTACACAAAAGGTCACTTCAAATGGTGATATGAAAGCCCGGAATGGGAGGAGAATCCAAGATGTGAAATATGTTGGATTTGAAAGATTTGGTCTTTGGAGCACGTGATATTGATGATGATTTAATGATTAAGCAAGATATTTCATATATTTAATGATTAAGCAACAAGGATATATTTGTACCATCATAAGAAGGTATCGATAAGGCAACAAATGTCAAGTTTACACACTATGGGATAACTTAAGGCTGACAACAGGTGAGGGTAACAGTCAAAGTTCTGTGATTAATACGATGACGTGAAAATATTTCAGTATGTATAAGTGACCTTTCAAGTTGTCGAAGAGATAAGGGAATTATATACAAATGATATTAATCATGAAAATTCATTATAGATATATACTACATCATGAAAATCCTGATCTCATAATAACATTTTGTAAGATTTAGTCAATAAATATCATCACAGGACATTTCTGAATTTGGAAATCTATGTCATATGTTTTGCAATAAGGAACACCAATTCTTCTGATTTGCCACATTTAGGATGCAGACCACCGATTTTCGACATTTCAGAATTAGAAAATGCTAAGTGTTCAAATAAAGAACTGCGCATTGTTTTAGGTAAGGAATTCGACGTAAAGCTGCAAGGCTACTATAACAGTGGTCGCTTCTGCATTCCGCGTTCCACTTTCTGTCGTTCGCTTTCTGAGGTAGGAAATATGAAGAAGTTGTTTATGTAAATAGAACTTGGGTAACGTTTTCGCATTCTGCTTTCCATAGTAAGGAACGGGGGAAATGTATTCTGGATTTCTGACTTTCCTCAATGCGAATTCTGGATTTTTAATTTATCTTGCCAATTTCCACATTCCACTTTTGAGAATGCAGAAATAGGAATTTAAATTTCAAATATAAGTTTCCATGCTTTCCGACTTTTGCTTTCCGCCATGCGCAATGTAGAAACTAGAAAAGTCTGTCGCACGTATTTTTCCGGAATGCGGAAATCAGACCTTTCATGTTTTCTATTTCAATTTTTTTTACTTTCACTTTCTGAATAATGGAAGGCCACTCTAACAGGGGTCACTTAGGAAAATAGAAACTTTGAAGTTTTTCTTTTTCCTCTTTCGTCTTTCCGAGGTAAGAAAGGCAGAAAAGTTATTTATGTAAATAGAACCTGGGCCACATTTTGGCATTCTGCTTTCCACTGTATAGGGAGAGGAAGTTAATTTTCTCCAAAGAAAAATCAATTCTGCAGTGTGGAACAAGGCATTTAGTTTTTTTCAATTGATAAGGGAAATGTATTCCCGAATTTCGGCTTTCGTATATGGAATGAAAGCAGAAATCGAGAAATAAGATTAAAAAAAATATGTGAAAGACTATTCTAATTTCCGAATTCCAACCTACGGAAACGGGAGGTCCAAAATACAGGGTTTTATTCCCTGACATTTTTTTTTCCCATCATGCAAAATTTCGATACGTTTTTACTTGAAATAAATTTCTTTCCAACTTATGTTTTCCGCTGTGCGGAATTCGAAAGCCACGAACGCCAAATCCCAACTTTCACAAACTATGTATTGTGAATATCGAAAGTTACATATTTGCAACGAAATGCAAGCGGAAATTGGGAAATACACACACTTTCACGATTTCCACATTCCGTACTATGAAAAGCAGAAGTCGAAAATACACAGTAAATTCTGATTTCCATGTAACTATGTTGCATAGTCATTTATTTCTCTTTTTTTTAAGAAAGCGAAGTTATTCAACTAAAAAAACATCTTAAATATGAAAGTATAACAAAAAGTATTTATGCAAATAGAATTTGCGTAGCTCTTCCCATTCCATTTTCCGTAGTGCGGAACGCCGAAATCGATTTTTTTCAACTTGTCGGGAAAATATATTTATGTTTTCCGCCTTCCGCCTATGCAGATTTTGGATTTTAATTTCTTGCTTGCCAACTTCCACTTTTTGCTTTAGCAAATGCGGAAAGCGAAATTTACATGTTCATATTTCCCTTTCTGTGTTTTCTGACTTCCACCTTCCGCATTGAGAAAAGCGGAAGTCAGAAAAATGAGAAAAGCGAAGATCGAGACTACAAATTTTGGAATCCGAAATTTGGACACGTTTTTAGTTTAAATAAATTTCTTTTCGACTTATTCTTTCCGCATAGTGGAAAGCGCAAGCCGAAAATGCCAAATCCGATTTTTAGCATTAATATTTATAATAGATAATGAATAATAGTCCATATTTAATACTTATAATAGATAATGCATAATAATAACTATAATCATGAAATATGTTCATGCGAAAAAGAAAAAAAAATTGTTGTCATATATGCATTTTATTTATTGTCATTAATCACATGAATATGTTACATTGCAAAAAAAAATGTTCATGCCCTCTTTCATTTCATAGGAAAATATAACCATCACGCTATGGAGAATATGCTAACTGAATATTCTATTTCACTCTTGCTACATGGTGTTGTCAACCTTTTCCCGCTGGTACAGGTCTCCTCCTTAAACCAAGTGAACTCACTCAACTCATCATCTATTCGGTTTCAAATTTCTATCTCAGACGAGCTTCACGAGCATGAGCTATTGCTTCCAACTATATATAGTAGTCTTGTAGAAACTGGACAACTAAAAGAAGGATCTATAATCAAAGTTACCAAGTGTACATGCAACATTGTACATAGTGTAACGTATGTTTAATTTCCTTGTTGTATTTCTCCACTTAATCAATTTCACACTGTTCATGCATCCAAGGTTTTTCTATCCCAGTGAACTATAACATACTTATTCTCATAGGACTATCGCATTGCTTGCACTCGAATTTGTCACAGTGGATGCAGCAATTATTGGAGATCCTGCACCTTACCACTTACCTGTACCTTCTCCCTCACAGAGTTGCTCCTCTGCTCCAGTGAATCCTAGCTCAGTAGATGAAAACCCTGCCTTGGTTGCATCAACTATTCCATTCACGCCACTCTCCTCTTCTAGCAAAGTTTGGAACATTCAAGGTCAAGTTATTGCCAAGACAAAGCTACATGAATATGGAAACCAACGATGGTCTGTAAAAATATTTGGATTTGACATTGTTAATGCTTCACACGATGAAATACATATATCTACATTCAATGAATTGGCACTCTCTTTGTATGACCAAATACAGATAGGAATAGTGTACATAGTATCAAATGGCATAGTGAAAGCATCCAATCCAATTTTCAACCATTTGAAAAGCCATAATGAGATTTTCCTAGGTTCCTCCTCAACCATCCAACCATGCTTAAATGAATACCCCTTAATACCTTTTTATTTATTTAAGTTTAAAACTATTCAAGAGATACAAACTATACCGTCAATTCCGACCTTGTTGGCCTTGTCATTGCAGTTTCTCCTACATCCACAATATGAAAACAAGATGGTGTTGATATTGTTAGGCACACTATTGGACTCCGTGACATGTCAGGCTATAGTATTGACATAACACTTTGGGAGAGCATTGCCAAATTGAAGGATTCAAGCTTACCAACCTGCGTGGTTTACCTACGCCTCTAGATGTAGCAATCAAAGGTGGTTGTGTTACATATTTTAATGGAAAAACTGTTGGAACTATTTCCAACACTACTGTTTTTATAAACCCAAAAATTGAAGACACTTCAGTTCTCAAAAAATGGTTTCATGACAATGGATTTCATTCAGCATCACCATCTTTGAGCTGAAAGTTCAATGCCTCTCATTTTGGTTCTTGTAAAGTCATTACCATCAATGACCTACAAACTCTTCAATCATATGAAAAACCTGTTTGGTACTCTCTTGTAGCAACCATCACAAATGTTAACATGGATGACTTTTATTTCCTTGCATGCCCTCTTTTTGTTAATGGAATACAATGCATGAAAAAGATTGCCCACAAAGTTGGAGACATTTGGCATTGTGCTAAATGTGATGGAGATTTTCTTGAATGTGACTACCGATATATACTAAAGGTTGACTTGGAAGATGTCACTGGATACCTTCATGGTGTGATAGCTTTTGATGATGCTGCAAACCAACTCATGGGAATTTCTACAAAATATCTGTGTCCTCTCTCAACTGAAATAACATCACTTGATAAAATAGTCCAAAGGATCTGCAAAAAAAAAACTACTTCTTACTCTTTTAGTTAGAACAGATACCTTATGCGGAGTTACACGCCAAAAAGTTGTAATTTCCATGGCTGAAAACACATAAACAACAATTTTAGATGGACACATAAATATATAAGTTTTTTCAACTTGATACTTAACCATTATTCATTGTTTATAATTAATGCTTCCAATTCTCAATTTTAACTCCTTGTTTCATTGTTCAACATAGCAGGGTATTTTTTTTAACTCTCTTATAGCACCACTTTCTTGCAGTCTCATACTTCCAATGTACAAGCTATCAATTGCCATTTCTTTACCCAAATTGTTGATAAAACCTATATAGTAGTTTTTAAATACAATACTATTTTTCTATTATGTTTTTAATAAAATGCACAAGTTTGTTCTCTTGTTTTTTAGCACAACTTTTCATTACTCTGTACATAACAATAATTACAGTTACTTTTTTTTTTAATATATACTTTCTCACACTACACTTTGTTCTTCTATATTGTTGTTTTCTTACAATTATCAAGCTAGCACTTGAAAAACAAAATTTACTCCAGTTATATTATTTTAAGCTACATTCTTACTTCCCCATATGCAATTAATTAACATTTGTTTTTTATCTTCCACTTTATATCCATATAGTTTGCAGTTAATACATATACAAAATGTGTCGCTGCCAACAATCAAAGCTTTTAGGTGTTTAACAAGTTTACAATTTTTTTGTAGGCATTATGCCAAATCATGACAATGAACAAGCCAATGCATGAATAAGAGTTTTATATGCACAAAATAGAGATAAAAACAACAAGAAACAACGTCTTCTTTACAGAGTTACTCATTTTCCTGTGGATATGTCTTCTTCAATTTCTCTTGCGTAACCTATCGACACAGCTTCACTTCCATCTCCTATGCCAAATCCATTGAACAACCACCTCAATGATGCACATCAACGATTTCATAAAAAAATGGACAACTAGCTGATATGCATGTCTACTCAATTTGCAAAGAATGTTACCCTGGTATTGTAACAAAACACTTCTATGGTGCATACACTTGTTCTCGTTGTATTCTAGAACAAAAAGGCCATCACTTTTCATTGGAAAACAATATGGATCCAGGAAACCAACCAGTTGTCCTTGCAGTACTTACACAAGTTGAATAAATGCTCATTAGTCGTGCTAACCCAATCTTGCAAGTGACACATGCTCATGGTGGTCAATATAAATACTCTGGCCATACAATTTGCTTCCCCCAAGACATTTCCAATATTGCCACATACCTACCGTATTTAGTATAAGACTCGACATCCTCATTGTTCGGAAATGCAATTCTACAAACAATCCATATGAATTGTTTTTATTTGAACACGTGTTCTTGCTACCCTTCAATTCAAAATGGCAAACGATCCATACTACAAGGATGTACAAGTCAACCCAATTGCATTAGCTTCTTTGCCTCTTATTTCAATAGAAATTTCACCTTTGATTCTGCATCTTAATAGCAATGATACATTATCTCATCAACAAATCTTGTCCTGTACAGATCAACCACCAAATTCATTTGAACCCTATGAATTGGAATCCTCATCATTTATTTCAACACAAACTAATGTTAGAACTGAGGTTGAAGAATTTAGACAATTGTTACACATACCAAATATCCCACTACCACCTTCCATTGATTGGCCCCCTATAGAAATGTCCCCTATCAATGAGTACAATACATAAGGCCTTCTTTCCATGGCTTTTCCAACTTTGTTTCCCACAGGTACAACAATGTTATTACAACCACACGTTCATGAGGTTGATATGCACGAATATGCACTTCACCTCATTCGCTATCATGACAACAGATTTGGCCAACATTCTCGCTTCTGATACTACATATACAATCTAATTATTCGTCATCAAAGTAATGCTACTACCTCTGTTTTTGTCAAAAAAAATCTTGAAGATACACTACCTCCCACAGCACCTGAGCTTGTCAACCAATTGCAAGACATGCCTAATGAGAAAATTGGTGAGCGGATCGCAAGATTTGGGTCTTCATTACATGGAACATGTTCATATTAGAACAAAAGTAGAGTTGAACTGACAAATATGATCAATCAACAAGGTACACCAGTGTTCTTCTTCACCCTTAGTGCAACTGACACAAAATGGGCAGATTTGCATGCTCTAATGCCTGCTAAACGTCCTAGTGGTTTAGCTCAAGACTATCAATGGAAGGTTCACAACATCATATCAAATCCACATATTACATCACAATACATGCACAGTAGATTCAAAACATTTCTTCAAGAGGTGCTTCAAAAAGGTTTTCATATAACGGATTCTTGGTGCAGGTATTATACCATCTATTCCTTCTTATTTTTCTCTTTGTATTTTTCACTTTATACAATTTATTTCTAATATATGCTTTTTCCTCCCATGTAGATATGAATGGCAACATATTGGATCCACACACATTCATGGTTTTATTTGGTTGGCAAATGCACCAAATATGGACACGTTAAATTGGGAAGATGATGTTGTAGTTGAAGCTGCAAAAAAAAATCTCGACACACATGTGATAGCTTGGAATCCTCATAATTCCCAATTGTCCACATCTGGGTCATACCATTCTACTACAAATGATCCATGCAATCTTGCATCACCATCAATATTTGCATCAAACTACTCAGCTGACTATGAAGAACTTGTCAATTTTGTTCAAAGGCACCCTAAATGTTCAAAGTCAACTTGCCTTCACAAAAAAGGAACATATGTTCAATGTCACTATGGTTTTCCATATGAGCTACAAGCTACTTCTTCGTTATTCATTGATCCAAATGGACGGAAAACCTACAATACTGGAAGAAATGATCCCCTTCTAAATATTCACAACCCTACCATGCTTTCAATATGGAGGGCTACTGTTGATTTCCAACATGTTCTTTGTAAACATGTTGTTCTCAAATACATTTCAAACTATGCATCAAAAGTAGAGCCAAAATCAGAAACCTACCATGCAATTCTCTCTCATCTTGCACATGCTGCACCAAGTGACATCCCCATTCTTCAACCAATCAACAAAATCCTTGCACAAATAGTTGCAGAAAGAGACATTAGTGCACAAGAGACATGTCACATGCTGCAAAAACTTCCTCTCATGCTTTTTAGTCGTCACTTATTTTCCCTAAAAGTGAGCCAAATTGTCTTCCGTCATGTTTTTAATGACACTAATAGCACCCCTGCAACGCCCCCCTTCATTTTTGCTTACATGCAAAGACCCATTGCTCTTGAACATCTAACTCTGCTTGAAGTTGCTTGTTGTTGGTCTTTCTCGCCTAATAGGAAAAAAATTCCATGGAAACAAAACTTGTGTGACAAGATTGTTAGAGTCTATCCGCATTTCACTTCCATTCCTCCCTCTGATTCTTCATATTTTGAACCGTTTTGTTGGAGTGAACTTCTTCTATAGAAACCTTTTCGTCCATCCCTCGCCATATTGGAACCACAACTTTTGAAATTATTTCTCATTGGCATCACATTAAAGGCACATATGTTGTGTGGCATTTTGAACGTGCAGAAGAAGAACCCTCTACACCTCTATCCGATGATTCAAACTCTGATGCCATTACCTTTCCTTTGCCCCATACCATGGATGAATGGGAACTTCTCTCTCAAATGCGACCAGGCAATAACATCCAAGTTGATGACCTTGAAATGCTTGGGAATTGTGAATTTGACAAAAATCACAATTAGTCACATAACAATATACCCACCTATTTGCATGAGACAACAACATCATTCATTAACCTCAATCACTTGTCCATCCAACTACATGAAGACACCCAATCCTTCTCTAATTCGCCTAATTCCTTGTCTCCCACACAACGCATAGCCTTTGATCTTGTCATGTCCCATTTCAAAAACACTACATATGCTCAACCGCTAAAACTGGTGATTCAAGGTACTGCAGGCACCAAAAAATATTACCTCATATCTTGCCTCAAATTTTCACTTCAAACTGCATCTGAACAAAATGCCTCCCCACTTCTTCTCCTTGCTCCAACTGGTGTTGTTGCTTTTAACATACATGCATCTACAATACATTCTGCTCTTCGAATACCCATTGGTGAAATGTACCCTCTTGAAGGCCAATCCCTTTCAAAACTTCAAGAAGAACTTCGCCATATTCGCTATATTCTCATAGATGAAATAAGCTTTATTGGCCCAAAAATGTTAACTCAAATTGATGCACACTTACGTCAAGCTTTCCCCTCACAGTCTACAATCCCATTTGGTGGTTGCTCCATAATTCTTATTGGTGACTTCAAACAATTTGCTCCTGTAAAATACATCCCCATGTATGCAATCTCATCCGTTGGAACTGCTCTTTGGCGTACATTTGATACTTTTATCACACTCGAAACAATTTTTCGACAACAAGGAAATAGTCCTTCTCAAACTACCTTTCGACAACTCTTGCTAAACCTTCGAAATGCAACACCAATTGTTGAAGACTGGGCACTCCTAATGACAAGAACAACCTCATGCCTTTCACATGTCAAAAATTCTTCATTTAAACAATCTATCCACTTGTATCCCACAAATAGGTCTGTTGCACTGCACACCAAACACATGCTGAAACAGCTTAATATGCCAATTGCAAATTGCTTTGCAAAACAAAGGAACCAAAATTCCCATCAATCTATTGATGACGAACAATTGGCATTAAAGGTCCTTCTTGTTGTTGGTCAATAAGTCATGTTAACTGCTAATTTATGGGTTCAAGTAGGACTTGTTAACGGCTCACTTGGAAAAGTCATTGATATTGTCTACAACTCAAATGGGCAACCTCCTACCTTGCCATCGTTTGTTGTTGTCGAATTCCTCCATTACAAAGGACCCTTATGGGATGCTTCTAATCCTAATTATGTTCCAATATCTTCAATAACAGAGGATCCCATAGACAACTACCACTTTATATGGCATGGGGTTTAACAATTCATAAAGCCCAAGGTATGACCCTACAAAATGTAACAATAGATATTGGAAACATTGATAGACAAGGGCTTACATTCAGTGCAATATCAAGAGTTACATCTCTTTCAGGCCTACGCATTTCTCCACCTTTCTCTCTTTCCAGATACTCTCGAATACAAGGAAATCAATATGTCCAACTTAGGAAACAAGAGGAAAGCTTACTTGCTTCAAAGTATTTAAAACCAAATTGTGGTTGAAGCTTCTCATTGTCTGTTGTATAAATGTATTGTTTTTCTTTGGTCACTTGTTGATGTAAAATATCTACTTTTGTTTCAATAAAGATCCATGAAAATTTGAAATATTTGGCTTCTAGACTAAACTGTCTGAGCAAACTCAAATAGTAACTGTGAAAGCTTTTAAGTAGCCCAGTTATGATATATAATTGATAGCTAGGAAATAATTACTCAATGCACATTTGATATGTCAAGATTGTAATGCAAACTCAATACATAAATCAACACATTTAATACATCCGCAGCCTATAATAAATATACCACAAATACTGAAGAATAACTCAAAATTGATCAAACAAATTTAATAAAAAACCATAAAACATTACATAACTAATAGTGTTATCTTATTCAATTGCAAAGCATTACAATGTTTCCAAAACTATAAAACTTTCCTGATATATATTTCATTGTCGTTCTTCAATACTGGTCATTGGAAAAGTGCTATTTATGGTTTCAATGATCGACTCCCCACTTGACTAAATCGATATACAACATGAAACCGGGTTTCGATAATTGAAAAAGATAAAGGTAAAAGTGATTTAATTTGTTAACACACAACTATTCAAGTTAGCATCAGTATCGACAACCAACTTGAAATAAATCTCAAAGCAAATATTGTATAAGGTTTATGAACAAGCTTAAAAATATTCAATATATCCAAGAATTAATACTAATTAAAGACAGGAACATAATAAATGACATAAGTTAAACAAAAACATTCATTTACGATATATGAAATAGAAGAAAACAAATTTTTATATACCACGTAACATTGCTTTAACATACCAGTGATAATCAACAAGCCAATAAAAATAGAAGAATAACTATAATTTGTTAACAAACATTTTACAAACACCCACAAAAGAAAGCATGAATAACTGTAATTTCATTAACATCTAGGACATTCACACATTCCTATGCTTAGTCTCCAAACAATTGCTCTCCCCTACTTGGAAAACTTTTCCCTTTAAATAACATTACCAAGTATTAAAACAAATAAATATTCCCAACATGTAGGGTTACAAGATCAAACAGTTTAATTTTAACCAAGGAAGGAACGCCACTTGGCATCTAAGTCCATCAAGAAATCAATGTCTTGGGATTTAGCCTATTCCAGATGTATTTGTGCCCTCAAAACCTCAGACGAAATCTCCCTCTTCTTCATTGTTTTCCATTTACCAACATAAACCTCTATCCTAACTATCGCAGAATAAGGTATCTCGATCCAACTCGAAATGTATTCCAGCTTAATCTAAGTCAAACCCTGAACTATCTTATTGGCTACAACACAAGATTATTTAACTTCATCTAATTTTAGCTTGGGGGAAGATGCTTCTTCGATCGGTTATAGCATAGGCAACCCTAAGAAATCGAATAAAACATTTGAAGCTTTCCACCTACGCTTGCATGCTTCTTGGCCATCTTCGATGATGGTTCGTACTGCATTGCAAATGCTTCCCCAAGTTTCAAAAGTCACTTCGACCTTCTTAACCTGAAGTTTATCCAATATTCTTAACCGCAACCACAACCCGCAAATTGCAGATTGCAACTTGTGGGAAGTAGTTTGATTTAAGATTTTTGTTGTGTGTTTTTGCAACCCGCAAATGGTTGTAGGATTACGGATTGCGGAAAGGGTTAAATAACATTTTGGTGTTTTATAATCCCGCATCCCGCAGTTGAAGAATGCGGGTTGCGGGATGGTGAATATAATTTAAATCTCACGTTTTGATCCTGTATTCCGCAATATTTAATCTAGATCGTTTATTTATCATGATACTACGGTCTTAATTCGACCCGCAGAAAATCTATGTATAAGCAGGTCCTTTATATTTTCTTTACCATTTTTACTGTTACTAATTAATTTTATGTGTGTGTTTTCACTGCGATTTTTTACCAGAGAACGTTTTTACAGTCCCGATTGATTTCAAGTTGGTTTCTTACTCATTTCTTTGTTTAATTGTTTACTGTCGCTTTGTCGGATTGCGGCAGTGGAATCTTTTTTATGAGTGCAGTTTGTCATCCCGCAACCTGCATCCCACAAATTGCGGAATGCGGGAAGTAGTTTGATTTAAGATTTTTTGTTATGTGTTTCCACAACCCGCAATTTGCGAGATTGTGGATTGCAGAAAGGGTTCAATAAAATTTTGGTACTTTCTAATCCCGCATCCCACAATTGTGGAATGCGGGTTGCGGGATGGTGAATATAATTTAAATCTCATGTTATGATAATGTATTCCACAAGATTTAATCCTGATCGTTTATTTATCATGATCCTACAGTCTTAATTCGACCCGTGGAAAATCTACATATAAGTAGGTGCTTTATATTTTCTTTACCATTTTTACTGTTATGAATTAATTTGCTACATGAGTTTTCTCTGCGATTTTTTACCAGAGAACGTTTATACAGTCCTAGTTGATTTTAGGTTGGTTTTTTACTCATTTCTTTGTTTAATTGTTTACTGTCACTTTGTTTGAACTAGTCTTGATTTCTTGCTTATGCGTTTAAACAGAGTTTTTCAATTTGAAGAATGGCTCGAACCACTCGCTGCAAGAGCAGCCAGAAAGACATGCTAACAAAAGACCCAAACTTTGGCTTTTTCTCCGACACTAGTGGTAGAGTCACTGAAACTTACCAAATTGACCGGTCCAGAATCTACTCAATTTTTTATAATGACAACCTCTTAGACATTCAAAACGACCAGTCGGTTTATCAGAAAATTAGGGACTATGGTCTACATGCCATCGCTGCCAAACCCTCTGTCTTCCCTTACATTGACCTAGTTAAATGGATTGTGGACAACCCAAACCCTAAAGGTCGGTCCTTTAATGATAATGCAGGGTCACAGTTGGCCACTTTTCATCCTAAGGTTTTTACCAAAGCTTATGGTCTTAAACTGCCTATACAACCCCTCAACGCAGAGTTCACCGAATCCTCAAAAACTAGGTACAATTTTAATGAAATGCTAAAATCCTGGATGACTGAACCTAATAAGATCTCACCGAGGCCCGATGACCTGTACCCTGTCACTTGGTTTAGGGAACCTTATTCTTTACTGATGGCCATGTTATGCAACCTTTATGGTCTTCCCAATTGCTTTGTTTTTAAAGTTGAATGGGCTCCAGTGGCCCATCATGTCCTAACTACTGGTGAGTCTTTCCCACGGGCTTCTATCTTGTCGCTGAAGCTGAAAATGACTATCCAGGATTATCAAAAGGCTACTGCCCGGAAGAAGCCCAATTTCTTTTTTTCAACCTTTATCATTGACGTATTCTACACAGAGTTCCAATATCCCCACTTGGGATGGAACTAGACCTTGCAACCCCTCCTGTACCAATTTACTATTCGAGATTATGGGATAACAACTATATGCCTTCGTTCTATTACATATGTGAACACTTCATGGGAACCACTTATTTCAAGATATTCAAAGTGGAAGCTCCTGCATTTTCAGCTGAAGCCAGAGCTCTCATTGCCACAATGGGTAACTAGTATGTCAGTGAGTCTTTTTCATATATTAAGGTTTGGGGTGGCAATACTGTTCATATGTTGCCCAAGATAGTTCTTGACAGGCTGGTTCTTGAAGAGGTCTCTTTCCAGACCGTCGTTGATGGTGTATACTGGAAACTTGTTGCTGCTAAGAGGAAAGGCTGGCCTAAATTTCTTTTGAATCTTGAATCATTGGACATCCCAACTTCAACTTGGGCTACAGTGTTAGGTGATCAAATAGCCTCTTTGAAGCTTGACATTGCTCTTAAAAGGAGACTTGACCCTAAGGGGTTTCTCGATGCCCACTACAAGCAGAACCATATCAAGGGTGGGTATGTTCATGAAGAAATCCCTGATGACTCTATTTACTGTAAAGTCCCCGACCCTCCGACCGGCCAAAGAGGACGCTACCATACATCAGATCATCCAGGCATCTAGCCCCACAAACATGAAGATACATATATGTAATGTTGAAGCATGATACTTATAACATAAAACATATTACAAAGCATAATCATTCATAAACACAACGGAAGCAAAACATATCAATCAACACTCATGCATATACAGATCAGCATTTAACATGTATATCATCATTCATCAATGGCAATACGATTGCAGACACAAATCAGGTAAGAATACTTATCTTAATAAGAACTTGTTCCACAACCAGCTAAGTCGCTGCAACGTTCCACCCAACCATAGGCCCGCGTGCTCCTTAATCTCTTAGCAATGTTGCCACCCCTGAGTCGGGCATGATTCCCCAAGGAATAAGGAACTAACAGACTCACACATAGCCAAGGATAACAACACCACAAGGGTACATAGTTCAGCCAAGCCAACACAGTTGGGTTTATTAGGCGAACAACAGATCAGCTAAGCCAACAAAGTTGGATTTATCAGGCCATCCAGGAGCTGGGAAGGGCTAAATTCTAAGTTGGTGAGCTCATTGAAGAGCTACAGACACCAACACCAGAACTAGCCTGGCTTCTAGAACACCCACACACACCCAACACAAGGAAATCAGCCCCTTCTCTGCAACGCAGTCCCTCAGACCTTGATCCCCCTTCTAGTGCTATTCAGGGGTTGTGGAGAAGAAAGCTAGCTTAGTAGCTCTGTCTTTGTGATTCGTAACCCACCAGGTTTGTCAAGCACCTCAGGCCCTGATTCACCACTCCAATGCAGTGGGAGCACAAAACCACTGCATGCAAGCAGCCAAACAACTATTCAAGCTTTTACAGGGGAAAAACACAGTCGACCAGAATGTAGGAACTCATAGCAATCTTCAACTGATACCACCATAAAAAGGGAAAACACAGCCAAGCAATTGTGGGCAAACAACAGCCCACAAACAATCATGAACCCACAGCACCCGATCCTCAATGCAATCGCTGGAGAACTTGCACAGACCAAAAAATGGGAAAAGGAACAGACTCCCAATCTATACGTGAGGGAAAAAGATGCAGTCAACCAAAACAATGAATGGAATTACGGTCACGACTCAACAATATAGTACCAGAATCGTTACACAGGTCTGATGATGGTGGAGAAAGACACAAAACTCTGCGTGAACAGAGGAAAGAATCGATCCGCAAGCCAACAAATCCATGAGGCAAAGGAGAACCCACCGCAAGCTAGCAATCCCAATGAAAAGGGAGAACCAACAAACCCGCTGACAACGGATCGTGGGTCCTTTTAACTCAGCCCGCGTGAGGAAACTGAACAGACTCTCGATCCCCATAGTGGACAGACCATCCGCACGCAAAAGGAACATCGTGGAGAGAGAGAGTAGGTGTGGGCATAGTAGTGTTTTTCCTGTCAGCCAATAGCTGCCCCAACTAACAACGGAATAACTAAGGTGGTGGTGAGCAAAAGAGAGTGGTAACACATGGCTCTTCCCCCATGACTCAATGTTCAGCATTCCCCATCCTTATCCCTAGGAATTCATGCCCCTTCTCAATTTGGTTGTAGTGAACATAGCTGGTTGGGTTATTTAATTAAAAAGCACATTTACATGTTGCCGCAACTTAATACATATGTCGCATGCCCCGATAGACCATCGGTGACAATTTCAATCCGAAACATAACATAATCAATTGATGGTGGGGACTTTGCCTTTAGCTTCGCACAATGATTATTTATAATATATGTATCATGTATATTAATGCAAACGGGGTTAAAACCGGGGTGTTACATTCCCCTCCCCCTTCAATAGCACTGTCCTTAGTGCTTTTACAAAATTTGAGCAAAATGCTCCACTGGTACCGCCTTAGTGTTCCACAGAATTGAACAAAAATGGATGTGCCAATCGCATGGCATCCTCCAGCTCCCACGTAGCCTCTTCAAGTCCTTAGTGCTCCCATTGCACCTTTACCTGCCCTATGGCTCGGTTCCGGAGCACTGTGACCTTCCTATCGAGGATGCGCATTGGCTCGATTTGGAACTCTCCCTCGGGTTCCACTTGAATCACATCCCAATTTATCACATGGTTAGGATCATGTACATATTTCTTAAGCAAAGAAACATGAAAAACATTATGAGCTATAGTACTAGTAGGCAATGCAAGTCTATATGCAGCTGGCCCTATTCTTTCAAGTACTTCAACCGGCCCACAGTATCTAGGTGACATCTTGGCACAAATTCCAAGCTTCAAGGAACTTTTCTTTTCTTTCACTCTGAGGTAAACATGATCCCCAACACTGAACTCTCTGTTCATCCTATGCTTATCTGCATAGCTTTTCTGTCTGTCCTGTGCTGCTTTCAGATTCTGCCTAATCTTTACAACCTCTTGCTCCATTTCCTTGAGCAATTCTGGTCCAAACACAACCATGTTCACTGGGTTATCCCAAGTCACTGGTGTCCTACACCTTCTTCCATACAAAGCTTCATACGGACTCATCCCCAAGGATGCTTGTTGTGCATTGTTATAAGCAAACTCTACCAAGTGTAAGTAATCTTCCCACTTGGTTGGTTTGTCCATCACATACATGCGAAGCATATCTTCAAGCACATGATTAACTCTTTCTGTCTGCCCATGTATCTAAGGATGGTATGCAGTGTTGAAGTTTAGCTTTGTACCCAAATCTGCAAACAACCCCTTCCAAAAATTGGAAGTGAACTTGACATCTTTGTCAGAAACTATTGCCTTCAGCAATCCCTGCAATTTGAAAATCTCCTTCATGAAAATCTTTGCAATGTCATCAGTCTTATCCGTAGACTTCACTGGTATAAAATGTGCTTCTTTTGTCAACTTGTCTACCACAACCATGATGGAATCATGTTGTCTCCAAGTCATTGGCAATCCCGTGATAAAATCCATGGAAATAACTTCCCATTTCCATTTCGGAACTGGCAAAGGCTGCAACAGACCTGCTGGATGTTGATGCTCAACCTTTACCTGTTGACATTTCATGCACCTTGAAATGTACTCAGCCATGTCCTTTTTCATTCCTGGCCAAAAGTACTGCTTTCTAGCTGTAGCAATTGTCTTATGATATCCTGGGTGACCAGAATACGGAGCTTGATGGATTTCATCCATAACAGCTCTCCTCAAATCCACTACATTTAGAATATAAATTCTACCTTTATAAGTGAGAATTCCATCTTCTTCCAATTTATATCCTTCATACTTCTTCTCAAGACTTTGCTGCTGCAATTTGTCTTTTACCTGCTCATACAATTCATCTCCGGCAATATGATTACCAATCTGCTACCTCAAGTCTGATTGGAAAATACTAAGAGATGCCACATACATTTCTTGTACCTTCCTGTTGAGTGCATCAACTACCTTGTTCTCTTTTCCTTTTATGTGCTTGATTTCAAAATCAAACTCACATAGAAATTCTAGCCATCTCGCCTGCCTAGCATTCAGAGTAGGCTGATCAAACAAATACTTCAGGCCACAATGGTCTATCCTGAGCTCAAATCTTCTACCCATCAAGTAATTTCTCCACATCTTGAGAGCATGTACTATGGCTGCAAGCTCTAGATCATGAGTGGAATAGTTCTTCTCATGCTCCTTCAACTTTCTTAATTCATAACATATCACATGGTTGTCCTGCATAAGGACTCCCCCAAGCCCTTTTCCGCATGCATCGGTACATACCACAAAATCTTTCTCTGGATCTGCAACCTTCAATATTGGTGCACTGGTGAGAAGATTCTTCAATCACTGGAAGCTCTCTTCACACTTCGAAGTCCATTTGAACTTTACTCCCTTCTTTTGCAAAGAAGTGATGGCATGTGCAACCTTGGAAAATCCCTCAATGAATCTCCTATAGTATCCTGCAAGTCCCATAAAAGATCTTACATCCGTCACATTTCTTGGAGTAGGCCAATTCATAATGGCTTTGATCTTCTCATGGTCTACTGATATACCCTCTTCTGAGATAATGCGACCCAAATACTGAATTCTATCTCTGTAGAAGTCACACTTGCTCAGTTTTGCATACAGCTGATGTTCCCTGAGCAATTGCAATGTCAATCTCAAATGCTCTTCATGTTCTTCCTCATTCTTATAATAAAAAAGAATGTCATCAAGGAAAACAAGAACAAACTTGTCCAAATACTTGCTAAAGACACTATTCATAAGGCACATAAATGTAGCTAGTGCATTTGTGAGACCATATGGTACCAGTACAAACTCATAATGTCCATACCTTGTCCTGAAGGCTGTCTTATGAATGTCTTCATCCTTGATTCTCACCTAACGGTAACCAGACCTCAAGTCAATCTTTAAAACCTCTCATTTGATCAAAGAGGTCATCAATCCTAGGCAAATGATATTTATTCTTCACAGTAACCTTGTTCAACTGTCTGTAATCAATACATAACCTAAGTGTGCCATCTTTCTTCTTCACAAATAGAACCGGTGCTCCCAAAGGAGACACACTCGGTCGGATATACTTCTTTTCCAACAACTCTTGCAGTTGCATCTTCAACTCTAGCATCTTCGGTGTACTCATCCTGTAGGGTGTCTTGGACACTGGTGCTGCTCCTGGCACAAGTTCAATGGTGAAATCAAGGTCCCTCTTTGGAGGAAGTCCTGGAATCTCATCAGGGAATACATCCTTGAATTCCTGTAACACCTGATAGTCCTCCAACCTAGGAGTTTCATCTCCTATTGGTTCCAGAATATGAGTTGCATACAACTGGAAACCTTTCCTACAGAAATTCTTCAACTGCATTGCTGAAACCTGTCTTACTGAAATTACCTTCGGAATACCTTTCACAACCACTGGGTTTCCTTCTTCATCCATGCATTCAAAAGTCTGGTTTTAACAATCAAGCTTCACTCGGTGAGCTTCTAACCAATCCATTCCAATGAGAACATCATAGGAACCAAGCGGTAGAACATTCAGATCCACACAGGTTGATCGATCCATTCATAACCAATGGACATTGTTCTACCACTTCACTGACCTTTCTCTTAGTCCCAGTGGCTAGCTGAACTAACCAAGATTTTCTATGCTTTACCTTCTTAAAAGCACAAATCTCCACTACCCTAGGAGTGATATAACTGTGAGTAGAACCAGGTTCAATCAAAATAGAAACAAGTTGTTCAACAATCTTACCTGCAACTTCAACCACAGTTGACTGATGATCTGCCTGGCGGTCCTCCAAGGCTGCATAAATTCTAGGGACTGCCCTTGCTACTTGACCCACTATTTCTGCTTTCTGAATTTTATAAGCTGGCCTTGCACTTTCATTCTCAAGTGGACAATATCTGCGCAAGTGGGGTCCTTCACATTTCCAACATTTGAGTGGGCCTTTATTCTGATGTGGCTCTTTAGGCTTCCCACCTGTCACTCCTACTACATTACTCATAGCTTGGGATGGCTGCTTCTGCTGATTCCTGAATCTAGAAGGTTTGAAACCTTTCCTTCTCTGGTCAAACTTCTCATTCTTCTTGTCCTTCCATGCCTTATGGTAATCAGGTTTACCTTTGCTTTTCTCATAGCAATATTTAGCTTTTCTTATTGCTTCTTCGAGAGTTCTCGATTCATAGAACTCAATTCTATCTTTGTAAGCTTGAGGTAATCCACTCAGAAATCGTTGGACCTTCACTTTTTCATCCCTGATGTACCGAACATACCTCAACAATTCCAAGAATTTGTTTTCATATTCATCCATGGTTTGTTGTCCCAATCTCAGCTCATGGAACTCCTTGATATTGTCATCATAATACCTGTCAGAGAGGTATTTCTGACTAAAATACTTCTTGAACTATTTCCACTTCAGTTTCCTTTCACTGATCTTCTTTACTTGCTTGAAGTGTTCCCACCAAATGGATGCTCTTCCATTCAGATTGAATATGGCAACTCTTGCCTTCATGTTTCCTGAATAATCCTGTACTTGGAAGTACTTCTTTATCCCAAGGAGCCAAGCTTCAGCTTCTTGTCTCGTCTCTATCTCACCATCAAATGTAGGAGGTTTAGCTTTCCTAAATTCATCTCGAGAGTGATCCCTATGGTGTCTTCTTCTTTTCCTTTTATGAGAAGATGAGCTTGTATCTCCACTAGATTCTTTAGAGTTAGATGATCCACTGGAAGTCCTTCTCCTCCTCCTAGTGCTGCTCTTACTGCCTTCTGGTCTTGATGTACCTCATCCAGAATCTATTTTTCTCTGCAAATCTGTCAAACTCTGCAACATGGCAGCATTCAACTGATGCTTCTCTTCCTGGGCTTTAATCAAGCTTCTCATGGTGGCTGCAACCTCGGATGGTGTCTCTTGGAATATCCTTCCATTAGACTCTATGTCATCATTTCCATTCCGGACATTTTCTCCCATGGCATCTCCTGCACGCTCGTAAGAATCCCGAGCATCATACCCATCATGGGTTCTCATGACTGAACCACCTCTTGCTTTACCACACTGTTCTTTCTGGAGTACTGCTCTTGGAAGTTGTCTATAATTCTGCAATGTGTTAGTAACAAACTGTTAGATGCATATCATTAATATAAATCAAAACTACTTACCTTCCTCTTTTGGAAATTCATAAAACACAATCTTGCTTAAAACAAAACAAAAAAATCTCTCTTTCTTTTCAGCCCTGTGATCGCTGATAATCCAGCCAAAATCTATTGAAAGACAGTTGACAACTGCTTGAAAAATTATTGAGAAGTTCCTTTGAAAAACCCAAATCTCCTTGGGCCCAATCGGACCTCTTCCCAGCTATCTTTCTAATTCTTCGGTGGTCAAAGCACCTAGTTCATCGATGGTCTGTTTGCTTATTTTTTCCGGCATATCGGTGGAAAACCAACTAAACTTCCGATTTGCATCGGCGAGGAAATCAACTGTTGATTGGGTGCACAATCCCTTGAGCAGCCGCAATGGCGGAAAGTGTTCCTCCTATGGTTTCCATGGACATCCTTCGGCTATCGGGCCTACTATCCATTGGGTGGATAGTGCTTTGGACTGCCGCAATGGTGGGTTCACGATCCTTTGATTCTGTTCGGTCGGCGGCCTGACCCTTAAAATTTTTTTTGATGACCTGATACTTTTCAAAAAATTTCTTCTAATCGGGTCTCTTCCCTGCTAACTCTCCACTGTATCGGTGGGTTGTTCGTTTATTTCTTCCGTTGTATTGGGTTCATAGTGGCCTACTGTCCCGAGTCTTATCGGCGAACCATTTGTTTAACTTCATCTGCCGTATAGGTTCCATGCTGCGTCGACGGTCGGGGGCTTTGTGCATTAGACGGATAGTCTTTATGGCTTCTACAACGACGACCCATGACCTTTCTATGTCTTCCGCAACTCACGACTTTGTCGGCGATTGGAGCGGCTATTCTCTTGCGGCATCGACACTGGGATGCACTTGTTGTCGGGTGATTAGTCCTTTATGTGGCCGCAACGGCGGGTAATAGAGTCACTATGGTCTCCGTGGGGCACTCGTCGGCGGTCGGAGTAGTTGTTCATTGCGACATCAGATGGATAGTTGACTAAGCAGGCGCAATTGTGGTTCACGTTCACTGTAACTTTTTTGATCGACAATCCGATCCACTAACATTGCCCAATGGCTGATGATCTCGTGCCTTAGAGAAAATTTTGAATTTTCTTCTTGCCTTGTCTTCCGCCGCATCGGTTCTTCCATCTTCTATTCATCGGCGATGACAACGACTGTTCTCCTCCGATCGGTGACTGAAACACAACTATCACAGCATCGGTAAGCGGAACTTGTATCCATCGAAGGATTAGTGCACTAAGCTTCCGCAACGGCAGCACATGAACCACTAATTCCTTCCGATGTTCATTGGCGACCCGGACAACTAACATTTCCCGATGGCCGAAGAAGTCAACACTTAAAAAAATTTCAGAAATTTCTTCTTCTTCTTCCACTGCATCGGTCGTCGGATCAACTATCCGTCGGGTGGATAGTGTCTTAGACTGCCGCAACGGCAGGTGCGCAATCAGCTAAATGTTTTCGATGTAGTTCATCGGTAGTTCCCTCGTCTAACCATCGGCGATGAAAACAACTATCTTCCTCCGATTGCCGATGGTTGGACTTAGAAAAAAATTTCAAAGTTTTTCTCTTTACCTTCTTTCGCCGCTTCAATCGGCTCAACCATATCCTATCCATTGCCGACGAAATCAACTGTTCTCTTCCGATGGCCGATGATTTCGTTACTTAGAAAAATTTTCTGAATTTTCCTGCCACAATTTTCTGATCGCTGATGGGCAGAAGGCAACCTGCCTCTGCTATTTGATCTTTCATGGCCCATTCAGGCCCATTCTACAACCAGAGCTCTGATACCATACTGTAACGTCCTCGACCCTCCGACTGGCCAAAGAGGACGCTACCATACATCAGATCATCCAGGAATCTAGCCTCACGAACATGAAGATACATATATGTAATGCTGAAGCATGATACTTATAACATAAAACATATTATGAAGCATAATCATTCATATACACAACAGAAGTAAAACATATCAATGAACACTCCGGCATATACAGATCAACATTTAACATGTATATTGTAGAAGGAGCAAGTTGATAAGTTGACTTGAACGAGGATCGACTTAGTCGATCAGCCGACTAAGTCGATGGGCCGACTTAGTCGATCAGCCGACTAAGTCGGTCGGCCAACTAAACTAAGAGATTAGGTCGACCATCTAAAATTCGCGTCGGTTCACCAAACCGACAGGTAGTTATTTTGTAACCATTTGTAAATCATATATATTAGGCTGTTGAGCCAGACAAGAACGCAGTTCAATTCTCTGCATTGTATGGACTCATTGTAATAATATGATCTGTTCAATTCTATCTGTTCTTATCTTTTGTCTCTGTTTAAGATTTATATATGTTTAGTGTGTATTATTGGTAACCTTATGTGATCTGTGAGATTACAACATATATCATCATTCATAAATGGTAATACGATTGCAGACACAAATCAGGTAAGAATACTTATCTTAATAAGAACTTGTTCCACAACCAGCTACGTCACTGCAACGTTCCACCCAACCATAGGCCTGCGTGCTCCTTAATATCTCAGCAATGCTGCCACCCCCGAGCCATGCATGATTCCCCAAGGAATAAGGAACTAACATACTCACACATAGCCAAGGATAACAACACCACAAGGGTACATAGCTCAGCCAAGCCAACACAGTTGGGTTTATCAGGCGAACAACATATCAGCTAAGCCAACAAAGTTGGGTTTATCAGGCCATCCAAGAGCTAGGAAGGGCTAAATGCTAAGCTGGTGAGCTCATTGAAGAGCTATAGACACCAACACCAGAGCCAGCCTGACTTCTAGAACACCCACACACACCCAACACAAGGAAATCAGTCCCTTCTCTACAACGCAATCCCTCAGACCCTGATCCCCCTTCCAGTGCTATTTAGGGGTTGTGGAGAAGAAAGGCAGCTCAGTAGCTCTATTTGTGTGATTCTCAACCCACCAGGTTTGTCAAGCACCTCAAGCCCTCATTCACCACTCTAATGC
>LPNX010243989.1:34935-63075 GCA_001517045.1 Pseudotsuga menziesii
TTGCTTGTGTGAAATTGTTGGTCTTCGGACTGTGAGAGGAGTAGGGATGTTGGATTAGTTTTGCTTGATAAACCTGGTGGCTGGAACCACACAAACAGAGCTAGAGGGCTGGCCTTCTTCTCCATCACCCCTGAATAGCACTGGAAAGGAATGCAGGGCCTGAGGGACTGTGTAGCAGAGAAGGGACTGATTCCTTGTGTTGGGTGTGGATGGGTGTCTTAGAGGTCAGGCTAGTTCGGGTGTAGGTGTCCTTGGCTCTGTAATGAGCTCACCAGCTTAGCAATTTGCCTTCTCCAACTCCTTAATGGCCTGATAAACCCAACTCTGTTGGCTTGGCTGTGTGTTTTGCACATCCTTGGCTATGTGTAAGCCTGCTAGTTCCCTTATTCCTTGGAGAATCATGCCCAGCTCGGGGGTGGCAGCGTTGCTGAGAGCTTAAGGAGCACGTGGGCCTATGGTTGGGTGGAACGTTGCAGCGACGTAGCTGGTTGCAGAGCAAAGCTTTCATAAGATAAGTAATCTTGTGTATTTTACCTCTGCAATTCTATATTTACTGTTAATGAAAATGAAATGAACATGTTGAAAGAATGCTTGTTGGAATGTATGATGTTTCCGCTGTGTCTAATAGATAATTGCATCTGTGCATGATAATTTCTCATAGGCGCATAATTAAGTTCAATGCATACGTTTAAGCATTCTGTTTCCAGCAATTTTTAAGCCTGTATATGTTCATGGGGCACTCAGCCCGGTCTGATAAAGCTAGTAGTCGCGTCCTCTACGCCGGTAGGAGGCATGGGGACGTGACAGTTTCTCAGCAACAGAAGGCTCTGATGCATACTTCTCAGCAGTCAAAGAAGAAATTGGCACACATAACTTCTGTATTGGACAATCAAGCAGTTGGAATTGTCAAGCCTATTTCTGACATTTAGGAAACTACTACACTTACCCAAGAAAGTGATGAACAAGTAGTAGTTGATATTAATCCATTTGAAGAGCAAAGGATTCAGGTGATTGTTTCTCAGATACCCACCTTTGATCTTGTTGACTCTGATGCTGAAGAAGAAATGCATTCATCTATGCATGTCATCGAGGAAGTTACTCAACATTTACAGACATTTGCAGATTTGTTCAGTGATAATGGAGTGGAAGATTCCATTCCACATCCCAAGATCCCAGAAACTACTTCTGCTCCTGTTTCATCAATTGCAATGCTCCTTCTCTCATCCATCCACACTCTTTCCACTTTTCCTGCCGGGGTGACCCCATCACCCTCATTATCCTAGTTGTATCACTCTTTGATCTCACCACCTGTTTCCATACCAATCAGCCCAGATCGACATCCCATTCCTCCATCCACTATTACAGGAACCCAATCTTTCACTATCCCTCCACACTTACCCTCATTTGTATTTTCATCTTCTGCTATTCCTGAGAGGGTTATATTACCTTCATCATCACTCTCAGCCATTAACATTGGTATTCCACTATTTGGAGCCTCTACTCAAACCCTTTATCCAATCTCTGAACCCACAAATGATCAGAGCCTCTCCTCTCCCTTTCTTAATTCCCACATTACCATGCCTATGCCACCTCCCACCAGATCCTCACTGGTTTCAACAGTGAGTGGAACTTCTTTGTTTACTCAATCAATGGATGAGTTTGATGAAGACAATGTAGTCCATATTGGATATTACTTTTATAACATGTCGTCCAAGGCAGTGATAAGGAAAGCAAAGAAGAGAAGTAGGAATCATGGTGATTTGTCTGCACCTGTCACCAATCAAATAATCTGGACTCAACAGTCTGGTGACCCTCAGATTGATGCACTGGATTCAGCCACAGTTTTGGGTGCTTTCACAGGTGCCAACCTTGGTCCAGTTCTCACACTGAACAAGGAGTTTGACAAAAGGAAAGAAGAAATGAAGAGGCTGGAGGAAGAACTAGATAAGGTCAAGAGAGAGCATAAAACTCATGTGGAAAATTTGGAGAAAGCATATGAAGACAAGTTTAAAGAGTTGCAGCTCAAGAATGCCTCTCTCCAGGATGAATTGCAGAATGAAAAAACTACAAATGCCACTAATATCCAAAGGATAGCCTTGTTGGTAAAATAATGTGAAGATGCAATTGTAAGTGCAACTTCCTCTGCATTGTGAAGATGCAACTACAAGTGCAGCTTCCTCTGCATTCTCTAGGTTCTCTCAGCAAGAGTTTCAAGATTTGGCTATCCAGGTCAATCACGAGCATCATGATTTAATAATTGAGATGTTTAGGACCCTGGATGAAATTTTTGAGACTTATGTTGCTTTTGACAAAATGTCTGTTACCTTGGAGGAACAGACAACCAAGAGACAACATGCCTCCAAAGCTTATGATGATATTTTGGATTGGCAAAGGTATATGAAAGACAAGCCACAAGGTATCACCACCCTCAACAGTTTTCAATTGAAGAAGGTCAGAACTGTTATGTGTGCTTGGATCGATTTGAATGAGATGATTGACGAGTCTATGCATAAAGCACATGCAATTTGTGGGAGAAGATGGCATGTAGTTGATAACATCATGGAGATATTACACTTCTCTACCATGGAGCTGATTGAGAACGCTTGTCCTCCGAAGTTAATGATCGAGCAGGTGGAACATAGATGTGAAGAAGTTAAGGAAAAGATTAAAGGACTTGATCATATCAACATCAGAGATGTGGATCAGTTGATAAGGCAACCACTTACTATGCAAGGCAAGATCCACATTTTCATCCGCCTTTGGCATAAGTTAGCCAAAAATGAAATGGAGACCTTTAGGTGCGATGTTCAGCTTGGGTTTGAATCTGCCAATTACCCAAACATAGAAGAATTGTTGCAGATCTGGATGAGGTGGCAATATTTTCTTGGTCAATAGTTCTATATGGATTTTATGATCCTAGTCTCATGGGGATTCATTCTTTTGTAATAATTATTTAAAGGGTACATTTAAGATACTTTGTTTAACCCAGAGTTTGTAATTTCTTGCAGACCTTTATTAATACATCTATGTTATTCTTGAATCTCTTTTTGTTTATTTAGTCAAGTTTATTTGATAAATATTGATTCTCCTTTGCAGATTTATGAGCACTGATCTACAGTTCTGGTTTTTCTGTACTTATGATCTGTGCATCTGTTTTAAAATGAATTTATTTAATTAAAACTTTTATCTATTTCTGCAAATGATTCTACAACAAATACTATAATCAATCTTTATTTTTCAATTGACATTTTAGGTACAAGTTAATCTTGAATGTTATGAATACTTGAACAATTTTAATTGATCAATAGTAATTTGAGTTGATAAGTTATTAAATCTCTTTCACGTTTCTGTTAAATTGATGGACATACTTATTTGTTTTCCAATTTCCGTATTTTGCAATGCGGAAAGCGGAATGCAGAACTTCGATATGAAAATAAAATATGACAATTAGTTTTGCGAATTTTGCATTCCGTACTGCGGAAAGTGGAACTCCAAACGACAAAACAAATTTTATTAAGTAAAATCAACAGATAGTTCATTCAGTTGTGAAAAAAACTAAATATTTTTACCCTCTCTGTGTTTCTTTGCACCTCTCAGTGCAAATGCTAGTTTAAAATTTGGGGTGGACTCACATGTATGTTTTTCCTAGATTACAAGAAGATGAAACAAGTATATTTTAGAATTTGGATGGACTCACACTTATGTTTTTCCTAGATTACAAGAAGATGAAACAAATATAATGCTTGAAAAACAAGTAAACAATAACTTATTTATAAAACTTAACTTATAACCTATCTATATTCACCAACCACAAATTAAATAACTATACTAATATAATAAACCCATTTTATAACAATAATTTTTTTTCCATTCATTCTTAATTATAAAATAAAACCATTCACAAACCCGTATTTTTATAAATTTGAAAATAAAACCATGCACAAACCAACACCTTTTTAAATTCACCATAAAATACTCCACATGACATACAAGTTAGCCAAACCCATATTTTTATAAATTTGGAAATAAAACCATGGGCAAACCAACAACTTTTTAAATTCACCATAAAATACTCCACATGACATACAAGTTAGCCAAACAATCAGGTGATGTAAGCACGAAATCTTAGGCATCCACTCCATCATTTTAACACGGCAAATGAATTTGGGAAGAAATTTTATATAGAGCACGGATAAAATTAGCGACGCCATTGGAGAGCAAACAAAAGTGCATGCTTCCATTAGAATTGCAAGTTAATGGCGGATATACTCTTTCATGGATATTCCCGTGGAATCAGGACTGGAATTTTACGTTCCACATAACGTTTTTTTCATTTTTACACTTATTTGACATGTAAGTTTTTGATAAACACGTTAACAGGTAAATTTTTTTTGAAACCTCAATATATCAATATAAGGTTAATGAATTTAGATCACTAGTCAAAATTTTTAATATCTATGTTAACTACTAAAACTTAGTTAATAATTATTGGCCATTGTGCTGGGTCAGCTTTGGACTGGTTAATCCAGAAACACATATAAAATGCTAGACTTCTCTATTTCCGTATTTTCATGTATGTGTATTGTATTTATTTATATTTTGTATTTCTAATTATATTATTAGTCTTCTGCTCGAGCCTTCAAATTTCCAAGGAGAATCTTTAAAATTTTCTCCTTTAAAATTTTATTACTTAATTAGTAAATTTCTATATAAATATTTTACTCATATCTATATTCCCATTTATATATAATATTAAAAATAAATTGACATTAGCAAAATTAGTTAAACCGATCAACGCACCGTGATTAAAAATTTATTAACATGCACAAGAAAGTTGAATTTCCAGGCCTGCGTGGAATGGATATATGCTCATTCCTTTTCATGTAAATGCTTGGTCGATCGTAAAGGCGGGAAGGCAGAGTGGGAGTGGTAAACAGTTCCGCTTGTGATAACCATTTTATCGGCTTAATTCGCCTGGCTATTGTTTCAGTATTCCAGGTCAGGTAGAATTGATGAACAATCAACCAATTCCTGTATGACTTGAACTCATTATTTCACATATTTAATTTGGACTTCATTACATGAAATTCAGATTTTAATGGACAAGTTGTGGTTGCAGTAGCTGCTGTATTACTTTTGTCATTCATATCAAACAGATCAGAAAGGAAAGTTATAGAAATTACCAATATATTATCATCATTGGAATGTACCAAATCCAGTAGAGGATTTTTGGGTGTAGTCTTGTATATTTTGTCAGTATGCAAAAATGAGATTAGAAAATCTCTGTCGTTTTTACTTCTGATGTTGCTTTAATTAACTTATTACTGGCCTTTTACTTCTGTCGTTTTTACTTCTCTGAAGATGGGAGTTTGGCATAATGAAAGTCAGAAGGTAGCAATTGCCAATCGACGCTCAGTAATTGAATCCCTGTGTTGTTTTCAGCGTGATAGAATAGAAGTCTTGCATAAATGACTCTACACGGAAATGCATTGTGGCTTACCGGAAATGCACTTCAGTTATGAAGGGATTCCTTTTTATTCCAGATTTGATTTTGGGTCTTGATTGTGAGCTGGAAAATTTCTGGGTTCTATGCACCACTCCATGCTTATTAAGCTTTCACGCGTTCTTACCATTGCTTTGGAGGGCAAGTCTCCACTGAAAGCTTATGAATTTTCCATCATTGTGGTTTATCCGGTTATTTAGAACTATAATTTAGCTTATTGTCCCCAAGGTCCGTCCAAGTGGCAAATAGCCTTGCCATGAGGTTATTATCCACTGAGATGAAGTTACTTCATCGCAACTCATGATACAATTAATATCTGGCTCCATTATATAGGGTAATGCCCTGTTCTCTAGGATCTTTACTGAGATTTATAATATTTGTTGTTACTTTGACTGCATTAGCTTTTGGATGTTACTTGGTAGCAGGGAAATGATGGATGTGTACTTCTCGCAATATGTCTTATCAACATCGTACTTCAATAATCTGTGTTCCTGATCCATGATCTGACTAGATTTCCGTGCGTAATCTTTCCTCCTATGGGTGTTTAGGGTTTCGTAGATATACCTGTTTCACTGTCTAAGTCATCAGTCCTGATAACATTTTATTTTCGCCAGGTTCAAGATAGTTCAGATCTCCATGATCAGCCAAAAGATTGTTGACAGTTGTGTAAAGGAAATGGAATCTCTGATACACTCTAGCCATTTTGCACGACATTCTTTTTACCCTATATCTTCAGATCATCTATAAAATTTTCATCCCTTGACATGGTGCTCCTCTTGGTTATGAAGCTATGGACACTGTTCTAAGGATTCATGGTCAATTGCCTCTTCATTTTTTATTTCTTGAACTAGGCTTGCTCAGATTAGGCAAAGATGAAGACTTAATGCATCTAGTTTAGATTAATTAATAATCCAAGCTTGACTTCAGCTTGGAACTGGAGTGCCTCAGCAATGTTGCTCACTTGATTGCCTTGTCAACTTATCCACTACCATACAACCATTGTGCTAGAAAAGATTGGCAATAGAGGATGCGCAAATAGAAAGATTGTGCTTAGCCACGTTGAGTCCATGCTTTCCTGAACCACGTGGAAACTTTTAGGAGAATATTATCAATAGAAAAAGGACAATTACATTTTCACATTAAGGAGGTTAATCCCTGTTGCTACAGACCTAATCTTTGTTAAATTTTTCAGACCCTAGGTGACTATTGTCCTTGTGTTCTCAACTAAACAAAAATTTGTTATTTAATTGTGGAAATTAAAATCTTTTACATAGCAGTAGTCACACATATAGCTGAAAAGTAAACAATGGAAGCAACGCACAATACACAGATAATTTACTCCATCAAATCAGCCTTTCATTAATAATTTAAAGCTTACAAGGAAACCTTCACAGGCTGTCAAACTAATAGTTGTATGATACACTTAAATGGAACAAATCTGCACACTTATTGAGAAAAGCTGCCCCCCAAAACCAAGAAAACAGCTTGTTGGTTGCTGCATGTTATACAGGCTGTCCATATGTCTGTACGGACCTGTTCCGTATGTTTGTATGGATCCGTATGATGGTACAGATCTGTCCTGTAAGGACCTGCACACTATCCTTTGCCTGGTTGTTGATCCGGCTCCTCTCTAGCACTCTAAATCTACCTGACCAAACCGTCTTTTAGTGAATAATGAATGTGTTGACTCTTAACTCTCTACCTTGACTTGCCTTTATACTTGAGTTAAAACCCTAATCTACCACAACCCTAATCTCTCAGTGAGATGTACGGTTGAGATTAGTCTAAATCACTAATGTATTAAATATACACTTTATTAGACTCAACAATTAAATATAATACTTTCACTTTATTACTAAAGTGAATTACAAAATAGAATTGACTCGAATGACTTTCGGCATGTTTGAAATTAAACTTGGATGGAAGTTCTTCTTCGAGCTACAATTTTCAACACTCCCTTTTAGAGAGGAAGGAAATTTGCACCAATCCAAGTTTGTCTCTAAATGCTTCAAATATCCCTTTTGTTAAGTGCTTGGTCAGAATATCAACAACCTGCTGATTTGTGAGTACATATTGGAGCTTTACAACACCCTTATGAGTCCTGTCTTAGATGAAGCGATATTTGATCTCAACATGCTTGGACCTGTCATGAAAAACTAGATTCTTAGAGAGTTTGATACAACTTTGATTATCATAGTAAATCACCGTTAGATCCAATTCTGGATCAAATAAACTTGCAAGTAACTTGTGAAGCCAAATGATGTCACAACTCACTGCACTAGTTGCAATAAATTTCTGCCTTTGCTTAACTGAGTGCCATTGAATTTTGTTTCCGACTGAACTAGGGTATCAATGTTGATCCCATGCTAAAGCAACACACTGTGGTGCTCTTACTGTTCGATACACTGCCTGCCCAATATGAGTCTGTATACCCCTGCAACTTTGCTTCACCATCTCCTAGATATCTTAGCCCATACTCCTCTGTGCCCCTCAAGTATCCGAGCACATGTTTTGTTGCTATCCAATGCTCCTGCCTTGACTCCACCATGAATTCTTTCAAGATGTTCATTGCAAAACATATATTTGGTCTAGTGTTGACCAAGTACATCAAAGAACCTATCAACCTCCTGTACAATGTGGGATCCACCTAATCTAAATCTGAAGTTGTTACCTTCTTCATATTAGTGATCATAGGCGTGGCCATAGGTTTGCAGTCCTCCATCCGAAATCTCTTCAGGAACCTCAGCTCCATACTTACCCTGCTAAAGGAGAATTTCCCCTTGTCCTTGGCAAACCTCTAACTACCAAAAGTGATGCATCATGTCAATGTCTTTCATCTCTAATTTAGTTGCCATATTTGCCTTACATCCCATGATGAGCTTCTCTGATCCTGTAAGAGACAAGTCATCTACATATTGTTGATGTATTTGTAACTTTGGAATGTATTCACTTGTATATCTTATGTATTGTACCCCAATGTTTATTTCGGGAAGTATCTGTAATGTAATTGAGTCATATCATGCCCCGATGTCCCGATTGGAAGATTCAATAATGTAAACAAGTCATGTAAAGTCATTGAGGTTAACCCTCCATTGTAAGTCGGGGCAATAGTCCCCACAATTGAGTTAAGGTTAACCCTCNGAGCCTCTCTATTTAACACACACACACACTCACTCACTGGGGCGCATGAGTGAGAGAGGAGAAGCTCTCTCAAGTGAGAGAGAGAGAACAACTATCTCTGAGGAAGTTGTGGGGTTTTCTCCTTTATGGTTTCCTCGAGGAAAATCTTTGTGTCTCTTGTCTCTTGTGATTATTGCTGTGCATGTTGTTCTCTTAGATAAGATCCTAAGATCATATTGCTTAAATGATAAAAATCGAACACATACAACACCAAAATAAGCATATCCACCTCAACAATTATTGAATATAAGTTAGGATCTGCTTCACTTTTGGTGAATCCCATGCTCTGCACGTATCCATCGATCCTAGAATACCATGCTCGCGATGCCTATTAGAGTCCACACAAGTAATTTTTCATCCTGCACACATGGAACTCCTTCCCATTGATTTCAAAGCCTTGGGGTTTCTCTATGTACACTTCTTCCTCAATTATCCCATTGAGGAAAGCTATCTTCACATCCATTTGATGTATCTTGCATCCCATAATGGAGACTAAAGACATCATTGCTCTAATGGAAGTGTACTTGGCGATTGGAGCAAAAGTCTCCTCGTATTCCACTCCCTCTTTTTGGGAGAACCCTCTCGCCACAAACCTCGCTCTGTACTTCTCTATGCTTCCATCTGCCAACGCCTGGTTAAGATGATATTCATAGATCAACCCTACTTTCTCATAGTTTATTTAGAAGAAAGCTGTTGAGGTTTTCTGATCAGTGTCAATGATTTATGTTTGAAATATTCTCTAAAAATATTGTTGATAAATTTTTGGTGACATTGTTAGGATCCTATCGTAACCCCCTTACTTTAGGAGTTAGTCAAGTAATGTATATGACCATCTCTTTTAAATAAGATCGAGTTGTTAGTAATGAACAATCGATGTAAAAAGGGTCTCTCTATTACTTAAGGCCCGCTAGAAAATTGGTACTTAAATAATTATTTGACCATGTTAAATAGTTAGGGTTTTGGATATTGGAGCTCTGCTCAAGTGAAAGGTTGCCCAGCTTTAAGAGGCGTGTGAACATTGCTTTCAGATATGCTTGTCATAATACAAGGGCCATTTTTGTTGCATTTCTCTTGCTTGTTTTTTCTATTCTATAATATTGTGTTTCTAGCAATTGTTTATCTCTATTTATCTTGCTATTGATCCAACTTGCAGGGTAAAGTACACCAAAAGTGGTATCAGAGTTGCTTTCCTAAGCCAACGCACCTACAATTTTTTGTATTTTTTTTATTCAAAAGATGTGTTCCAACGTCTTTAAATAATTGTAGAGATTTGTTGTTTAGTGGGTAAAAATGCGTTTGGGAAAGTATACATGCAAAGAATACAATTGGTACTTAGTCACATTTGTTGGACATTGTTGTAGCCTTTGTTGGTAGTATGGTACCCCTTCGAGTAGTACTGCATCATACAACACATGCACATAGAATCTCACTTCCATGTACCCTTGGGTATACCGGATTCCCCATAGGTAACCTAAAACTAACTCTAGATAATTCAGTCGTCCATCTTGTTACTAATAGTGGCACCACGCACAACACTTGAGGTGATTACTATTGCGTATTGGGTAGTTAGGTAGAGCAACTAAAGGCACGGTTGGGTCACCATAGAATCCTAAGAGATTGGGTTGAGTACTACTATTGGACCCTGCACTTATATCAAAGAGCTGTAGCACCTTACAATCCCTTGTCCTTAGGATCCTGGAAACCCTCATCTCTATAACCTGCCAGTGAAATTCCTACATCTTTGCATCCATAAGAAATTTGGACATTTTGTCAGTACAGTAAAAATATTCTTTGTGACCAACCAATGAATTTCCTACATCTTTGCATCTTGGAGGAATTTGGGGATTCTATTATTGTAGTAATATTCCATTGGGAGTAATATGCCTTTCAATGTAAAAGTTCGGGGGTCCAAGAAACTCTTATTGGTGACTTATCTCAAAAGAATCCTTGCATTGTGTTGATTGTCTTGGTATATATCTCTAACAACCCTTTTTTGGGTGGACTTGTGACATCCTTGTTGGAGACCTATCTCAACATAATCCTTGCATTGTGTTGATCGTATTTGTCTACCTCTCTCCCAACCCTTTTTGTGTGGACTCGCCTCATCCATTTGGTGTTCCTACTTTTAAGCTTCGATGGTACACACCCACCACCAGAAAAACATGGATGAACCTACCCTGGATCTGCTTCAAGACATTAAAGAACTATCACGTGTGGTTATGGCATTAAAGCATTTTGTTGACCAACTCATGCCATTCAGGCCTTCTGTTGATCAGATCCACATTGAGATGGCTAACCACCAACTAATGATTGATGCTCTCGCTCAACACATGGGGGTTGCTCTAAAACGAGATGCTTCAACCAATGAAGCAGTTGGCATTGAAGATCGGGGCTCTCCCACTCTCTTCTCTGACACACAACCTCACTCCTTCGAAGATAAAAAATCATGGAAGCTCTTCTTGAAGATTGACATGTGCAAATTTGACGTCTTTGATCCATCATGTTGGGTTATCCAAATGGAACACTATTTTGCTCTCCATGGCAATAAGGATGATCTCTAGAAGTAAAAAAATTGGGGTCTTATATTTTGACCTAAAACGTTGGAAATGTTAGCAATGGTACCGTAAATATTATCATTGTTATGTCCCTTAGAGCCAATTTGTGAAGGGATCCTTCATGATTTTTTTGACTGTGACACTCACTACTTGGGCTGATTGACCAAAATATGCGAAAGTGCCATAGTTATAAACTATACACATCCTTTGAGCAATTGACAATCCACACATAAGGTCTCTCTGATTCTTTTTTTCGAGAATGCTTCATCAATGGCCTCCATGAGGCAATTTGAGCACATTTCATTATGCAATGACCCTCCACTTGGTTGGAATCTTGTGATAGAGCTAGAGAAGCTGAAATGGTGATCAATGCACAACCCAAACACCCTTCATTTCCCACTCACATAGTGTCTTCCTCGACTACTTTTTCCAGCAATTCCACCACATTGCCATTAAGAATCTAAAATGTTACCCTAGATGCAATGGATGAACAGCAATGCCTTGGACTCTCCTATAATTGTGATGACAAATATTTTCAAGGGCATAAATGCAAAGAACAAAAAATATTCCAAATCGAGGCATCCTGTCATGATCCCCTTGAGGACAGCACCATAGAGGCTACCCTAGAACTCGCAGTGGCTAATACTATCCCCCCCTTGGAAGATGCTCCTAAAATTCCAATCCCTGAGGAGCAACCCCAAATTTGACTCCATGCCTTATCGAGTTTTTCCACCCCTCAGACATTGAAGTTGACTGGATACATCAAGCATCGTAAAGTCATTGTATTAATTGACAGTGGAACCACCCATAATTTCATTCATTGGTGTGTCACTGACGAAACCTGTTGCTATGTCTAACTATACCCAATTTTTAGATTATGATAGCAAAAGGAGGTATGATGAAATGTGGTAGTCATTGTGAAAATGTGAAACTCCAAATGGTTGACTACCATCTCAAAACACACATGTTTGCTTCGTCATGGGTGGGTGCGATATAGTTATGGGGGTAGAATGGCTATGTACTTTGGGACTTGTCACCATGGGTTTTAAGGAACTCTCTCTCAACTTTGCTCAGGATGAGCACAACCATCATCTCAAAGGGCTTACTTCTGGGTCTTTCGAAATGATATCCTTCCACCGTATAGAGAAATTACTGAAGAAAGACCACTCTAGTATCATTGCTTAGTTGAATGCCATCCAAGCCATGGAGACACCCACACAGGACCTTCACCCTGAGTTGTAGATGGTTCTCTTTGAATATCAATAGGTTTTTGAAGCACTAAAGGGTTTACTTTACCACCATCTTGTGGGGAGCATGACCATGGTGTTCCATTACTTTTGGGCAGTAAACCTCCCAATGTGCATCCTTATCACCACCCTTGTTTTTGTTGTAAAGTTCAAAAATTTATATTAATCTAAAAAACATAACACTGTACATAGCCAATTCATCATTGATCCATGTCCAAACAGATGTCTACACTGTGCCTGAGCCAATAGTGTCTACTAGTAATATTTAAGAAACAAAAGACCCCCTAGACTAATAAACTATGGCAATAAGGTTCCTGTCTTGAAGAATGCATGCAATTCCCCCATAGGTCGGGGGTTATGGCCTCAAAAGCACAAAAAAACCAGTCCATAGACAACATTGATTAACCAAAAGATTATCAAAAGCATAGGAAAACCTAATCATCATCAGAGACCGAGACATGAGAGGGGTCTGCACCTGAGTTCTCCCGTTTTACCGCTTGGTTGACAGCCACTAGACATTGTTAGTACATGAGTTGCGTGTTGGTTAACCGGTCTGGCGGAGGATGGTTGAAAGTTTTCCTTGTGTAAGCATGGGCGAGTGCATCTAGCTTGGCATTGATGCGAGCCTCTTCAATCCTGCTATTCCTTGCCAGGGTGCGCAATTCTGCTTCCATTTCCACAATGCGAGCAGACTGAGATGGTGCATCGGAATTGTCAGGGAACTGTCCTTGAATGCAATCGTTCATAGCCATGCTTAAAAGGGACTTCACGGTCCAAAAAACCCCGAGGGTTTTAGTATGGCGGTTCTCTCGAGTGCGTGAAGACCCTAAGCCCTCCACCAACCCGTCGAATTCTTCCATTAACTGTGCGGCTCCTAGGCTGCATCTTGCATGTGGCAGGCGTTTCTCGACATAGGATGTGCCTGCTTGAGCAGTAGGGTGAATGTCATTCTCAAAGAATCCCTGCACCTTCCTCAATTCGTCGAGAGCTCATAGCATATGCGATCTCTTTGGGTTGTTGGCCATTTTCCTCTTTGTTACCTTCATTTGCGCCATCTTGCCAGCCTATGAAGCTAATAACCAGATCAATGGTCCACGTTTTGAATGCTAGAACTAGGCGACGAGCGCACAAGCCAAGGTCTTACCTCGAGAGATCTGAAATTTGGCCAAGTAGGCTTGCTCAAGTTGATACTAGAATTGACAACATCGTTTCCAAAGGCATCGAGGGGTCTTCATAATTTGTGCCATCATCATGATGCAAACTAGCTCGGGTGGCCATGAAGGCTCCCACAAGTGAGGGGATTGCTAATTGTACATGAAATATGATACAAACTCCAAGACCATTCTCCGTACCCAAATTTTGATGTATGCTTGTCTTGCGAGGAGTTACGATTACCCTGACACAACTGCCATGCGTGCATTTGCAAGCACTAGCCCACCTGTCACTCCTAGGCTTACTCATTGCAAGTGGTGTTGATACACTATTGGCACCTGTTGTGGGGGGCCTTATTACCACCCTTTTGCCTAAAAGGATGAAATTGAAAAAATCATTTAGGAATTGTTGGAGGAAGGCATCATTCATCCTAGCACTATCCCTTATTCATCGTCGGTGGTTATGGTACTAAAAAAGGAAGGCGCTTGGCTTGTGTCTAGATTTTTGGGCTGTTAATAAATTAACTACCAAAGATAATTTTTCTATTCTTGACATTGATGATCTCTTAGATGAGCTGCATGGAGCCAAATTCTTCGCTAAACTTGACCTTTGATCTGGCTACCATCAGATCCAGATGAAAGAGGCCGACACACCCATGACAACATTTTGCACCCATGAGGGTCATTATGAGTTCTTGGTCTCTACAATGCTCCCTCCACTTTTCAAATCCTAATAAATAAGATCTTTTGTCCCCACTTAGGAGAACCACCTCGCACATGTTGCTTGTGTCTTACAATTATCAAGGGATCACCGACTAAGAAACCAGACATGTCCAAAACCCCCTCTATGTCTCGTGAAATCGTGTCAGACACGGACATGATGCAAACACGTGTTCGACATGTGTTTGCATCATGTCCTGCACTATGCAGACCGTGTCTCGATTGTAGGACACGAAAAGCACAGAAATGAGGGCCTGCTAGGGTTAAAACCAATTTTTTCACTTTCACTTTGTCATTTGCAAGTGTGGAGAGAGGTGTGAGAGTGAGTTTTTTTAAGAGCATTTGGAGGATTTGCAAGGGTTTCCAAGTGCCTCTGAGGGTGGATTTCGTTGGGAGGATTGCAAGCTCACCATTAAGCAACAAGAAAAATGTCTCAATCAGCTAGGGTAGCTGCTAAAGGGAAAAAGAAAGGGAGAAATGCCCCATTTGGTGTCTCCTCTTCTCTTCCTCCTCCAAGCCTAGGTTCATCTACTCCTGTTAGTGCTCCATATGTTGCTAGTGAAGCTCAAGCTCTTTTTAACCCTATTTTAGCAAGACAACAAGCGCAAGAGAAAAAATACCCTTTGTGGAAGTATGTGACAAGGAAAGAAGGCCATGGGGCAAAGCTTCAAGAGCACCTATTACTGGGTTAAGGGCCATTTTGTTGGGCCTCTCTTGTGGGCTTGTTGCATGTAAAGCAGTGAGTGTTACCCAATGAAGGGAGATGGAAAGAGAGGATCATGTTGGCCAAGGGAAGGTGATAGCAACAAGAAAGAAAGAAAAGAATGAGGATCCTATTTAGCAAGTATGGGGGTGAGGTTGATACTAATCCAGCAAGAAAGAGGCCAACTCCAAGTGGTCCAATGGATAAGATTTTATGTTAAAGAAATGTAACTTCGGAAGATATTCTATTGTACTTTTATTGTATTATTATTCCTCCTTTCGGAGATGTCATTGATGTACTTGGTTATGTAAAAGTCTTGAGGTAAAACCTTTGTTGTAAGTTGGGTCAATAGTACCCACAAAAGTATTTTATAAATGTTGTTTTGAGTCTCCGTAGGAAAGTCGGCCCTCTTGGGTCATTAGGTCTCTCACTTGATGAGTATAAATAGGTGAGGCGCCTCCCTCATCTGGACACACTCAACACTCAAGCAAGTTTGCTAGAGAGAGACGCAGTCCATTTGAGAGAGAGGAAGCAACTAGTCTCATTCTTTGGGTCTTACACTGTACTTGGTTGGATTCTATATGAGGAAGTTTTGTTGGGTTTTCTTCCCCACGAGGGTTTCCCAGGATAAATCTTTGTGTTCTCTTTGTGTTACTGTGCTTGTCATTCTTTCAATGATGCTTTTGGTTTTGGTATAGAACTTTTAAAATCTAACATGGTATCAAAGCCAACCTGAAAGAAGTCATCGTGCAGCAGCTTATCCAACAGTTCAACAAGTTAGGGCTTACTATTCTAGGAAACTCCCTTCGCAGATCAGTTGAAAAAGGAGGACCAACTAACTCGCCCTAGGAGGGTGCATCTTTTGGTCGAAACAACTTTCAGTTCTGTGGATTTTCAATTTTTGACCTACCATTGCCGTCGAGAAAACTAGGGAATCAAGTATTTTGCAGTTCTGTCTACAGATTCAGGAAAAGGAGGACACTAGTCAACTTGCCTTGAGGAGGTGCATCTTTTCCTCCAATCAGATTTGCAAGTGACCACAGTTGAAAACATTAGGGTTTTCCTGTCAAATCCAAAGTCTACCTAAAAGAGTTTCCAGAAGTAGTCTTCTTATTGGTAAGTTCTACTTCCTATATTTCCATTTGAGGTTCTCATTCATTAAAGATGACAAATAATACCAAGCTTGAAGGAGCTGAGAATTTTAGAGCATGGAATTATAGAGTTATGCTCATCCTTGAAGAACATGACCTAGAAAGCTACATCAAAGAGGAAGTCCAAGAACCAGAAGGAGATGAAGCAAAAGCAAAGTACAAGAAGGATATGGTCAAGGCTAAGAGGATCATAGCTAATTCCATTAAGGATCATTTGACCCTCAAGTATCTTTAATGAAGACTCCAAAGGAAATGTTCGATGCACTGTCCAGTTTATTTGAAGGAAAGAACATCAACAAAAGAATGACCTTGAGAAATCAACTCAAGGGTGTAAAGATACAAAAGCAAGAGACTATGCAGTCATACTTCACAAGAGTATCTTGGATCAAAGAACAGTTGTAAGCTATTGGTGACATGGTGTAAGAAGCATAAATTGTGATGACCACCTTGAATGGTCTTCCAAGGGAGTGGGAATCTTTCATTAGAGGAATATGTGCTAGAAGAAAATTGACCAAGTTTAGAAGACTATGGGAAGAATGTGTTCAAGAATAAGGAAGTATTAGAAATAGAGAAGAAAAATTAAATGACAATGAAGATCAAGCTTTGGAAGCACATACAAAGAAAGAAAAGAACAAGAGAAATGATCGTGATCAATCTCCCAGAACAACTCAAAGATTTTAAAGGAACACAAGGACCAAAAGGGATTTCTCATCCTTTAAATGTTTCACCTGTCACAAGATGGGACATATTGCAAGAAATTGTCCCCTTAAAGAAGAACAATTCAAGAAGAGAAACAAGAGATTTCATGCCCATACAGTCGAAGATGATGACCCGGTTGAAGAGAAGGCTAATGAAGATGAAGACTCTACTGAAGAATATGTCTTAATGTAAGCTATCACAGGTTTATTCTCACATGGAAGTGACACTTGGCTCGTAGACAATAGTGCCTCCAAACGTATGACAAGTTACAAAGACTCCCTCTCATGTCTTATTCAGAAAGGCTCACCACACAAAGTGAAGCTTGGAGATGATTATCAGTATCCCATTAAAGGAATGGGAGAAGCCTCTTACAAGTTGGATTCTGAAAAGTCCATGAAGATGAAGGAAGTCTTTGCCCTAGGTTTGAAAAAGAATCTCCTTTCTATCTCATCCTTAGATAAGAAAGGTTTCGGAGTTGCTTTTGCAGATGGAGAAGTCCTCATGTGGCCAAAAGGAAAGACAATAGATGATGCAGTTGTGATTGGAATTGAAGGACTCTACAAATTAAAGGGACATTCATATTTAGCCCTAACAACTAGTACCATAAACCCACGTGAGTTATGGCATCAGAGACTTGCTCATGTAAACTACAAAGCATTGCCAATTGTGAGCAAAGCAATAACACGTTTACCAGAGATCCAAATTGATCATGAAGGCATTTGCAAGGGATGTGCACAAGGAAAGAATACCAAGAACTCATTTCCAAGCAGTAACAGTAAAGCGAAAGGGATGCTGGACATTGTTCACTCATATGTATGTGGTCCGATGTCAACTACTTCTCTAAGCGGGTATGTTTACTATGTTTCCTTTATTGATGACTATTCCTGCAAGACTTGGATTTACTTCTTGAAGAGTAAAGATGAGGTATTTGAAAAGTTCGAAGAGTTCAAGATCCTTGTAGAGAATCTCTAAGAAAAGAAGATCAAGACCTTGAGATCAGACAATGGAGGAGAATTCACTTCAAATGAATTCAAGGATTTCTGTAAAGAAGCTGGGCTTAAGAGGGAGCTCACCACCCCATATAATCCTCAATAGAATGGAGTAGCAGAAAGAAAGAATAGATCCATCATGGAAGCAGTAAAAGCCATGATCCATGATTAGGATCTACCTATGCACTTATGGGTTGAAGTATCTAGGACCACAATTTATGTACATAATAGGATCTCCCATAGTGCTCTTGGGAACAAGACTCCAGAAGAAATGTTTACTGGTGAGAAGCCCAAAGTTAGCCACCTGAATATATTTGGCTGTCCTGTATACATACATGTTCCCAAGGAGAAAATATCAAAGTTGGACCCTTCACGAAAGAGGGGGACATTTGTTGGTTACAGTGATCAGTCGAAATCTTACATAATCTACATACCAGGTTACCGTCAGATCGAGATCAGTAGAGATGTTACATTTGATGAGGGTGCAACTTTTAACAAGTTGAGAAAGAACTATGTAGATGAGGACCATGAAGAAGAGCATGAAGCTCCTAGAATTGCAGAGACCAACAGATTACCAGTTCGAGATGTTGAAGAAGCGCATATACCAAAAGACCATGACATGGCAGAACCTCAAAGACCTATGGAGTCACCTCGTGAGATGTTCTCACGAAAAAGAAGACCAGCTTGTGCTCATGAAATAATTTAGTATGGTGCTCCAAAATGAGCCCTCAAAGAAAGCAAGAGACCAAGGCCATAATCCAGCTATGTGGCCTTGATGTGCAACCTTGTTGATGAAGAACCTACCTGTTTTGAAGAAACAACAAAGAAGAAGGAATGGTTGGATGCCATGATCGAAGAATACTAGTCTATCGTAAAGAATGATGTTTGGGATGTGGTGCCAAGACCGAAGATAAATTGGTAGTCTCCTCGAAGTGGATCTTCAAGACAAAGCATTCAACAGATGGCAGTATTGAAAAATACAAGGCAAGATTTGTAGCTCGAGGATTCTCTCAAAAGGAAGGAACTAATATGAAGAGACCTTCGCACTAGTAGCAAGATACACTTAAATCAGAACTATCCTTGCCATGGCAGCTAAGATGAAATGGAAGTAACACCAGATGGACGTAAAGACGACCTTCCTGAATGGTATGATAGAAGAGGAAGTGTACATCGAACAACCACAAGGTTTTGAAATACATCATAGAAAGACCCTGTTGGCGTCGATTCTACTAACCCAGGTTCAGTTTTCCTTGCCCGTCCAACAAAGCCCAAGGCACTAGCTCTACAGAGTGTAACTCCGTCGGCAACACCCGCGATGCAAGTGAGATCTCACCCGAGATACCTATGGGGACTGCTAGAACCAAGCTTCTGCAGTTATAGAAGGGGATTTCTTCATGGCAACGTCAACAGACCGCTCGACCGAAGCAGAGAGATGGACATCCGTCGACACATAAACAACATAAAAAATATATAGATCTAAAGCATGTCTATCATGATTGTTATCAACGTTCCACAGTGTTATATCAATAAAAGTGTGACAAACTCATAAAGATTCAGACACAAATTACACATACATCATAGACACAAATTTAACGTGGAAACGCATATGGGAAAAAGCACAAAAGTGCTCTTCATCTGGCATGAGTTATATTTAGAATGGATTTGGTCTGCACACATAGCTTGCATCTCTCAAGATCTTCTTACAATAGATGAGTTTTCTCTGTATTTCTCATGCTCTCATGTCTTATTACTCTTTCTGTCATTTTCTTCTTAGTCTTCTTCTTCTTAGGATCGTCTACGTCGTAGAGATATATAAGAAAGATATATCAATCAAGATATGAGAGGCATATGCACATAGCTTATGGATCGACCTTATATACTTTTCACAAGTCTTCTTCTAACCGTCGACTAGTTCTCAACTAACAGTTGACTGTTTCTCTAACTAACCCAAGAAATCCCATTACATTAATAAAGGCTCTGTTGGCCCAGTTTACATTCATGCCCATTCCCAAAATAGACTACTAGTCTAACTTAACTCATTGTTTACATTTATTGTTTCTTAAAAAAACATGTTGTATTCCCGGATTCGACTTTCTCCTTTTCCATCGCGGCCTTGCTCCCCTTGCGACCGGATTCTTCAAATTTCGAACCAAAACTCTTATGCACTTTCCTAGGGCCAATAGGTCCCCAACACTCACTTGTGGCTTGCCCCGAGCCACTTCAGCCAGAGATCTCTGTCGCATTGAGTTTATTCTGAAACTCCTGACAGATTTTCATCACTTCTTTTGCTTGTCTCTGAGCATCTTCTTTAACTTTCTCAAAATTTTCCACAAGTTCGGAACTGATATGTTTCGAAGTTTCAACCTATGTCGCTCCCAGCTATGTCGCACCTGCTTGTGGACCGGTTGGATGGTCTCTGTAACTTGTTCTGCTTCGGCCTGGAGCTCTGTGACACGTTCAGTTTGACATTGTTGTTGTGTTCGCAATTTGGCGACCTGCTGTTGCAATGTTTTCAAGTCGACAGCCTTGCTCATTTTCTCGACCGACGACAATTTCTTCAAAGTATTTCTTATCCTGGTCAGATTTGCCTCTGCAATATGAAGCTGGTCTGTGACTTGGTTCAATTCCGCATTGTCCATCAAGGCTTCCCAAGAATGAGAAACTTGTGCATATGCTTTGGCACAAAGTGCCTTGGCCTCCTGAATCTTTTGGACATTCTCACTTACTGCCTTTCGTCACTCGTACAGTACTTCAGGGGGTGTACTGGGAGGAAACTTTGCTTCTAACTCTGAAATACGTTGGTGGAGGTAGGCAACTACTTCCCCAAGCTGAATAACTTGAGACTCTGGTAGCATTTCAGGTGTAATTTCCTCTTCTGAAAATTCATGGCATGCGAACGTAACAACTTGCTCTAGTCTTTGTCTGTCTTGCTGCCATCTTTGTGTTTTCTGCTTTGTCTCCTGCACTTTTGTCTTGATAGATGCGCCGATATTCTTTGAATGTTTCAGTTGTTCAAACACCACATGCTTTCTCACCTTTATTTCGTCTACTGCAGCCTGCTGAATGTTGTGCAGTAGAGACATAGGGATCACATAAAGGTTGATACTTACATGACCAATGTCCTTGATCATGCTGTTATGCTCTGTTGTGCCCAAATCAAGTGCCTTAGGAGACACTTAAATTTTTTTGTGCTGTTGCGACGATGGTACTTTGACTGGGCGATCCTCAGAAGGATCGACTTCTTGCGACTGCGATTAGAATGGGTCCCGACTGATTGCTACTCTGACTTCTTTTACTGCGAGACAGAGAGTCTGCAATAAATTAGTGATGCATCCCACCAAGTCGGTATTTCGTTCATCGATCTTCTGGCGAGTTTCATTAGCAAGTTCCTCCATTCGATCAACAATCAGATTGTAATCATCATCGTTAAGGCCACCAACTTCAGAGTTTTTATCAGCCTTCCGTTTCTTTTGACTTTTCTTGGATTCTTTAGATCTTTTTCTCTTGTTGCCTAGTTAAGGATTCGCGGGGGTTGCATTGGATTCTTCCTTGCTGTCATAAGGGGAGCTGCGCGGGCTTTGTTCTTCCTGTTGATCTCCTCCTTGAGTTCCAAACACTTTGTCCTGTCGCGGGTCAGTTTCAACAAATATTTGATCATCTGTGACAGGTTGTCTCCATTCTTCAGGCCAGTCCCGAATGATCGTCTCAATGTCTTCAATTGTCAACCGAAGCTTAGTGGTCAACCATTGATGCTCAGGGTCTTGTCGTGGTTGCAAATACATGTGTGAGCCCTGACATAAAATCTTATGACATTGCAGTATCGTTGGACGGTCTTTGCGGCAATCCGTGACTGGTTCTCAATGTGATGCCTCAGTGCATCAACATGTAAATAAAATTCAATGTTATTTTTAGTTTGTTAGCGTGGGTTGTTCTTCTCGTACCATAGGTTCTGGTAGCGTGCTCTCTGACATGGAACATGCATGTCCATCCCCTGGTAGTTTGGCAGCTCGACCCACGCGACAAAGGATATCAGAATTAGTAGCCATGAATAGGTAAAGGGACTACCTTTTTCTTGAGCATCAATGGCATCAACTAATAGTTCATTCAACAGATAGGTCGACTAATTCATCTGCAAAACCGTAGCACACTACTCTGCTGCAGCAATGGTACCGATAGTGCACTAGTTCAGTTGCATCTTTTTTGACCGGCTTGTTGGATAACACTTTCGCTGCAAACCGAACACCCGTGTCATTGATAGAGGCAATAGAGAAGCCCCTCTTATCTCTCGCAAGGTTATATTTCTCCTTCATTCGGTCGATTAGGCCTAGGTCCTGCTCCTTTCATGTAAAAAACGACGTTGGGTCGACCCCTGCAAGAGGTAGTCCAGTGAATGAAGCAATCAGATCGACATCCATCGAAATGCGGCGATCCAGCCAGATGCAACCTCCATGGAGGCAAACCAACAATTGTTTGACGCACGTATTAACTTTCGCCATGTGTAAAAATGGGGCATGTGCATCAACGACAGTATGCCCTACTTTTCCAGTCCATGAGCCCACTCCATTCGAATGAGTTGAATAGGTCCTCCTTGACCACTTGCACAGAGGTCATGTACCGCGACATGTTCAGTTTAGGAAACTTTCCGGATAATTGGCTTGATCAATGAATACTTAGCATTCTTGTGAATAACTATGTAAGGAGCATCATCCTTCCTTCGGGGAATGTATCCGGGTAACATTGTTGCCGACCCAGATTCTGATGCTTTAGCATTGTGGTAAGCTATGAATCTCTGTTGAGAAACAACGCCACATCCAACCGTTTGATTTCTTCTTGGAGGATTGACGGGCATCGGTCGCGACACAACTTTTGGAGCTTCTTCAATGATGGGCATGGCATGGGGAACCTCCATGTCTGATGCTTGAACGGTGCTGGTTCTCGACACAGGGTTTTCGATAACAACAAATGACTTCGTCTTCAAAAGGGTTTGCAGACAAATAGCTCGGCTCAAGAAAATTCTCAGTTGGATACAAATGAATCAACAGACTCCTGTTTGAAGATGAAATAAGTTTCTACATGCAGGAATTCTTTCGATCACGTGGGTCTGCAATAGATGGAAAAGGTGGCGGCTAATTCTGTCACGTGGGCAATCTTTCCCATCATTTCGATTAACCGCCAATCGAACCATCACTTCACCCTTCATGAAAGCAGGTATTTCTTATGCATTAATGGTAGATGTGACCAAAAAGCATGCCGTCGAAATCTCCCGTTACTTCAACTTAACTACACTTCAACTGCAACTTGCAACAAATGTGTAGTCTGCGACAGGATTTTTAAACTTGTGACACATCTTGAAACTTGCAACAAAATTGGAAACTTGCTACAAAATTGTAAACTTGCCACAAAAACTGTATATACAAGACTTAGATTTTTTTTTATAGGTACTATTTTTTCAGTGGAGCGAAGTACGACTATCTTGATAAGGTTTCAGCCGAATTCCATTCACCAACTTGTCGAAGGGTGTACCATCTAATTTTTGTAACTGGACTGCACCTCCGTCGGTGATATGAATGACAACATATAGTCCCAACCAGTGTGTTCGAAGCTTGCCAGGATGTTTTAAAAATTTACTGTCATATAGGAGGACAAAATCCCTATTTGAAATTGCTTGAACTTGATATGGCGGTCGTTCCAACCCATTTGTCTCTCCTTCTCAACACGTTGATGATATCCTGTGATGAAGCGATCTTCCTCCAACTGTACCAGGTGCGATAATCTTTCTTCCACTGCGCCAACATCTGTCATCTCAGTAATCGCAGCTATTTGGAGACTGGGTACAATATATTCTAGTGGCATGACGACCTCTTGTCCATAAACCAATCTGAATAGAGTTTGTCCTGCCAACTTTTTGCAGGTGGTGCGATAAGCCCATAAGACTGCAGGTATCTTGTTATCTCAATCATCCCTCTGTACATTGCAGATTTTAGTCAATGCATTCTCTAAGATCTTATTAAACGCTTTGAAAACACCGTTTGCTTGTGGATGATATGGTGTTATCTTTCGGTGTCGAGTCTGAAATTCCTTCGTTAATTTTTCAATCAGTTGATTCACAAAATGTGTACCTTAGTCACTTATCAAAATTTTTGGGCATCCAAATCTGGTCACGACAGGGTCGAATAAAAATCTTGCAGCAGTCGCAGTAGTACAATCTTTGATTGGTGCTGCTTCAGCCCACCTAGATAAGTAGTCTGTCGCAGTGATTATATATTGTGCACTCGTTCATTTTCCTGGTGGGTTAATGGGACCCACAAAGTCAACAACCCATTTATCAAATGCCTGCAAAATTTCTTGTGGTACCACTAGCATTTAATCTCATTGTGGAGGTTTTCCAGTTCGTTGACAACTATCACATTTGCGACAATAGTCTCTAGCGTCTCCATGAAGAGTAGGCCACCATAATCCTTCCTGTAAAATCTTGCGCACTGTCGCTTTTCCTGCATAGTGGCCTCCTGTGACACTAGCATGTGCTTCATTCAACACTATCGGTTGCTCATGTTCCAAGACACAGCGACGAAGTATTTCATTTGGTCCCATTCTATATAATTGCCCAGTGATCAGCTGGAAATCTGCAGCTTTTACAGCTAATTGCTTCTTTTGTGTTGTACTAAATCCTTCTAGTGCATATTCTGTAGTCAAGAGATTTACAATGTCTTTGTAGTGATCATCAATCATTTTGACTGCAAACAATTGTGCATCAAGAAGACTATCGTCGAGACTAGTAGGCTCTTCTTCACTTTCTAACCTCGACAGATGGTCAAGTTCTGAATTTAGTCAGCCTGGCTTGACAATAATCTCAAAATCAAATTCTTGGAATAAGAGAAGCCATTGACAGATCTTACCCCCCAACACTGGCCTATTTATCAAGTATTTTAATGCAGAATGGTCTGTAAACATCTTGAAATGACTGCCCTACAAATATGTCGAAACTTCTAGAGAGTATACACCATAGCAAGTCCCTCCCTCTCAGTAGTGATATAGTTCCTTTCTACCGTCGACAGTTTTCTACTAGAAAATGCAAATGGGGTGATCAAGAGAACCCTCACCTAGTTGTGTAAGTACAATGCTGAGCATCACAGATGACACATCGACATGTACATGAAATTCCTTTTTCCAGTCTAGAAATACCAGCATAGGAGCTGAGACCATCTTGTCTTTTAGAACATCTAGACTCTTTTGACACTACTCATTCCATTGGAATTTAGCATCTTTCTTCAACAATTTTTCCATTGGAGCTGTGACCTTGGCATAACCCTGAATAAATTTTATGTAATATCTTGTATGTCCCAAGGTAGTTCTCAACTGTTTAAATGATGTAGGTGGGGGTAGGTCGATAATAATTGCAATCTTGGTAGGGTCCATCAATATTTTGTCTTGACAGACCACATGACCCAACAAGATACCAAAAGGAGCACAAAAAATACACTTCTTCAAATTAAGAGAACTCTGGAACTATCTACACCAGTCGAGCATCGTTTTGAGATTTTCGATATGATCTTTAACTAGCCCATAAACCGTCTAATCATGAAAGTATACTTCAAGAAATTTATGGATAAAATCTTTAAAAGCAGCTACTACTATTCTGGAAAAAATAACAGTGGCATTCTTGAGTCCGAAGGGCATTACCGTGTACTGGAAGCATCCCCACTCTGTCGCAAAGGTTGTCTTGTACCAATCTTCTTTTGCAATTCTTATTTGGTGTTAGCCAGAGAATCCATCAGTAAACAAGTACAGTTCTTGTCCTCCTACGCTCTTCAATACTTCATCTGTGAATGGAGTAGGGAATGGATCATGCAGGCAGGCATCGTTTAGTTTCCGTAGGTCGACACAGATACGAAATTCACCAGTTTTCTTGTCTTAAACAACCATAGGGCTAATTCATTCGGATTCTTCGACAGGTTCTATAATGCCCGCGTCTAGCATTTTGTCTAATTCTATCTTAACCTTCTCCTTATATCTCAGATTTAGTCTTTACAGTTGCTGCTTGACAGGTTTTGCGTCGGGCTTCAAGGGGATCTTCATTTCTCCTAGTTTACCAACAATCCCTTTCATTTTCGAGAACTTGGTAGGGAATAGATATTGGAATTGATGCAATAAATCTGTAATCTTCCTTACCGTCTCATCATCCCAATAGTCCCCCGTATTGACGAATTTCAGGTTTTCTAAAGAACCAATATTCACCTTATTTATTCCAAGGGGCTTCAGAAATTTGTCATTTGATAAGCTTGATCCCTTCACTGCTTGACTATCCTTATACTCAGGAATATGTACATCACATGGATCATCATCATCAGGCTTGCTAGTTATGTTATAGTATTCCATCCAATTTTGAATTGTCGCACTGCTCTGAGGGAAACTTGACATCAGAACAGGGATGTCTTCAAAAATCTTGGTTCTAATAACTTGTAGAGCAACATCAATTGTGAGACTGTCGTCAACAAAGCTAAAAGTATGTGTGAAATTGGTAGATAGCTCTTCCCACTCAACAGTTTCTTGTCACAGCTCAACCGATGTATACTAGTTTCTTGGTATCATGTCCAAAGTATGTATGAATTGATGAACCCATTCCCGTCGCCGCGATGTCTTCCATGTCGTGCTACAATTTTCAATGTGCTCGACAGGATTTGTCAATCTCGTATATTATTGGCCAGTATAAGACATATTTTCGCCAAATTCGATTTCTAGCAGCTGTCGACATTGGGACCATTATGAAATAGATTGCTTAAGAGCAACCCACCACCTGGCGGGTGTAGCTTTCAATGCAACATCCAATGCTAACAAACGCTGAGGTTCCAATACTTTTTCTTCAAACTTTGTAAGAAATGTATCTAAGTTAGGTAATCCTTAATATGTAGGTAGATCACATACATCAGTACCTACCCGTTGCATAGATTTCATTATTCTTGCACACTTCCGCATTGATACTTCATGTAGTTGATTCTGCCAATTCTCCAGAGCGTCTCCAAAATCCGATGAACATGAACTAATACTTCGCGAACTTAGTTTACCATCAGCTGTCGGGTTGATGTAGTCATTTATTGCATAGGAAATATTTTAAATATTATCCAGATATCTGTCTTGTCCTTTGCTGTTTACTTGCTCGACATATCTCTGTCCTTCCAAAGGATCATTGGAGCGACCACCCGTAGTTTTTTATCTTCAATTGACAATATTCTCTTTTTGAAATTGATGACTCTTTGATTGTCAATAGCTTGTCGATCCCCAGAAGTGCGGGATATGGATTCGTATCATCGACAATATCTATAACTTCAAAATCTGCGTAGATCCAGAGTCCTTCCACCTTGATAGGAACCCGTGGCAGTCGCCCAATAGGCAAGATCTTCAGCTGGTTGGCTAACTGCTGTTATCCAACTTTTTGTACCATAGTTGGGTTACCTGAGGAGCCGCCGGTTGATAGACTTGTTCAAAGTCTGATTCCAGTGTATCAGTTGATCTGTCTGCTTGTCTAGCCAATATTGGCTAGTCATTTTTTTATTTGAATAATTTTGACCATGGCCCCGCGGGGTTTGTAATAAAATGTGCTAGTAGGATATTTTTGAGTGGTTCGGTCCCCTGAGACGTAGAATCTCAAATAGGGTATTCCAGGGAGTTTTTTGCCCCTGACAATTATGCTTTGCCTTCAGCCGAGTATAATTGACGAGGTTTTCTCCCGCTTCCTCCAAAGCTGGAATGCTCGATGTTGAATTCTGGGCCTTGGGGGGTTATTAGAGCCCAACTGAGTGTTATAAGCCTACTAGACATTATTTAGATAGATCATGGTCATGTCCTAAGTCATCTGGACACATAAAAAATTTTCGAAAAAATCTTTTTCGAACAGTGAAAAATTATTTTTTAATTTTTAATTTTTAATTACTTTTCCTAAGTTTTTTGGGTTAATTTTTCCATAAATTAAATGGAAAAAACCCGTTCGTGATCCGGACTCAGAATTCAGTGATTGAAGGCTCTGACCTTAAGCAAAAAATCATTCTTGATCAGCCAGCCAGTCAGAACCAACTTTCAGATGAGCAATCGGACACAATGTTTTTTTACTCAAAAAAGTCAGTTTTGAGTAAAAAATGATTTTTAGTAAAAAAATGATTTTGATTAAAAAATGATTTTGATTAAAAAATGATTTTTATTAAAAAAAATGATTATTTTGGAGAAAACTAAAACTCTCCAAATTAATCC
>LPNX010244000.1:6641-35970 GCA_001517045.1 Pseudotsuga menziesii
CCCATGCTCTCAATGTCTCAATGGTTCCTTATATATCTTTCCGAAGTGATACTGAAAGGTCGAATCCATGCGATCTCAAGGCATATGGAAGGCCAGGAGTCATATGAGTCAGATTCAAGACAAGGAACGGTCCAACAGTTTTGGATTATGCACACATCCCGATGTACGTGACTATATAGGGAATATCCGCGTATGTACGCGGTTATCGGGGAAAATGCCGCGTATATCATTTTTCTAATGGTTTTAGGGATGGTCAATGATACATCAAAAGACAATAAATGGTCCATAGGGAATAATGATTCTGCAGCGGGATAGGGGAAGGCCATACAATGTGTGATTCACCTAGTGGGGTGAAAATATCTATAACAAGGCCTTTAGCAATGAGTTTCTCGGATGCAATTTCTATTATCTCAACATCATTTGGGCTGAAAGAAACTCTCTTAGGAACTCTTGTATGTGTCATCTAATAGACACTAAGGAGATTTGATGCCAGAGACGATACATACAAAACATTTGAAAAAAAGCCATTTTCAAGATCAACAGTACCTTGTCCTTCTGAAATGATGGTGGAGTCATATCCCATGTGGATGGGGATGGATTTTCCAGTCTCCAAGGATGAAAAGGAGTCTCTTTCAGCCATCATGTGGTTTGAAGCTCCAGAATCAATCAAGAGTGCTTTGGAATTCGAAGTGCTTGCCATGAGGGCATGACCTTTTTCATGTTGTGGTTCTTGATCTTGCTGATCTCTCCTTCGAAAGCTCTCCAGAAGATTGATGTGATTTCTCTCAAGGAGAGATGTTGCTTCATCAAGCTTCTTATTCATGTAGGCATGTTCAGGGTGGAATCCCTTCCCGCAATAAGAACACTTGACTTTTTCCTTGCCATGGTGCCCTTTTCCTTTGTTCTTCCTTGAGCCGAAAGACTCATCATGCTATTGATTTTCAACTCTAGGCTTAGGATCATCAAATTTAGTTGTTGGGTTCTTTTGCTGCTTACCTTTACCCTTCAGATCTTTGGGCCTTGAGACATGGAGGGCTTGATCAGGGGGGGTTCTGATGATCTCCATCTAGAAAAGCTTGTCATGTTCACTTGTTAGGGACTCAATGAAGGCATTGAGTGTAGGCATCTTCCATCCAGGGGTTGTGATCTTCCCCACACAGAATGTAGAAACAAAAACTGAATAATCAACCCCAAGTTTGGAGAGTATGGTGAGGATGAGATGATCATCCTCCTTCTCCACTTTGCATTGCTTCAAGAGTAAAATAGTATGCTTGAACTTTGTGAAAAAGTCATTCAGAGTCTCGAAATTGGAGGGCTGGAGAGACATTAATTCATTTTTGACCTGGTAAACTCTCAAGTCATCATGATTTCCATATAGAGTTTCCAATTTGTCCCATATTTCTTTTGGAGTCTTCAATCCCGCAAGATGGAAAAGAAGATCCCGGGAAATAGAGAGGCACAAGAAATCGAAGGCTTCATCCTTCTTGTTCAAGAATCTTGATTTTTTTATGGTAGAACCAGGCTCATCTTTAGTGTCCATGGTGACTCTAAAAAGTCCTTTGGAGCACAGCTGAATCTCCATATCACCTTTCCATGAGTGGAAATTGTATGGAGTCAAGAGATCTACTGAAGAGGCCATCTGGATTTGCTGGAGTGAATGCTTCACCTGTAGGAAACCTGAAAATAAAAATAGAAAGGGCAATGTAAGGTCGGACAACCTGCACATTTTAGGCTTTCATCACACCCAACATAGTCAATCAAGCAAGCTTGATCAACAAGTTCTTTACTTGGGGTATTAAGCGGTAAGCCTTGGCTTCTGGTGCAGTGCTGGATTTTTGAGCTATTGCTCAATTTTCATGCAGAAATCTGTCAAAAAGATTGTTTTTGAGAGATAGAGCTTCGTCCCACCGTGAGCTCTGATACCATATAAATCTTGCACATTGATCTAGGTACTAAACATTAGTCTCATCAAAGATTAATCAACAAATAACTCATGAAATGGTGTAATCGGTCTACATAATGAGTAGTCGCTCTGTATAATCAGATGAAAGAATGATAATGCAATACAATGTCATGCTATAAGCATGAATGAATGAGCAATTCGAATCCTCAAGGAGGTCATTCGAATTGAATCAGTGAGTCTAGCTTAACTGAATGTAAGCCATAGTCAACACTCCAGTTAACCACTGATCAAAACCCTAATTGACTCAAGTGAGCCCTAACTGAAGTTGGAGTGTAATAAATGAAAGAGATTAGACACATGTCATAGCAAGCCAACCATCAAGTGCTAGCGCTTCAATGACTCCAATGAACCCCGATGAGGTTAACTAAAGTTGAAATGAACATCAGAGGTTGGTGGAGGCGCCCTTGTTGACTCCCATTCATTAATTAATCACTAATTAATCATTAAATAATCAATTAAATGAAAGGAGGTGCCTTCACTACCCTGTTTAACTGATTGTAACCATCAGTTAGCAATTAGGTGCATTAATATCACTCAGATCACCCCTGGAGTGCTCTAGTTAGCCTCCTCGAATATAGGAGAAGGATAAGTTAGCCTCCTTGACTGAAGGTAAGCGTGGGTGTGACTGGATCATGTCAATTAATGTCAATAATACTTAGGATAGTGGTTTAACTAGGCCAATTTGACCAAAATGAGTGTGTATGGTGGTAAATGTGTCCAACATAACGCATAATGGTTACCAAAATCAAAATGTATAACACTATCTTGATATAGTACTAGCAACGACCATATTACTAAGATTAATATGTTTGAAATACATCGAAAGGTATATATTTGACACATTGATAATGTTTTTTTCCTAAAAAATGTGTAAGTACTTGTATCTAATAGTTAACCTAATATAAGAACCACAATAACTATTAGTTTAAATCTAGTGATTCTACAAGTATTAGCTTAACTTCAACTCTAATCAATTAAGGCCTAATAAAATCGTTCGAACTCCTAATAAACTCTTGCATCTAGATTAATATGTCCATTGACTGTACTTATCACATGCTAATTAAGTTATTTTTACAACTATCACTAACTGTATTTATCACATGTTAATTAAGCTATTTTTTATTTTTTTGAAATTATCAAACAGTTTTATTAGGAGTTCGACTCTTACATGACTGCACATTAGCTAGACTCCTAGATGCCAAATGCGGTTGGACTAAGCCTTAAGTGATTAGAGTTCAAGTTAAGCTAATAGTTGTATAATCATTAGAGTTAAGCTAATAGTTGGATCTAATAGTTAAGCTAATAGTTATCCAATATAACTGTGATTAGAGTTGAAGTTAAGCTGATAGTTCTATAATAATTGGAGTTAAGATCGTAATTGTATCTAATAATCAAATAGTTGAAGATTAATATTAATTTTTACAACTATCACTAATTGTACTTATCACATGTTAATTAAGCTATTTTTATTTTTTTGAAATTATTAATTATTAATTTTGGACGATGCCCATAGAATCAATCTCGACATTACACTTGTCTCATTCTCGTTTAATCTTGGATGACGCCCATAGAATCAATATGGACAGTACACTTATCTCATTCTCATCCATAGATGAAAAGGCATAGATGGTAGCCCACCCCAAAATTCTAAGATATATATGCTTATTGACATAACTATCGACGTAATATGAACCATCTCAATTTATAGATACACGGTTCAATGCACAATGTTATCAAAATTACTTTTTTTTCTTTTCATTTTATTGATAGCTTAATTGTTTTCATTGTAAAAATATTTAAAAATCATTGAAATCAATTTCTCCATAATTACAATATAGATATAGTAAAAGTAATGTTTTTTTTAAAGTTATCTAATGGGTTATTTTATTTATTTATTTATAAATTATTTGTTTTAGTGTATAATTTACAGGTTGTCTATTTCAATTAATTTATATATTGTTTACATTTTTTTCTAGTTTTTTTATGAAGATATCATTTTTCTAACATAAAATTTTAATTGGAACCTAATAAAAATGCAATTATTAAAAAAGTTATGATAATTTAATTGACCATTGGAAGTATAAGATATTAAGGAAAATATTCTCAATATACTTTGATATTATTTCAATTATGTCCACCTAACCCTTTGATTCTTTTGTTGTATCATTATTTAGTTTGGAATTAGAATTAAATTGGTGTTCTCCATCTTCCATTGATGCAGATGTTGAGGAATTACTTTCCAAAGGTTTTCATGAACAAGTTTGATGGTTTTGATCCCTCTAGATGGGTCACACAGATGGAACACTATTTATCCCTCCATGGAAATATTAATGGCCTAAAGAATTTTAGAGACGTGGTTTTGTATCTAGACATTGGATGTTGACAATGGTGGAAATGGTAGAAAATTGCATATGGAAGCTATATTTCAAGGAGAATTTTTTGTGTGACCATATATGCTAATTTTGAACTTGGAGCTCAGTATTTGTGGCAATTGATGAAATTACACATGATAGGTAGAATGGTAGACTTTAAAGTTCCCTTTGAGTAGCTGAAAATCCATACAGAGGGCCTATATGATTCCTTTTCTAAATAAAGTTTCATTAGTGACCTAAAGGAGGAAATTAGAGAGCAATTCATGATACAATGCTTATCTACTTGGTTGGAATCCTAAGAGAGAGCTAAATAATTTGAGATGGCAACGAATTATCAAACCAAAATATATCACTCACTTATTTCACTCACCTTCCTTTGACAAATAGTACCAACCCCTCCAACTCTCCACCCTTGAGAAGCCAAAAATTTTCCTCAGTAGAGATGGTTGAATGCCAAGGCCTCCACTTTGCTATAATTGTGATGAGTTCTATTTCAAAGGACACAAATTTAAAGAACAAGAAATATTTAAAATGGATACACCACCCCAATACCACTCAAAATTCATACCAGTCAAAGACACTTCTGAATAGAAATTTGAAGATAGAGCCTCCCTACTCGTTATGTAACAACCTTATAAGATTCTTGTAAAGAACCTTAAATTTCTCTCCATGCTTAATTAGGTTTTTATATACCTAAAACTTTGAGGTTGATTGGTTACATCAAGAATTGCAAGTTCATCTATTGATTGGTAGAGTTTGCACCCACAATTTTATTCATAGGAGAGTGGAAGAAGACACCCATTGTTATTTCCTTGCCATACCTAACTTTCAAGTTCTTATAGTCAATGGTGATATGATAAAGTGTGGAGGCCAGCCTGAAAAATGTGAGAAATTATATGTATGAGTATCATCTCCAAACTCGCGTGATTCCTATTTAAATGGATGTGTGTGATGTAGTCCTTAGTATAATATGGTTAAACACTTTGGGACTAATTACCATGGATTTCAAGGATTTATATATAAGATTCACTAAGAAAGGGAAAAGTAATACCCTTAAGGGGATTCAATTTGACTCCCATGAATTTGTTATCTCTCACGATATGGATCATTTATTGAATAAAGGTCACTCATATATTATTTCTTAGTTCCATGCCATAGAAGTGGTGGATCCCCCACCCACATAAGAGATTGATTTTGATTTAAATTTGGTCCTATATAAACATAATAAAGTATTTGACAAACATTTGGATGGCCATATTCATGTCATAAGAATGACCATGGTATCCCATTGGTTCTAGGAATTCAACCACCCAATATTCATCCTTATAGGAACCCTTTTGTGTAGAAGAATGAAATAAAAAATATCATTTAAGAACTATTGGAGGCATGAGTCATATGTCCCATTACCAATTGTTACTCATCACCTTTGGTCATGGTATTAAGAAGACATGGTAATTGGTGGATGCTTCCTAATTTTTAGGCTCTTAATAAGTTTTTCATTAAGGATAAATTTCCCATTCTAGTTATTGATAATCACTTGGACGAGATTCATGAAGCTCAATTTTTCAATATATTGGACCTTCATTAATTAGGTTACCACCAAATAAGGGCCAAGGAGGGGGCCATCCCTAAGACAAATTTTTTCACCCATGAATCTCGTTATGAGTTTTAGTGATATCCTTTGAAATTTGCAATGCTCCATCCACTTTTAAGAGCCTCATGAACAATATTTTTTAAATATTCATACACAATTTTGTGTTGGTATTCTTTGGTGATATCTTCATCTAAATAAATCGTGGGAGCCCCATATTGAGCATATTGATAGGTCCTTGTAACTACTACATGACCACACATTGTTCCTTAAAATTTTTAAATGTGCTTTTGGGTTTACTGAGGTTGAATACTTGGGCCACATTATCAATCAGGACGGGCTGTGCATAGATCCCAAGAAAGTGGTAGCTATGTAATAATGACATTTCCCAAAGTCCTTAGAAAGATTGCACGGGGTTTTAGGTTTTACACGGTACTACAATATTTTTGTAAAAAATTATGTTCCCTTAATCATATTTCTAAAAAATAATTCCTTTGTATGGAGCAAGGCAAAGCTTATCATGTTTAAAGGACTGCATGTGCACTACTACAGTAATATCAATGATAGATTATACTAAGAATTTTTTCATGGAGTGTGATGCCTTATGTAGTGGTATTGGAGTAGTACTGATACAAGAAGGGAATTCTTTATAATTCATTAGTAAGCACTTGTGTGGTTATAATTTGGTAAAATCCACATATAATAAATATATTATCTCCATCCATGTAGTTGAGACCTAGTGCTCATATCTTATAGGGAAGTGTTTCTAGATCAAGGCCAATCATCATAATCTGAATTATTTTGTAACACATAATGTATCATCACCATAGAAACATAAATGGAACACTAAGATGCTTGGGTATGATTATGGGATTATATATAGAAAATATAAAAAGCATGGTGGATGATGCTTTAGCCAACCAATTTTAGGAGAATGGATTTGTTAATGCTTAAATATCACATTCATGCAACATTTAGGCCAATCCTGTAGAAAGGCACCATCAGATACATAATGCAACACATCAAAGAAATCCTCATTAGATTCAGAAAACAAACTGAGCCCTAGAATATTAAAGGCAGTAAAAATGAAAAACTATGTGACTAAAAGCACTGGAAAATTGTGTTATTAGTGCGAATTATCTGTATTGTAACCCATGCGTGCCTGTGTATGATTTCCCTCAAAACCCATGTTACTATAAAAATGATAGGACCACATATTTCTTGGTGAATTGAAGGATAGGAACGACTCCCTTGGATCCAAAATTTGAATAGGGACTTCTCACATGCTTGAGAGCATTGAATAGTCCCTCTCATGTACTTGGTAAACTAGTTCAAATGATGGAGTGTTTGGATCTAGATGTTTCTTGGCCACCATTTGGCCTATAAAAGGAGGCCATGGGCATGCATTCCATAGGAATAAATTAGAGCAAAGTTATGATGTTTGAATCACATTAAGAGCTCCTCTTTCAATCTCATTCCTCCCTCATATTGGCATACACAAAGCTCCCTTGCTCTCTTCTCCTAAGATGCAAGTGATTCTCCATTATTGCCTCCTTCCTCAAGGAGAAATATTTTAGCTTAGTTTAGCTTAGTTTAGGTTTTTTGAAGTTGCTCTAGCTTGTGAGTGCTTGGTCTACCTAACCCATAGCTACTACCATTCCCTTTGCTGCAAGTTGTGGAATTAATAGGGAAGATTGCTCACCCTTGTGTCATTTTTCCCTTAATAGTGTTTATGGCGACTCCACTCTTGTTGTTAGGGTTAACCTTGACTCAGTAACGAGTCAAAGGTGGTTTAGGTCTAGAACATGGTTTCATGTAGCCCATGGTATTGCATGCAAAGAATACTTTATAAGCCTTTGAGGAGGCTCCATTGTAAAGTGTCCTGGAGGTGAGATGCGGCTAGCAGTACTTTGAAAGTATGATCAAAGGTCCCATAACCAATAGTATGGACAGATGGGAACGTGAGTAGTAATGAATGCATGAATGACATTGAAGTGCAGGTGGATTGTTCCCTAGCTCAAAACAAGGGACACATCACTGAAACTCCACTCTTTAAATAAATTTTTGGACCAGGAAAGAGTACAAGGAAGAAAATGAAGCGTAAGCGCAAGAGGAAAAGTAAGCACGTGACAGAAGAAAGGCAGGTAAATGAAGAAAAGGAAGTGTAGAGAAGAGAAAGTTGCGATGAGGAATGGTACGACGAAGGAATATCAGTCCTTGATTCAGTGGAATATTTGTAGGTATAAGAGTAAAGGCTGGAAAGCGACAGGTCAGAAGACCATAGGAGTTCGAGTTGGAGGAATACTAAAGGACACTTTTTGCGGCTAGTTATGGCCTGCGATTAATGTAATGAAGGAAGTTTTTGCGGTTAGTATGGCCTATAATAAATGAATGAAAGACGTTTTTGAGGCTACTTATGACTGTAATAACTGAGCTGTACTCACTCGACTTTCTGTGGTCTCGTAATATCTATAAACAGGAAGAACATGTTCTGTATAAGGGTTCATTTTTTGTTCATAGAATAGTAGAAGTATTTTGAAGGGATCAGAGAGAAGTCTGATAGTAGAAGGATATTTAGATAGGGATCTGTAGTTGTGTGCACAGACCATTTTGTAAGAGTCATTATGCAACTGAGTGTGCAAATAGTAGAGTAGAAGAGTCGATCTAGGCTGTGTGCAGATCAATAGGAGTAGATAGAAGAAAAGATAAAAAATAAAGAGCGTGAGAGAAAGAAAGAGTCTGAGCTAAAAAGACATATCTCAGAACAGTCTGCAAGTCATAGACTGCAAGGTGCCATATATTTTTCATGGCAGATGAAGAGCACCTTGGTGGTTTTTCCCAGATGGGTTTCCACGTTATTTCTTGTGTCGCATGAATGTTTAATGTTAAAAGTTTAACGATTAATGCTGAATTTTTTATTATCTTGTATTGTTTATGGTTATTGCTTGAATGAATGTTGCAATACTGATAAAAGCAGTGAGTGAATAAATGACTAAAGCATTATCGAGCACTGTGTATTATTTCATGATTAAAATACAGTTAAGTTGTAAAACAATCACTGCATTGTTATTTACTATTAAGGAATCATCTACGTCGCACAGTTGCACCAGTTGTTAAGTTGTTAAGGACAAGGTTGTGTCACATGCTAGTTGTGTCGCACTGTTGTTCCATTGTCGAGTAGTAAAAGAGTCCGTCCTTCATATTATGTCGAGCACCTTGGCCGCATGCCAAGGGACTGTAATCCCTCTCCATTTGTGGAAACATGGTTCTGGAAGTTACACATTAAGATATCTTGGGTGAGACTGCGCTTGCCTCGTAGGTGTTTCCAGCTGAGCTTGCTCTGTTGGGCCAATGTCTTTGGGTGTTTTGTTGGTTTTGTGGGTCTGTTGAACCTCAGTTACGAGAGTGGGGAAAAGTAGGCCAACAAATGGTTCCGTTGCTGGGACCCTAAATCATTTGAGTTGAGGCAAATGTTGTGGCATCCGACAAAGAAGGAAATCGAGGATTGGTTGGAGTTTAAGACATTAGCATTTGTGCAAGATCGCGGTTGAGCGTATAAAACTGGTTGTACCGATACATATAATATGATATTTGTGATATATTATTTATAGAGTTTCCTATTGTGTTACATGAGTGGTTTTCAAGATTGGCGACTCGGCAGACAAATTTCCAGAGAAGAGGAGCGGTCGAGTGGAGTGCTTTGCTGATCCACGAGTTAACCAGTGTAAGTAACCCCATCTCTAGAGCTATTGATTTTTGGGTCGACAGTATTTTGGAAGGGTATATTACTAAGTTTGCAGTAGAGACGATAACCTCATATAGTGAGGCCAAAAGAAATTTTTTCCAAGGACCCTGAATAAGGTATTTGGTGTCTATAAATACATGGATAAAGATGCTTGTCTATGAGAAGGGTATTTTTCAGTTGAGCAATTGAGTTGTATACCCAAAGGAGGGGATATGTCATGAACAACCTATAAATAAAATGGGAAATGGTGAGCTGAGATGTTCCCAGGAAGTACAAAACCTGAACTAGAAGCTGGATTCCTAGGGAGTGTAAGGAGATTCAGGTCAAGAAAAAGGAGAAATACAATAGGAGGTAGACGGACTCATAGTATGTTCGAAGAAAGTGATTACAAAGTTGAGTCATGGCTAGAAAAAGGGTATTGCAACGAAGAGGAAGAATATAGCTTGATTTATGAAGGAGAATAAGAATCTGAGAAATTTGCAAAGACACCAATATCAGGGCGCAACTACACAATTCTAGGAGTATCGCCAGAGGTAAGGTCTAGAGCCTCATCTCCTGAAAGAACTGTTAATACTGATAGTGCTACTACTGCGACTAGTGTGTGCGAGAGTCCAACTCCATTAGATTGTTAATTGAATATCCCCGATGCAAACTCAATGGCTGGGGAAGATATTAGATTACTGAAGCGAAACAAAAGTTCGCTCACACAAATAATATTACCAAAAGACTTGGAATATCAAATATGCCATAATAATAAATTGATGATAGGTTAAATAATATGATGAAAGATGATTACAATGGTTGATGACCTGCCTATTAAATAAGGCTTAGGAATTGTGACTTGAAAGGTCATGTCCTTTCAATCTTATAGTTAATTATGTTTATTATTAGTTATTTAATTATTATTTTATGTTCATTACATTGCCTTCCCCTTAAGGGAATCTTTGTCCTCAAAGATGTATTGACCTTAATATCTGATTTACTTTAATATGTCGTCTCGGGATTTCTTCCCTTTTGTATTTTGCAACATTTGAGGAGATGAGTCGATACGAATTACGGATTCCCCAGGAGAATTGTCGCATCGTATCTGTTGTGGTCCATCCCAGATCTATTTTTATCGGAGCTTTGAGATCCTTTTGTGGGATGATTCGTCTCAATTGTTGCTTAGTCTGTTGATATTTTCGCATGTCCACATAAGTATTCTATGAATATTCATTTTGACCCTGTCGCTGGTCAAAATGATGATTATAATTAGGATGTATGTTGGTCTTAATCTGAAAATTTCTTCAGAATTGTTGGATATTGTTTTATTACTCTTTACAATCTCCAACTTGTGTTCCTTTTTAGAGTTGTTGTTTTTGTTGTTGAATAACTTTTACCTGTTGTCGATACTGGTCGACCACTGATTCTTGACATTCTAATTTCTGTTGTATGTGCGTCGGTTATTCATCTTTGTCGTTAATGATTTTGTTCAAGCGTATTATTTTTGCTTCGTAATCACTTATTTCTTTCTTTATATCTTGATTTTTTTGTCTCTGATTGAAATCATTTTCATCTTTTAATTTCTTAATTTGGGTCGACAATTTTTCTATATGATTGTTTTGGTCGGAAAATTTTTGTTCCTTACGCTCTTTTTGCATCTTATGTAATTTAATGAGTACTTCTGATTTCATATTCATATCTTGTAATTCTTCATTGTCTCTTTGATAAAGCTTTAATTTGGCTTCTAATTTCTCTATTTGTACTTGCAGACCAACTTCCATGGTCTCTGACTTCTTTAATGATAGATGGCTATCGATTTCTTGATGAGTCTTCCTTTGATGTTTTGACTCTTCGTCGATTGTTGATCTTCCTTGATTTTGGCTTTTTCTTCGATGATGGACGGTCTTGTTGACTTGACTTCTTTGAATTATATTTTTTTGATGAGGGAGTCTTATTTGATTAGGTTAAATAACCTTTTTTTTTCTTGATTTTGTCTTCTTCAATTCTTCTTCTTCTTCTTCTTCTTCTTTTTTTTAATAATAATTAATTATTATTATTAATAATTAATTAATTATTATATAATAATGTTTTTATTATTATTTAATATAATAACAATTTAAAATATTATAATATAATATAATATAATATAATATAATATAATATATATATATTATATTATATAATGTTTTAGTTTTTTGTGTGTGTGTAGGTCGTGGAAGTGGTGGAGCACGTGGAGGAGCGTGGTGTGGATGAGGTGGCAGATGTGGTGGGTGGGGGAGGTATCAGATGTAGGAGATGTGGGGGATGTGGAGCGAAGGAAGAGGCTGAGCGCACAGATGGAGGTTGAGCACGCGGATGGAGGCCGAGCACGAAGTGGGAGGTGTGAGGGTAGTTGGGGTGAAGGCGTGGACGTGGAGCTGGACGGCGTGGGAAGATGGCAGGAGGGAGGTTGAGTGTTGCTGAGGGAAAGGCTGAAAGTTGGCGTAGGAGAGAGAAGGATGTAGCAAGGAGGTGGTTTGAGGGTTGCGTGGGGGGTAGGTAGAGAAGGGGCGAGAGATGAGGTTACAAGTGAAGGAGTGTGCAAATGGAGGTACGAGGGCAGGCATAGAAGGAAACAGATGGTGGTATTGGGGAATGGAGGACATGGGGAGATGGAGATGGAGGAGGGAATTGGGATGTGGGGTGAGTAGAGAAGGGTGGATGTGGTGGAAAACATGCAAGAGGCGCAAGGGGAGGGGTGAAAAACTGCGTGGAGGAGGCTGCAGGTTGGAGCCGAAGAGGAGAGTGGCAGGGAGGAGGTGGTGTGGTGGAGGGGATGCGTAGAAGTGGAGGATGGATCAGAAGTGGGGGTTAAGCAACACGTGGGAGATGGTGGATTTGGGTGCAGTTGGAGTGGGGCAAATGATGAGCATAAGAGATGAAGCGATATGGAGGGGAGCAGGCGAATGAAGCAACGGAAGGGTGGGAGAATGGTGGATTTTATTTTTATTTTTTTAATTTTTCCAAAGGGGAGGAAAAAGGTCAAAGACTTACAACTTCAAGGAAACCCTAATTTTTAGACAAGGTCTGAATTTGTTGAGCACCGGTCAGAATCAAGCAACGAGAGCTCTGATACCACATGAAGTGAAACAAAAGTTCACTCACATAAATAATATTACCAAAAGAATTGGAATATCAAATACACCATAATAATAAATTGATGATAGGATAAATAACATGATAAAAGATGATTACAATGGTTGATGACCCGCCTATTAAATAAGGCTTAGGAATTGTGACTTGAAAGGTCATGTCCTTTCAATATTATAGTTAATTATGTTTATTATTAGTTATTTAATTATTATTTTATGTTCTTTACAATTACCCACATTCAATGGGAATGGAGAAGAAAATCCAAAGAAGCATTGGTTCCTTTGCGAAGCTATTTGGATGGTTCACCAAGTTCACAATGCAGACATAAGGAATGCACAGATGGTTATGACTTTGTGGGGTCATGCGCTGGACTAGTTTACGAAGTTTTATTTAGTACCAACAAGAACCCCACAAAAGACCTTCGATGAGATCCAACTTGCAATGATTTGCAAGTTCAGAAATCCTAAATCTGAGTCGCAGTGCATCACTGAGATCAAGGAGATAAAGAAGTTACCGATGAAATCCGTATGAGATTTCAATCAATGGTTTAAAAATTTGATGGCCAAATTTGGTTTCCAAATGTCATATGTGGAGCATAAAGAGTGGTTTATTGCTGCGCTATTACCACACATCTGATCTCCTTTGATGCAACAGAAGATTGTGTCGCAGACAGAAGTGCCGGAACTAGTGATGAAGCTGGAATCCTCATCGATCAGAGATGGTGGCACAGGAATGATGTAGATTCAGTCACAATTGGATAATCTGACGGTGCAGCTTCAAGACATCAAGAAGGGCAAAGAATCCCAAGAGGAATTGTGGTGAACAAGATGTCGGATGGATGGACACACCAAGGATAATTGTCTTTCATACATGAAGTATATATTGTCGAGTGCGCCAAATCCATTGAGTACCCACAGACTTCCCTGGTACTAAATATGTTAGACTAGAGGGCATCACGATGAGGATTGTCTATACTTGAAGAAGATTGTAAGCACCCCAGCCAACCTTTTCTATAATTTTTATAAATCAGTAGGGAATGATGAGAACTATTATAGAGCATATCATTTCCTCAAGGAGAAGACAATAGATACCTACTTGATGAATAATGAAGGGAAGGCTCAAGATGAACAGGCACAAGCGCACTACTAGCCTGCATAATTCCCACAAAACTAGTATCATCCTCAGTATGCACCGCAGAATCAGTACCCACCGCAGAAACCACACCCTTAGGGAAGGGGGGTGGAAACTTCAGAGGTAGAGGAGGAGGAGGAGTTGGAAAAGGAAGAGGTCAAGCTGTATGCTATAACTGGAGACAACCGGGCCATTATGCCAGATATTTCCATGAACCTGCTGTTAGGATTATTAATCCTCCCTTGTCCAAATTTGGTCATATGTCTAAATTGGGAGTCATGTCTAAATTGGGAGTCCATCCAGTCTATTTATAGTCATTAACACCATTGGGTCCACTTGACCTAATTGGGGCACACGTTTCAGTTACTAAAGTGTGGGGAACACTGATTGAGGCTCACTGCCACTTATTGCACCGTAGTATGCACCGCAGAATCAGTACCCACCGCAGAAACCACACCCTTAGGGAAGGGGGGTGGAAACTTCAGAGGTAGAGGAGGAGGAGGAGTTGGAAAAGGAAGAGGTCAAGCTGTATGCTATAACTGGAGACAACTGGGCCATTATGCCAGATATTTCCATGAACCTGCTGTTAGGATTATTAATCCTCCCTTGTCCAAATTTGGTCATATGTCTAAATTGGGAGTCATGTCTAAATTGGGAGTCCATCCAGTCTATTTATAGTCATTAACACCATTGGGTCCACTTTACCTAATTGGGGCACACGTTTCAGTTACTAAAGTGTGGGGAACACTGATTGAGGCTCACTGCCACTTATTGCACTTGATTGCATAAGTTTAGGAGCCTCCTAGATCAATCCCTACAATTTAGGAAGCCACTGGGAGTGCTGAAACCAACCAAGGTCAGTTCACTTCAGTTAATGACTAGTCAAGCTAAGTTAGGAGTCAGTTACATTCAGTTCTAGTCCTCTACATTCAGTTAGCACTAGGTTTACTTGACTGAACACATGTGGGGCACATTTATCATCTACCACTGTCAGTTAACCTTAGTCAACACTGAATGTAACACTTTAGTTGTGTTTTAGAGCTCCGATGAACTCTGGTTATGGTTTAGACAAGGTTAGTTAACCACTGAGTCCTCCGATAGTGATTTAGACAAGGTCTTGGTTACCTACAGTCAAGTAGAGTCTAATCAATTCGAACTTCCTCATGTGGATTTGAATTTATTTTGGCTATTAAAGCACTTGTACTTCATTGTAATGATCTATCTAATTACTCTTTGATTAATGAAAAGCATTCACAGCTGCAAGCCATTTTTGCACTGTTTCATTCTTCAATATCTGAGTAAATTGTGTGATCTATCATGTGAGTTGTGTGTTTGTCCACAGATCCATGTGCTCAATTTAATATGGTATCAGAGCCTCGGCAGACAAGGCACTTATCCTCCTTAGATCTCCTACTGGATCATTTTTTGAGCAAAATTGCTCCTTCCGGCACTGCACCAGAAGCGGAGAATTTACCACTTAATACCCCAAGCAATGGAATTGTTGATCAAGCTTGCTTGATTAACTAAGCTGGGTGTGAAGAAAATTCCAAAAGTGCAGGTTGTCTGACCTTACGGTGCCCTTTTTTGTTTTGCAGGTACAACCTCGAATGGATTCATCAGTTCCTCTTCTCACCCGATCCTCAGACTATTTTGAATGGAAGGTGAAGATGTTTGTATTTATGAAAAGACAAGATCTCTATTGGGTGTCTGATGGATTTGGTAGAGAGTCTTTTGAGAGTGAGAATGACTGGCTAAATGCAAAGGATGTAGCTTTTGAAATAATGAAACTGGCTCTTTCTTCTAGCTTGCGCTACCTCAGTAGATCTATTAAAGATCCACAGGAACTCTGGACAATATTGGACAAAACCTTTGGAATGATTTATGAGGATCATAATAGAACTTTGGAGAGAACATACAGCACCATAAGCATCCTTGATCTAAAAATCTCGGCCTCCACTCTCTCTGATGAAGTTGTTCAAGATATATAAGAAGCAGAAGCTTCTACACAGTCAATTCGAATTGAAGACAGTCTCCATGCGGTGACTCCTTCTCCTGATGCTCCGGAAGTTCATGAGATATTTGATATCTCATATTCTCATATTTCTGAAATATAAGAAGACATTCGAATCTCTAATATTGAAGAAAAATTCTTCTGCACTTCCATGCAAACATTCACCGGTGATTTTCCTTTAAATTCTGTGCAAAATTTACTAGTAATTGCTTCCGAAAGTGAAGAGAAATTTGATTTTTCTCCCTCTAATGTTGCTGCTGGTGTGAAAATATGTGATACCTTGGATATTTTGGAAGAAATATCAGATTACCAGAGTGATCCATTTTCTCCCCATGATCTATATTTTCCAGCAAATTCCTGCAGGATTGCATGCACCAAAATTCAGAATTTTGAAGAAGAAGAAAGCTGTTCATCCACCGTCTCGGTTAACCATTTATTTTAATCTGATATTAAACTTATTGGATCTGATATAATATTTCTTGGTTTAATATATCAAATTCATAATCTTTCAGTACCACTTGTAGCTGTTCTCATCAACGGTGTGAAGAAACAAGTACCACAAGTCTCCTACAAAACTACTGCTGGGGGTTTGATTCCATTTCACAGTTTTGGATCTGTTTTGAACCTATTTAGATCTGATTTAATTTCTGATCTGATATTTTTTGGTTCATATTTTAAAATCCAAAAGCCTTCAGTCATGCTTGTAGCTGCTCTCACCAATTCCGGTGTGAAAAATCAAGTACCGCACTTTCTCTTCAAAACTGCTGATGGGGATTTGGTGTTAGTTTCCTCATATGAGGTTGCTGATATTTTATTATGTGATTAATTATCTATTTCAAAAGATATATCAGACTATGGATCTCAATCATTCTCTCTCAACAGTCCCAGTGCTTCTTTACCATTGATCACATGCTCATCTCCTCACAGAACTAGTAAAGAGGAAGATTTTCTGCATCCGCCTGCACACCTGCTCCTAACACTTGGGGCTGTTCTTACCACTCATGGTTTTCTATTCATGGATGCAACATATTAGTTTCTTGAGTGTTCCTCACATTCTCTGAATTCTCAAGAACCTTTTCTCACTTTTAAGTTGACTTCAATTGCTCTACATGGGTCCAGTCTTCATTCGGCAGCTGTCTATATTTCTGATTTAGTTGAGCATATCATTCTTCTTCCAAAGAGGAATATTCCTCCAGAAATAATGATGGAGAGGTTCACATGCCAGGCCCCAGGATACCTGTGCACAGAAGAACCAGATTGATCCTGATTCTACCTGCTTAATTAGAGGGGGGGATTTTTTTCCATGTGGTTTTTTCCCCAGCACCTTGTTTTTTAGCAGTTACTTTACTTGATGTAATGGGTGACCTATGGTCTTAGTTACCAGGGCCCACATTTTGTCCGAGTTAGAATTCAAGGGGGGTGTTAGGATTATTAATCCTCCCTTGTCCAAATTTGGTCATATGTCTAAATTGGGAGTCATGTCTAAATCGGGACTCCATCCAGTCTATTTATAGTCATTAACACCATTGGGTCCACTTGACCTAATTGGGGCACATGTTTTAGTTACTAAAGTGTGGGGAACACTAATTGAGGCTCACTACCACTTATTGCACTTGATTGCATAAGTTTAGGAGCCTCCTAGATCAATCCCTACAATTTAGGAAGCCACTGGGAGTGCCGAAACCAACCAAGGTCAGTTCACTTCAGTTAATGACTAGTCAAGCTAAGTTAGGAGTCAGTTACATTCAGTTCTAGTCCTCTACATTCAGTTAGTGCTAGGTTTACTTGACTGAACACATGTGGGGTGCATTTCTAACCTACCACTGTCAGTTAACCTTAGTAAACACTGAATGTAACACTTTAGTTGTGTTTTAGAGCTCCGATGAACTCCGGTTATGGTTTAGACAAGGTCAGTTAACCACTGAGTCCTCCGATAGTGATTTGGACAAGGTCTTGGTTACCTACAGTCAAGTAGAGTCTAATCAATTCGAACTTTCTCATGTGGATTCAAATTGCTTGTGGCTATTAAAGCCATTGTACTTCATTGTAATGATCTATCTAATTACTCTTTGATTAATGAAAAGCATTCACAGCTGCAAGCCATTTTTTCACTGTTTCATTCTTCAATAACTGAGTAAATTGTATGATCTATCATGTGAGTTGTGTGTTTGTCCACAGATCTATGTGCTCAATTTAATACCTGCAAAGACATGTTCATATTGCAAAGTGTAGGACCATAATGTGGAGCAATTTCCCTAGTTGATTGCAAAATGGAAAGCTCGAATTGTCAAAGATCCTAACCCCGTACAGAATCCAAATCCAAATCCTAACCCAAATTTTCAGATGATTTCTGCTGAGAAAAGAGAACCCAGTGTTGCCATCGTAACAAGAGGAGGTGTTGCAACTGGAGCTGATCAAAATATACTACAAGAACTGCTGCAGGTGTGACCTGTGGCGCAAAAAAAAGTACCATTCGATGTCCAAAAATAGAAGCAAGTATTTTTGGACGTGCGACCGAAGTTTGTGGATCCAGACTAACTATCGACCTCAGCCAAAGTGAGGGAGATGCCTGAACGCTTCCAACAGATCTTCCAAAAATAAGCTCTAAGAAAGTTTAGTAAGCTCAAGCCATTTCTTTCAAGTTGCTTAGCATTGCTCCATGATAAAGATGTTATCGCAGAACTACAAGCACTAATAGAAGACACCCCAGTCGAGTCGCAACCTGAAAGAAGGGTTAACCAGTTAAAAAGAAGTTTAAAATAGGGAACGAGTTAAGAATGACTGCGCAGATAGGGGACTATGACATGGATTACATTATTCTAGATCTGGGATTAGATGTCAATCTTCTGACATGACAAACCTGGGAGAGCATGGGAAATCAATGCTTGGACTGGTCCCTTGTCCAGTTGAGGCTTGCAAATCAGGTGAAGGTCCTACCAATTGGTAGGTTGAGTCAAGTCCCTGTCAACATTGAGGGGCTGCACATATTCACAGACTTTGAAGTCATCAACATTTTCGACGACACGAACCCATATCTTGTGCTTCTAGGGATAGATTGGGAAATAGATAATCAGACGATTATAAATTTTAAGAAAAGGATCCTCTCATTCGAGGATGATGAGACGAGGGTAGTGTCACCCATTGATCCACTGGAGGGACAGAGATACATTGAACCAGTCTATAGTGAAGGACAGGGTGATTATCTGGACCAGATCTATAATGTCACTCCCTTGAAAGATGATTATATACATCCTACAATAGATGGAAACCTAAGCTGGAGGAGTACTAGTTCCTGCACATCATATTCAGGAGAGGCCTTGGAGAATTGGTAGAACATATTGCATGAAGTCTCTATGCGGAGATGTGCCAAGATAAAAAGGTATGTGCGATGAGTGGAGAATTAGTCGAGGGAGTTACCCACATATGAGGGATTGCCTAATATTGCGACCTTCCTAAGTGATTTTGAAGGACTGGTAACAGAACTGCAGTGCTTGTCTGCGTTAGACTATGTATTGAAGTCTATGCCTGCTAGATGGTGGGGTACACATAAGAAATCCGTATTAGAATGGCCACAGTGTAGAAGGTTGTTGAAAGTCAGATTCGATGAAGAAGTCACCATTGTGAGTAAGAAGTACACAGGGATGTCTAACCCTATCGAACACCTCAATCAATGTCACATGGAATTTGCATAATACCCGCGACAGGAATGGGTCCATCATTTCATACACACCTTGGAAATGACAACCAGAAGCTGGTATACATCCATGGAGTTGTGACAAGGAGCCCATGATTGGGATGAGTTGCTTAAACAATTTTTGCACACCTTTGCATTTGTCGACGAACAACCGATAGTTGATGTTTCGCTTCAAACTATCAAGGAGAAAATATTTGCTGAAATCCCTGTCTTGTGGCGATCTCCCACCAATGCAGCATGACCATCCAACAATGGATGTCTTGTTACAATCTGGCCAGAGAACCAGATGATGATCCGATTAACATTAACATACCATATTCGGAGGGTACGCAGGAAGTCAAAGGAAGTGGTATTTTGAGCGACCAGTTCCTCAAGCCACTAAAAATTAAGAAAGTTAACATTGGTTCACCGGAGAACCTGAAGTTTTCCAATATAGGAGATTATTGGGATGATGAAACGGTATCAAAAATCATAGAATTTCTGCATGAGTTTCATGGCCTATTCCCTACCAAATTCTTGGAGATGAAGGGAATAGTAGGAGACTCGGGCGAGATGAAAATACCCCTAAAACCATATGCTAAACCATTTAAGCAACAACCTTATAGGTTGAATCAAATGTATAAAGAGAAAGTGAAAGGTGATTTGGATTGAATGCTTGACACAGGAATCATTGAACCTGTCCAAGGCTCAGGATGGATCAGCCCTATATTGATCCAAGATAAGAAGACAACATGAAAAGTCAGGATCTATGTCGACCTATGGAAGCTGAACAATGCATGCTTACATGATACATTCCCAACACCATTCACAGATGAAGTATTGGAAAGCGTCGGAGGGTAGGAGATGTATTCATTCACCGATGGATTCTTTAGTTATCACCAAGTACGAATCACGAAGGAGGATCGACACAAGATGACCTTCGTCACAAAATGGGGATGATATCAGTATACGGTAATTCCCTTTGGACTCAAGAATGCACCTGCTATTTTTTCTAGAATAGTAGTATCTGCTTTTAAAGATTTCATACGTAAATTTCTCGAGGTCTAATTTGATGATTGGACTGTGTCTGGTCAGTAAGAGACCATATTGATAGTCCGTGCATGATGTTGGGCTATTTTCTCCATAATTAGATCATGCTTAATTCAAAGAAATGTATTTTTTGTGCACCATTTGGCGTACTATTGGGACATGTCGTGTTTCGTGACGAAATTTTGGTCGACCCAATGAAAGTTGTGATTATCCTTGACTTTCTACCACAAAAATCTGTCATGCAACTCAAATCAGTTTTAAGACACACAAGCTATGACAGGAAACTTATTAGATGATATGCAGAGATAACTGCACCTATGGAAAAACTGTTGAAGAAAGATGTGAAGTTTCAATGGACAGAAGCTTGACAGGAAAGATTAGACAAATTAAAAAAAAGATGGCCATTGTGCTAATATTGGTATTTCTTGACTGGAAGAAGTAGTTCCATGTCCATGTCAATGCATCGTCTGTCGCGCTTGAGAAAGTCTTGACATAACTGGGTGAGGGTGCACTTGACCATCCTATTTATTTTGCTAGTAGAAAACTGTCGACGGTAGAGAAAAATACACTACGACAGAGAGAGAAGGCCTCACCATGGTCTATGCATTGCAGAAGTTTCGACACTATTTGTTGGGTGGTTATTTAAAAATGTACACTGATCATTCAACTTTAAAATACTTGGTCAACAAGCCAGTGTTGGGGGGGAATATCTATCAATGGATCCTCCTATTTCAAGAATTTAACTTTGAAGTCATTGTTAAACCTGGTTGACTGAATGTAGGGCCTGATCACTTGTCGAGGGTAGAAAGTGGTGAAGAACCAACCAGCGTGGAGGATAACTTGCCTAACACGCAATTATTTGAGGTCAACGTGGTTGATACAAAGTTTGAGGCTATCATTCACCTCTTGAGTACAGGCTATGTGCCTGAAGGGTTTACCACTGCACAAAAGAAACATTTGGTCATCAAGGCTATTGATTATACATTGATCGTGGGACACCTATACAATATGGTCCCTGAAGAAATATTGTGACGATGTGTATTTGACCATGAATGACATTGGGTAATGAGTGAAGCACGTGCCGATGTCATAGGACACTATGCTGGAAAGCCAAGTGTGCGCAAGATATTTCAAGTTGGTTTATGGTGGCCAACTATACATATGGATATTAAGATATTTTTCTGAACCTGCAATATTCGCACGATAATCAAAAAACTGTCGAGATGTGATGATATAACACTAGCACCACATATAACCCTTCAAGCATTAGATAAATGGGTTGTTTATTTTTTCGGACTGATTAGTCCATCGGGAAAGAGGATTGGCGCGTGCTACATTATCATAGCGACAGACTAATTAACCAGATGGGTTGAAGCCGTGCTTGTTAAAGATTGCACCACTGCAACTGTGGCAAAGTTTTTATTTGAAAATGTGGTGACAAGATTTGGCTGTATGAAAATTCTCCTAACCAACCAAGGTACGCATTTTGTTAACTAAATGATTGATGAGATTACTATAGAATTCTAGATTCAGCATAGGAAAATGACACCCTATCATCCTCAGGTGAATGGAACGGTTGAAACATTCAACAAGATTCTGGAAAATGCATTAACCAAAGTATGCAATGCGCGTAGAGATGATTTGGATTAGAAAGTTTCAGCTGTGCTATGGGCGTACCGCACAATTTACAAGTGACTGACATTTCACACTCCATTAAGACTAGTGTATGGGAAAGAAGTTGTTGTGTCAATGGAGTATATTGTGTTGAGCCTAATAATTTCTACGCTAATATAAATGACTGACAAATATTTTTTCGAACAAAGGTTGTCGCAACTTGTTCATATGGAAGAGGAATTCTTTGTTGCAGGATTTGATCAAGACACAAAGAAGCAAATACATAAAGGTTGGCATGATTTCCATATCAGAATTAAACATTTTGAAGTCGGAGGACTTGTTTTGTTGTACGAAAGAAATTTTTTGAAGCATCTAGGAAAATTGAAGACGCATTGGCTAGGGCCATATGTGATTGCGCACATCACGGAGGCTGTCACAATGAAATTACATAAGTTGGATGGAACGCTAGTCACATGAATGATTAATGGAAGCTTCCTGAAACCTTACCATGCTCGCTGTGACATGACTGCGTAAGAAGGAAAAGGTATGAAAAAAAAGAGAAAAGAGGAAAGGAAACTGTCCCGTCGCATGTCTGTGGTAGGGATTTGCAAATTGTATTAAGAGAGGGGATGACAGTTGGACGTCATTAAAGCATAGATACCCAAAAATATCTAGGAGGTTATGACAGGAAGGTATCATTAATTCGATAAGTCCAAGGATAACGATGGCGATATTTTTGGTCCCATCCATCATTCTCGCCGTAATTTCCCTAACAGGTACATATCAGAACTCAAGTACAAGAGTTAACGTTGGAAAGAATCGAATGGGAATCCCATGTCATCGACAAGATGTTGATCTACCATCAAATGATCACATGCAGGATGAGAACCTCCCTATAAATATGATCCTTCATTGTCAAGAATCCTTTTACCTACGCAGAGAGATGAAGAGCGAACCAGAGCTTATAATTGTGAGAGCCAAAGACAATAGTCATTTCCATTTCTAGTACCAGTGAGAAGTACGATGTTACAAGAGTGTCACCCTACCAGAAAGAATAATATATTACATAGCTGAAGGTACAACAACGAGATGAAGAACCGGAAATAATGGTGCAACCAATTCCCTAGACTGTACCTATGGTCGGTTCAGCCCCTACTTCGACCTCTACTTCAGCCTCTGCCTCTACCTCGATTCAGAACTCACGCACTAATCCACTAGTTAACATACCAGTTGCAGGCCTGTGAGCATTTGTGTCAGAAAGAGACATCCCAGGAACATCAGCGCCTCAGGTCAGGGTGCCAAATTTATCAAAGAAGCCTGAGGCCACTGAGGACATACCTATCGAGGATGCACCAGAGTCGCCACCGCGAAGAGACGTGAGCACCACCATAGAAGAGTGGAACCTGTTACTCTCATATGTTCGGTCAAGTAGAGCAGAGGTGCTTAAAGTGAAGCTTTCGATGAAAGCGTGCTCCTCCTTGGTCACACCCCAGCTCCCTATTGTAGTATCGCTATTGATGAACATCATCCCGGAGCTGTTGAAGCTACAATTTGAATATAATGATATGCAAAAGTAGCCGAACCTGGAAAGAAAAATGTACATGGTTACACTTCCAGTCATGCCGCTTGAGCCACATTTAGTAGTTCCAATGTAATGGGCTCGAGGTATATAAAGCACGGTCCTACTTAACTTACTACTCATGCTGCACTTTGGTTGGAGTAAGCAAGTGAGTACATATGTGTGAAAACTCATGGTATGCTTCCATGGAGGATATTTATGGCTTAACAGACCCTATCCTATTGATGTTGTGCTTATTTCGATGATAACAGGTCTCCCGCATCAAGGACATGACCCTGCACCATATATGTGTGAAAACAAGGAAACAACGAAGATGAAGGAAAAATATGACCTCCAACGCGCAAATAGATGATTATTGATTTCCTCTATAGCTGGAAACACAATGAGGTTCACTGCAAAGATCTTATCTTGCAAGTTGCTACACAAGATGTGGCCCACTAAATGCATTGCCGAGACAATGGAACTTATGGAACAGTGCGCAACAGGAGTGTTGTTCAATTGGTCGCAGTAGTTATTGAATGATCTACTAGAGGATGTTGAGCAAGTGCAGGAGTAAAGTAAGGCCAAATTCCACTACTCCTTGTTGCTCATTTTAATTTCGTTTGTTGTTTGGTCAAACCCACCCAATTACCATACACTAGATGTCCCAGTACTTTTCCACGGTGCCAAGTACCATAACTTCTGGGAGGACAAGGAAGACAAGATTCAGCATAAGGACAATAACATAGATTTATTTCTACATGTAGAGACACTACGAGAAGTAATCAAGCATCAGCACAGACTGCAAGCTACGATAGTCCAAAAGTATGAATATTTTATAAGCTTATAGCATGGTGTCCACAATATTATCCTAGAGCCGTGATAGGATCTAGAGAAACAAGCACAATGGACACCATTCATGATTACTGACTCAGATGTGGAAGCGGCCATCCAGGACCAGACTGAGGAATGGTGCGTCCCAGTCGACGTGGAAATGGACCAAGGAGATAACTAGGAAGATAATTAAGGAGATTTCCAAGATAATGAACAAGGAAATGATGGGGGTGACGGGAAAGGAAACCAGTCATAGGAGATAGATGACGATGATGATGACAATGACCAGGACTCTGATCAAGATGATGTAGAAGACACACCTACTAATGAGGATGTGTAGAAACTACACAGAGAACAGGAGAAGGAGTAGCCTTAGCCGCAACACAAGTAGCACAAAGCTGATAGAACGAATAATATTGTCAGCTTAGACGAGGGAGACATGAGCCTGCTTACAGACGCTGTTGCAGAATTGGTGAAGAGAAGCCTTAAAGATATCGATAAATAGCAGATGAAATTAACCAACACACTCATCGCCCAGGTTAATAAGCTCACTAAGGCTATTAATGTGGTAAAAAACACAGTTAAAGCTGAGACATACGACGTTGATCACGGTGATATATTAGCCATGCCACTATTGTTGCCACCACTCAAGTTATAATTTCAAGTGTAATAAGTGGAAACAGGAACGCAGAAGTTTGATGATGTCATCTAGGCGAAGGGAACACTAACGCTAGACTTTTCCAAACTAGCATTGGCCGAAGTATATGTTGTTCAACATGTTAGTTTTTATCATTCAAGCTAGCATTATGTTAGGATCTTTAACTGAGAGAACAACAAGTACAACAATCAAACACAAGAGACAATGAACACAGTGTTTTTCCTCAGGGAAACCATAAATGGAGAAAACCCTGCAACTTCCTCAGAGATAGAATCAACACCAAAATGTAAAAGACCCAAAACAGTAAGATTCCTGATAGCAGTAACCTCTTTCTTCCTTGCCCCAGTGTCTTTCTCTTTCTCAGCTATGTGCTACAACTGAGTGTGTGTGAGTGTGTACTAAATAGAGAGGCTAGCTCTCTATTTATAGTAATTCCTGACATGACTAAACCCTACTAGAGCTGACCTCTCTAGGAGAGTCTAATAACCCTAGTGCCCCGGAACTGCGGGGACTTTAAACCTTGATCAACAGGAGGGTTATCCACAATAACTTGACATGAATTGTTTACATTATAGATCCTCCTGATAGGAACATCGGGGCATGACATGACTCAATTACATTACAAATATATCCTAGAATAAACATCGAGTTACAATACATAAGAAATACAAGTGAATACATTCTGAAGTTACATATTCATCAACACTCCCTCTTAACTAGGAAGGTATTCTCTCGTCACATTTTTTCAGCACAAGTCTTCTTCTCTGTATCATATGGGTCATCGTCAAGTTCTCGTCTTATTCATCTTCAAGTCATCTCCATCTTCAAGTCATCACTGGATTTGGATCATCATCACTGCATCTAGATCATTCCTTGATCTGGATCATCATCACTAGATCTGGATCATCACGGGGTCATCATCACTAGATCTAGATCATCACTCGATCTGGATCATCACTGCTGGATCTGGATCATCTTGGAGACATCATAACTGGATCTGAATCATAGCTCAATCTGGATCATCACTGAGTCATCATCATATGTGCTATCTCATGATTCTTCTCGTCACAAGAAGTTCTACAGAGCCATCCCCTTTTCATGCTGGTTGTAGGCCTAGCCTCCATGTAGGTCTTTCTTAGCGCTTATATCTGACCCTAAGTCAGAATGGCCCGTCCAACACTTACATCTGAACTTGAATCATTAGAAAGGCATGCCCAGTACTCACATCTGACCATGAGAGGAACTTAATCCCCTCACCATGTCAGAATGGCCTAGCCCTTACATCTGACCATGGAAGGAACCTCATCCTCTCCCATGTCAGAATGGCCCAGCCCTTACATCTAACCTACTCGTTATAATGGCCCAACACTTATATCTGACCTACTCATCAGAATGGCATGCACTCACATCTGATCTTGTAGGAACCAATCCTATAGTCACATCAAAATGGCCCCCAATCCCAGACTGAGCTACCTGGTAACTAACCAGGTGCCTCCATTATCCCAAAGAATGGCATCAGCCCTTATATCTGACCTACTCGTCAGAATGGCCCAGCACTTATATCTGACTTACTCATCAGAATGGCATGCACTCACATATGATATTGTGAGACTCATCTTACAATCATCTCAGAAAGGCCCTCAGTCCTAGACCAAGTATTCCTGGTATCTCACCAGGTAGCTCCATTCCAAGAAGGACAGTAGCCCTTATATCTAACCATGTAGGAACCAATCCTATAGTCATATTAGAATGGCTTAGCACTCATATTTGACATGGAAGGAACCAATCCTCTCACCATGATAGAATGGTTCAGCCCTTACATCTGACCCACTCGTCAGAATGGCTTCCAAACTCATCACTTCCCCTTGGAAGGGACCTTGATCTTGAGAACACCAAGCTTCTCCCTAAAGTAATCAAACTTCACTCTGGCCAATGGATTCGTCAACACATTAGCTATCTAATCATTTGTCGCAACATATTGGAGCTTCACTGCTCCCCTCTGTACCATCCCTGATATAGTGATACTTAATATCGATATGCTTCGACTTGTCATGGAACACTAGATTCTCTGACAACTTCACACAACTCTGGTTGTCACAATGTATACAAGTAGCATCCATCTGGAGATCAAATAAATCAAACAGTAGCTTCCTCAGCCATACTGCCTCACAACTAGCTGAACAAGCTGCGACATACTCTGCTTCAGCTATACTCAGTGCCACACAGGATTTCTTCCTGCTAAACCAAGAGATCACACCTGATCCCATATTGAAACAACATCCTGAAGTGCTCTTCCTATCGATGGCACTACCTGCCCAATCTGAATCAACATAACCCTCTAGGTTAATCTTTTGATTTGCCTTGTACTTGAGCCCATAATCAATTGTACCCCTCAGGTACCTCAGAATATGCTTTGCAGCAATCAAGTGAACATGTCTCGGATCTGTCAGGAACTGGCTCAAGGTGTTCACAGCAAAGCAAATATATGGTCTTGTATTTGTTAGGTACATCAAGGACCCAATCATTTGACGATACATCATGGCATCAACCATTTCTGATGAAGCATCACTCAATAACTTCAGGTTCGATGCCATAGGTGTGGTCATGGCCGTGCAGTCCATCATCCCAAACCTCTTCAGGATCTCTACTGCATACTTCCCTTGTCCAAGGGAGATTCCATCCGCACTCTGCCATACCTCCATACCTAGAAAATAATTCATCATACCCAAGTCCTTCATTTCAAACTCGGAATCAAGCTTTCTCTTCGTATCAGCAATCAACCCATCCATACTTGTCACAAACAGATCATCTACATATAGTAGGAGCATCACTGGGTTGCCATATTCAACCTTGTAGTAAAAGTTGGAATCTACTTTACTCTTGGTAAATCCCAAACTGAATAGAAAGCTGTCAATTCTTCCATACCATGTCCTGGGTGCTTGTTTCAAACCGTACAGGGATTTCTTCAATCTACATACATGAGACTCCCTGTCATGTGTGTCGAAACCGAGTGGCTGCTCCACATACACTTCCTCTTCCACTACACCATTCAAGAAAGTAATCTTGACATCCATTTGGTGTATCTTCCATTTCATCACTGCAGCCAGAGAAAGTACTGATCTGATGGAAGTGTATTTGGCTACAAGTGCAAAGGTTTCTTGATAATCTATTCCTTCTTTCTGGGAGAAACCCTGAGCAACAAATCTTGTTTTATATTTCTCTATGCTAACATCTGCAACGTGCTTGATCTTGTAGATCCATTTGGAAGTTACAACTAACTTCCCTTTGGTCTTGGGACAACATCCCAAGTATCATTCTTAATGATCGATTGATACTCTTTGATCATAGCATCCTTCCATTCTTTCCATTCTACCACTTCTTCATAATTGGAAGGTTCTTTATCGATGAAATCACTACAACAAAAACTAGATTTAGCGTCTCTTTTTGCATCCATTTTTGCATCTAGACCATCTTTCAGTGTATTTTTCTTCATTTTTTGGACAAAATGGTGCAATTTCACGGGTTGGTGCTATTTTAGGTGTCTTTTGCGTCCTTTTTCTAAATATGGCGTAAATTGTGACGTAATTTGCGCCGGGTTTTGCACCTGGTTATGCGCCAAGTTTTGCATCAGGTTTTGCGACAGCTTTTGAGCCTAGTTTTGCACCTAATTTTGCGCCCAGTTTGTACATCTACTCTTGTTGATCCCCCTTTTACGTCCATGTTTGCCTCAACTTTTACATCCTTGTTTTCATCTACTTTTGCATCCTTTTTTTACATCCACTTTTCCATCCACTTCTGCTTCTTTTTTTGCATCCCTTCCTGCGCCAAGTTTTGCATCAAATTTTACATCATGTTTTGAGTCTAGTTTTGCATCTCATTTTGTTTCAGCCAATTTTGCATCCACTTTTGCATCCTTTTTTTCGTCCCCTTTTGCACCCACATTTTCATCCCTTTTTGCATCCCATTTTGCATCCATGTTTACGTCTTTTTTTGCATCTACTATTGCATCCACTTT
>LPNX010244000.1:36161-236181 GCA_001517045.1 Pseudotsuga menziesii
TTGCATCCTTTTTTGCATCCATGTTTTTATCCACTTTTTCATCCAGTTTTACACCTAGATGTTGAACACACACTAGTGGAAAATGAGAGACTAGTGACCAGGAGACCAAAATTTTTGGTCACCACAGTCTCCTGAAATGAACAAATGACCAAAATTGATAATTCTAAGTGAGCTAACTAAAAACGAACAAGATAAATGACCAATTTTGGCCACGAGATAGAAACCAACTAAAAATGACCAAATTTGATCATAGGATATGTAGACTTAAAATGACTAGATAACAATTGGTCATTTATTTGGTCATTTTTAGTTGTGTCACTTTGACACTGGAAAAAATTACTAATTTGAGAATGCATTTGTACATTTTACTAAATTCTGATGCTGCAGATGGATTCAAAGATCCCCTTAAGGGAGTCTCTGAATCCATCTGCAGTGTTCGAATTTAGTAAATTAATAATGTACTGTCACAACTCAACATGAATTGACCAAATTAATATATATAAAACACATACTGGTTAATATTATTATTGTATATATAATGACGCCAAACACATTATATTGTTATATTATGATATAAAAACACACATATCTATATATTATAACATAGATATACATTATTAAATATAAAATAAATAACAAAACCATATAAAAAAACAAATAAACACAAGAAAAACACAAAAGAATGACACATAACAAAAACACGACCCATACAACAAAACACCGTTCCATTTCAAAAAATACCAAATATCATCTTTCTATTTTGACAATGACCTAATATCATGTGTCACAACTCAACAACTTGGAATCCCCTTATGTGTATTGAGCAAGAACACATGCTCTTTATTGAGTTCTCTGATAGAATAAATAGATGTCATGAAATTCAAACTAGTGCCATAGTGTTACAATTTACTAGATTTTAACGTTGCGTAGATGGATTCAAAGACCCATTTCTAGGGGGTCTAAATCCATCTGTAATGTTAAATTTTAGTAAACTATAAAAAAATATTGTCAAAATTGCAATTTTCCATTAGTGAATTTTCTCTTAGAAAGGGATCATATAATTATTATATATTGTAGCTAATATGTAATATTAATATATTATAGTTATATATATTCATATGCTTAATTTTATATTATTTGCATTTATATAATAAGTTAATATATCTTATAATAAAGTTAAGATATATAAACATATTATAATTATATATTATATTATATATAATATCTTTAATATTAAATATTAAATAAAAATTAAAAAACAAAAACAAAAACAATGAAACAAACACAATGAAAGTCTCCAAAATTAAGAGGCTTTGGAGGGAAGGGTTAGACATGAGAGGCCATGGAGGGAGGGTTTGTAATGGAATGGCACAGGCCTTGGGATCTCAATTTTTTTAGATTGTTCTAAGGATCAAGGCATTGAAAACCCTGATCTGGGCTCTACTAATTTTGCATTTAAGAGGGTCTTGGGGTTTCATTTGGGATATAAACTTCAAAAATATTTCAAGGTTTGAATCTAACGTTTCAATGGCTCAAGTATTAGAGGGATGGTACAAGAAAATGCTTGTAATTACTCGCTCCTATATCACAGCTTTGATTCTCAGCACTTTCGGGTGCTCCCTCGATGTATGCATATCTAATGTCAGTGTATTTTTTCCGTGATTTTTTTTGGTCAAGTAACGGTTTATCCTTTATTTGTTGAAGATTTTTTGTGTAGATATTTGTTTTTTCTACAGATCTTTATTTATTCGGTTGTATTTCAAGGCGTATCCGTCATCTGTCACGAATGCATTTTCTTTTTGTTTTGATCGAATGGTGGGTCATGGCCGTGAAATATATATATATATATATATATATATATTTATATATATTTATATATATATATATATATACATACTTTGTCTGTCACAAATGGTGGGGGGAGGGGGGCAATCGAGAATTGGTGGAGTTCGGGTGCCAAATCGAACGAAAGAGGCATGATTACAATGGCATCTGCTAGGCACCATGAGATAGAAGGAAGGGTCGATTGTGGGGGAGTTGTGTGAGTTGTGGTGGTTAGATCAAGCTGTGGGTGGCAAGGGATCATCAACCTCTGCCACAAACGTCAGCGATAAGAAATAAATAGAGGGTGTATTCGATATCCAGATCTCAAATAGAGGAGAGAAGGCTCAGGTAACTATGACCATGAGGAGTGAAATCCGGTCTGCATGCAATGAAATTAGGGGAAAATATAAAGGAATGAAACACTGCCACAGAGCTTCACCCAGATCCATCAATTCACATTCCATTCATCCTCTTACAAGGAAATGCTAATCACACACCTGAAGACGTCATTTTCACGAATCCCTTGCTATGGCAACTGATTGAAGATTCCAGATTGGTCATCCGATAAACAGATATGATATTTCCAAATTTCCAGGCATGTAGACTGCCATTACTTTAAATAAATTCTAGATCTATATATATGATATTCTAGAATAAGAAATGATCTATACATACATTGAGAGTAATTTCTAAATTGCATGCAAATATTAGTGTGTTCCTGATTGTTGTTAACTATACAAAAGTATCCATAGTGCACACCACACAACTAAACATACTCACACTACTACATATGGCTCAAAAGTCACACGAAAGTTTGTCACGAAAAAGTTAAAATCGATTTTTTCGTGGAAAAATAGTTTAAAATTTTGGAAAAAAATGAAAATGTCCCCGACAATCATCGCTATAGTGATGCATAGTCCATAATGTTTCTATAGTGATGGACGTTCATCGCTATAGTGATAGACGTTCGTCAACAAAAATGCACATAGTGGCTTTGCATGCTTTTTGGTGAGGATAAGCATGTTGACTTTGTATTAGAGGGAGAGATGACGAATTTGAGAATAGTGCCCATACACCCTTTCTCATCTAAAAGATCTATCAACATAACTAATACTTTCAAATATAAATAATTTTAAATATAAAGAAATTAATAATTCCATAAGATCCCACCACGACTTTGACGTGATTTAATTTTTAATATCAATAATTGATCAATTATAATTAAGGAAATGATACATTACACAAATAATCCATATAATAATGTTTTATATTATCCTTCTTTAGTGAGATCATAACATTTTGATTCACTTGCTAAGGTCTTTTAATCAGGGTAGTGAGTTTATTAACTTATAAATATAAAATGGAACTCTAATCTCTACCATGTATTTTACAAAACAACATTTAAAAATGCTCCGTCCAACTTGACCATACCATGGCCGTAGACCCAAAATAATTAACCAAATTTCAATTGTTGTGGAGTCACCAACCAAAGCACACTCTTTATGTCATTGTCCTCACTACCCGCCCTTGTTCATCCCCATGTGAACACGATACTCCAATAAAGTAAAATCTAATTCCAATGCCTCAAATCACTTTATCACCCATTGAACAAATTTTTTTTTTATTCACGTCTTTAATAAGTGGGGTACACTAGAACCTCTATTCACCAAGCATACACACTGTATGTATATTGCAATATGCATACAATTTACAAATTATCATGTAACTTGCTACAAAATATATGAACATCACTATAATATGGGTTACAAAGTGTAAATTATCAAACAATTTAACCCCTATGCAATGTATTTATTAGTATCTAGATGAGTAGTCTCATACACAAGAAGCTCTCTTTGTGTAGTATCTTGGATTCTAGATGGTCATAAAATCTATGAAATTATCAATTTTACATTGATTTATAACTTTCACCAGCAGTATGCATTCTCATAGACATTTCGTCAAACACTTTAGAGACATTCCATAACACATCACAATGGCTAGATAATGTTGGCACCTTTATTATGAGTAACAAAGAGTAAACAATACAATAACTATGGCCGTGATAGCAGCTACCAAGATACATTCAACAAGAACTTGAAAGTGATGGCAACTTGAATTATGAAAGGAAAAATGAAATTCTCTGTGCTTACTATATGCATCCTTTCTTTCAATGTGTTGCATTCATCAAGAATTGAACACTCGTGTTATTTAGAACATGAGGAATTGACCAGTACTTGTGTTGCAATCAATTTTTCAATGAAACATAATCTATAATTCTTTCCTAGTCCTCCTAGATTCATTTATTAAATAATGCATAGTCGAACTCAAGTGACTTATGAATTAGAATTAATAGGATTGAAACATGCAATGCACTTAACCAAAAAAATCCAACCACTTGTACATGCACAAAATGACTATCTCATGGATTGATAACCCAATGCACAAATTAAGCATTCACACACATACTTCTTGCAACTAATTACTTTTTTCAGTCAAAGATTGTTGGAACATGATCAAGCATTGTGCATATTCACAATAGAAACATTTATCTGTCATGAAAGTTCATCCAAAAAATGGGCTATGCGTTATCTATTTTCCACTAACCCTTAGGTATTCAACATGCATATAACCCCAAAATTTATTATGAGGCCACTAAGGAAAGGAATCAATCCCATAGGGTTCTCCCTTTCCGACCCTAACCTAATTTCTATTTTTAATCGAACAATAAATCCTACTAAAACATTTGAGATATCTCAGATTCCTATCCTCTTATTAGAAATGACACTATATATTTGCACTACTTAACACCAAGTATAAACATGGGCCCCTTATTTTTCCTTAGTCCCTTAAGGATAGTCGAAGGCATATCAAATGGGTATATTAGAGTTGGTTTCTAGATAATCCTATGGATAGAGATGTCATTAGAGTATTAGGGTTCTTGTGTGCCTATCCTTTGCTAATAAACCGCCTTTTGCATCCATCCTCAAGATTCTCATCATCTTCTTCCATAGTCTCTTCTCTTATCAATTTCTCAAGTGGGTTTGTTTAGTAATGGTGAATGGTGCTTTTGCATGCACACAATGTGCTTATTCCATCATGGGCCCATAACATACATACTTCAAATGAATGAAAATTAGGGAATGGAAGGAAATAAAGTTGACATAACTTCAGACAAGTGCAATACACAATAGTTTCTCCTTATAATAATTGTACTTATCCCATTCCTTGCAACTACGCGAGAAGACTTTATCCACCAAGATCTTACTTGCATTCACTAGATGGGAAAATGAGTCAATTAGAGTATATAGTTTCATTTAAGACACAAGATGGAACATAAGTGAGTTCTAGGATTGACACTTGGAATTATAGGATTCACTTTCCTCTTCCCCTTTCGTGGAATCATAGTCCCTGTCGTGATCTATGCAACAAGATACGAACAATTTATATTAGATTTCAACATGAGCATTTGCATAGCTTGAATTAACCATGACAAACCTAGTCATCATCCATATAAATATATTTACATGATACATGCCTAACCATTCACTGGTTGGGCCTTTATTTGTCTTGAGCTCCACACTAGGAATCCATATCAACATATTTACATAATTTGATTATGTACAATCTAGTGGACTTAACTAGCTGAGCTTGGTTGAATATGGAGTGATTGCCTCTTTTCCAAATGGGAAATGACACTCAAATTTTTATATAGGGTGATTTGTCTCCTAAGAGTGTGATCTTCCAAGAGGAGGAACTGTTCATACAATTTAGTGGCCTATCTCTATGATGACTTTGTAAGTTAGTATAGATAAAAAACCAAAATAAAATTTTGAGATTCTTGAGGTGATCACACATAGGATATTTTTATTAGGTAATGATAAGTTGGATCTACTTACTACCCTTAGCCTCATCTTAAATAACAAGGGATCAAGCAAAGAAATACCTCTTAGGCCCAATCAAGGGTTTATAGGCATTGTCGAAACAAAAGAGCCAAGTCAATTGATTGGATTTGATCCACCAAAGCTTATTCAATTGAGTGTTAAACATAGGTGTACAATAGTGCCAACCAACAATTATACAACAACTTATAATTCTTGATGACCTCGACCTTGTTATAGGTAAAATCCTTTTAACATATTAAAGGATGCTGAACTTTGAAGGACTAGTTAGTTCATGGAGAGATAATCAAGATTGCTCTCCTTGATTCATTACAAAACATGAAATTTGTTGGGATTGGCAAACTTGAATTTGGCTCTTAAACTGGGCCATAGAACCCAATTGCTAATATGCACATCTAAAATGTCTTTCAATGTGTTGATGCCTCTTCTAAAAATTCATAGTGTTGAGGTTGGGTTGTATTAGCAACTACTTTACCTTCATGGAGAAAGATAGTTGAACACTATAAGGAATGATCATTCAAGGACAAACAAATCCTTAAACCTTGCCCTTTTCAATTTAGATATAAATTGAGAGTGTCCTAGGAATATTTTATTTGCACAATGTTCTTTTTTTAGTGCCATTGGCCTGCCTTTGTAGTCTTTTGTTGGACATTAATATAATTATATTGTCTCTTCCTATCTTTATAAGACAATATTACAATAAGAAGTTATCCTTCTATTGTAATTTTCTTATCTTATTAGTATGAAATTAATATTATTTGAATTTGATGATATGGCAAGAGTTGGCAGAGTAGCTTCGCATACAATTTCTCAATGAAAAGTTGAATGATCCTACAATGCAGGATTCATTTGATTCACTTTTACCAAAGGACAATACTAAGAACCACAATCTGCCATCAACTTTTTCACCTCTATTGGTCTTGGTGGTATCACTGAGACTTTGTGTGAATGTTTGAAGGATATGCAAAGAATTATAATGCAGCAAAAAAATCTCATTGGGTGTTCAACATGTTTGATGCTACAACTTGCTATAAATTTAAAAATTTGAAGTTTTAAAATTTCGCTCCAAGTAAAAGATGTTTGCAAAGTTTTTAAATCTATTTTAACATTATATTGTCTCCCTGTTTTTAAACTTTTATATATGCTTTAAGGGGTATCATCTAAATTAAATTTGAAAGAAAAGAAAAGAAAACCAGCATATCCTACTTTCTAGTAATGGACTCCATCGATAAATGCATGCTTACTTGTGATGTGAATATTCATGTAACTATTTGTGTTAAGGGATTCTTACCATTGTCCATTCATTTCTCTTCCCTACAAAACTTGTAGTTAGTTTCCTCAAGGTACAACACCAGGTCTACACAAACTAGGTTTTAATTCCCATTTTTAGCTTTTTTTTATCCTCCAACTCTTCAACCTATCGGCATATTATTGCACCTTTTGGGGCAATTGCTACTCATAGAATTGAATTTTTTTGCTCCCCGAAACCCTGAAATATCAACCAATCTTTTGCTCGTGGATTTTTGGGAGGGCCATCACCATTAAAGTTGTCGGCTTTTATAGACCAAGAAATTTCTGGGATTTGGGTTTAGATGACGGGAAGCATAGCGGTAGGTCATGATATGGTGGGGGAATGACAATGATGGACCTCATTACTTCAGATCAATGGCTAGATCTCAGAGTATTTTGTATGCAGTTGAGCTTATTCCCACTTGAAACTTCTTTGTAGTTTTTAACCCTCCGCCACATTCCCATAGATTTTACTGCCAGATTTGAAGTGAATGGCGAACGCATTGCTCCTTCTGAGATTGCTTCTTTCTTTTTGTGTAGGGACAAGGTTTATAAGAAATCCACAGAAGTTACTTATGTCAGTACAGACAGTGTTCGCATAGGAGGATCCGTGATATTTGAAGCTTATGATAAGGATGTTTTGTTGGTCAGTGGAAAGCTTCAAATATTGAATGATACCTTTGAATGGAGGATGGATTTTCTCTGTGGGATTGGTGGGATATCTATTCTTGGGAGGAGGAAACGCTGAGCGAAGATCTTGGAGTGTTGCTGGGCCTGCCATGGAGCTATGTGTCGCTGGTTGTTGTTCCGGGTCTCCTATGTTTTGGATAAAGAAACTCCATCTTGTTTGCAGTAGAAAGTCTGTGAGTGGACTCTATTTTGATAACATTCGAGAGGATGAGAAACCTATGAAGCTCTGGAAGAAGAGAGAACAGAGTGATCGTTTGTTTCAGGTATGATATGCTAATGAATCTATAACTGGTAGTTTTGTTTTTTGTATGTTCTCATCCACGGTGTTGTTGAACTGTTGTTTGAATGTTGAATGTATGTTTTATTTTCTGCCATTGACAAAGGTGACCATTGTATGCCCTAGTTCCACAAGAAATATGAATCCAATCCCATCAGTGTAAGGATGTTCATGTTTTGCCTCAGAATATTAAGGCTTTATCTACTCTCTGCAATTGAATGACTATGTGACATTGACATTGATAATGTAATAATGACTTTTGATTTTGGGCTAACTAGTTTCAGGGATTCAATTTAACTCAATGTTTGTTAGGTACCCATGTTCTCACTGTCAGCAGTATAATAACATTCATTTGGATACTAATCTCCGTTCAGCATGCCAAAGCCTTCGATTTACTTCCAACCGATCATCTTTGTTATAAGGACCATGGGTTGAAACTTGACCAAATGCCCTGTCTAGGAAATTTGGTGACTACCCATATGATATATCCACTGGTAGTTAGTCTTGAGTTTGTAATTGTAATTGGTTGCAGATGCGCGACCTCTGCACTTTATTTTTCATCCCTTAGGTGCAATTGAGGGTTGGGTGAGATGCCTCTAGATTGGGTTTTAGGCTACTTTTAGCATATCATCATGTAAGAATGGCGCTAATGGACACATTCGAGCGATTGAAGTTCATAGGTTACTACAAAGCATGGGCTATTTAGCAATCGCATAGCTCGTACATGACTTAGAACCATTTATAAAAATGTCATGTGACAGGAATTCGCATAGGGCCCAAACCCAAATACATAACCTAGATGTGCTAAAGACCAGCATAGTACAAATTGAAAGAAATGTAGAAATTGGCACTAGATCCATATTAAAGGGGCAACAGAGACTATAGTTAAGAAATCAAACCTGCACCCATTACATTGGTTCCTGGTAGAGTTCCTGTCCGAATTAGGGGTCCTTGAGGTCTAAACGTTTGCACAGGTAATGGTGGTCCATATTCTCTTTAAAGCAATTGAAGTGTTGCCTCAACACTGCCTTGGTGATTTTGGGGGCTGATCCTGGATGAATACAGTCCAAGTATCAATATAGCAAACCAAACCTAGTAATGCTATGTTTCTTTTTGAGAAGCTTGACAATTATAATAGAAACCAGTCCTAGGTGTAACAAAAAATTCCTGTCAAATGTCAATCCAGAGTATGCTCATGAGCAATGGGGTGCACAAGGCCATATAAATGTTTCATGGCCTGTCATGTAAATAGATTCTACATTGATAGAATTCAGCCAGGATATATTCTTTTTCCAAATTTCATAGATTGTCTCATGAACTAACCTTAGGCCAGATTTTGAACAAGACGAGGGTTATGCCAGAAAATTCATTTTAAAACTTACTGAGATGAATAGACCACGAGGGAGGGTGGTATTTTATCTTGGATGATATTTAACATCTTTTTCATCTTAACCAATCTTATTTATTCTGATGTAATACAACTTTATTGTCCTTTAGTTGGACAGTTATTACAAAAGCTTGATAGGCCAATTGATTCTAATATCCTATCTCGTTCAGCATTGAGTGCTTTCTTCCCATGATATATATTTTTTAAATTATATATTTTTTACTTTCCCTTTTCGATGCTTACGGTGTGTTAGAAGTGTTGTATTCCATCTGTTTTGATTTTTTAGGTAGTTTTAACCAGCATCATGGCAATATATTTGCAAATTCTGCTTATTAATACTTGAAAGTGCTAATAGTGCAGTTTCATCCTTGTAATTGTAGTCTGTTATATTTGTGAATGTGGATTTGAAGACTATCATAGAACTGAAAAAAATTAATTTTCAGCTTGTTTAAACTATGCTTAGAGTCCCAGGGTGCAACCCCAATATGTGAAATCAATACTTCTTGAAGTTGCAGTACACCTAAAAACAAGAGTGGAGTGGATCAACTACTATTTCATATTTCGAGTTAGATTAGAATTGTAGGTCTATTTTATAAGATATCAGGTTAATGTTCGTCAAAGTTGTTCTTGTATCACAGCCTTGTATGTGAAATTATTATTTCTTGAAGTTGCAGTGCACCTGAAAACCAAGAGTGAAATGATTCAACTACTTCAGATTTTAGAGTTAGATGAGAATTGTAGGTCTATTTTGTAAGCTATCAGGTTAATGTTAGTTGAAGCTGGTCATATATTGGGATTTCTCAGCTTTTGGTGTTTATACTCAAAAGAAATTAGATACTGTTGCTGCTTTTACCACTTTTTTGGACTTATTGTGAAAGAAGCCTTATTTACAGTAGAATTGTTTAGAATTTATTTTCAGTCTATAATGGTTTGAATCATGATGCATTTGCCTTCAAATGATATATTTATCTGATGCTACCCATCAAGAGCAAAGTTCAACTTTTATGGAGATACTTTGCTAAATAAGATTCTACATGGTTAAGAACCTAGAGTGAATAATTAAAACCTTGTATTGAAGAACTTATTTACAGTCACAATGTTTTAATACTTTTTTAATGGCCTCTTTTGTTTTTGTTCTCTGTACTTATATATAGACTTTGTTCAGTTCTTATTGAGTTTAATGACTGAGGAGAATACTGCCCATGTTATTTACTAGTTGGCAGGTATTGTCTACTTGTCAGATCTATAGAGATAAGTTCTCAAGGTTCATGCCCCTTATGAAAGAGACCTACTCGGTAGAGGTACAAATCCATTCCATAGGTGGATGTTGGTTCACTGGGGAAGTTATCCCTACAGATAAAGCACTTTTGGTTCATTGAGTGCAATACTTAGAAAGAAAAGGATGCCCCACATTAGAAGGGCCATTACTTTCTAGTTTGTCTATTTTTTAAATTTATTATCTGTGGAAGGACTGTAGGAAAAGGAGAGATTCATGTTGTGATTGGAAATATTCTTATCTGGGTCGATAATAGTTGGATATTGATTTTGTTAACATTTGAAGTTATTGTAAAATTCTTTAAACCACTTCATATATTCATTGAGGAATTTATGTACTAGTAGCCTATTCGTTTTAACTAGAAAGTTTACTTCCTATGCTTCCTTTTTTGCTTTGTTAGCAATCTGATTAGCTCTTAGTTATGAGTTTTTTTTTATTTTTATTTTAGCATCATTCCAGGAGTTGATATTCTACTCCCACATTGCACTTTAAGTTCCTGGATGTACTTCTCAAGTTTTCAGTCCTATTGACCTATTTTTGTGGTCATTTGTTGAACACAATAAAATTATCTTATCTCATCATTTATATACTTGTTTATCTCTTTCTCACATCTGTAGGTTTCTGAGTTAGTTCTTGTACAAGTGACCTGCACCTTCTTATGTATTCACAGTTAGATCTAATATGGGATCTCCTCCTGAAAATGATATAACATTTTCAGTTCTAGGTTACATTGATACAGGGATAACCACACAATAGAAGCATGTAGTTGCATTTGTTATAGGGATACACTTTAAAGTTGAATATATTCATATACTTTATGATGCTATTTACTATTTAGTGATTCTTTTTATTTTAGATATATACATTTTTGAAGATGCTTTAGGCACTTTATAGAAGTTCAATTTTAATTTGAGTGATAAATCTGTATTCACATTGGCTGTACTTTTGAGTCCCTTGACCAAATTTGTGATCATTCATTGGTGATTCGACATTAGTAAATTATCTTATCTTTGCTTATCTTATCTAAATTTAGATATAGATGCATTTAAGCCTACTCAAAGCATTAGTCTCAATTGCGGAGAATCACAAGGCATTTGGAGTTGCCTACCTTAATCCTAGTTGGTTGTGCTTTTGCTAAATACATGATTAACTTCCCGACTGCTTCTCTGAAAACAAGGTGGTTAATTTTATGATATTAAGTCTTTCAATATACTGAAGTCTTTTAACAATGAAGAAGTAGATGAATCTACTACATAGCCCAAAGAAATCACAAACTAAATTGGAATGTGATCCAAACCTATCATACCATCAACACATCCACAAGGCAAAGTTTGCTTAAAAAGACATATTTTCGAGGTCTGTAGAATCAATCCAATCAATCCTACACCTGATCACACCCCTGTCTATATTTGGTCCAAGTGAACCAGATGCCATAGTCAAGACCCTTTTTCTTCCAATTGGAATCAAATATCTAGATTGAATCAATAAATAGACACCATGCCTACTTTTATACACCATTGATCACTACACCAAAGCCGCTACATCTATCTCCCCATTCCACCATGTTAAAATCCCTGACAACAACCCAATCAACAATATTAGATCAAAATAGTGACCCAAACTAGAAGCTACCAAAAAATTCTGCAAATAAGATTAATCTATCTCTAGCTTGCAAACATACTCCACACCATGAACATGATTCTACATAGTATAGTTCATAAGATATGCTTAAAGTACAAGAAAACTTATTATGTATTTATTCCAAACAAGTTTATGTATTTGTGAAGAAAAGACAACATTTCAATTTGTAAAACAATTACTTCATTGTGTTTGATATTCTATACATTTACAATTAAGAAATACTATGCAAGAGATGCAAGCACAAAAGGAGCTAGGCCCTAGCCCTGCAGTGCAAAAACAAATAGTTATTGACCCTGTCCCCGACCATCTCAAAAGGACCTAAGCCTCTGGGCGGAGACCTGTGCAGCCTGATGATGTCAAACCCCTAGTTTTTGGATGGAGCCTTGCCCCAAACAACCATAAGCAGCCTCCTCCTGCAGATGGCATGGTTGCTTTCTAGTATTGCTATGCTCAGGCTTATGCCTTTTAATGTTATGTCATATGAATAGTTGCTCTTGATTCTATGATTGTGGGTGTTTTAGATTAAGCCATCCCACACTTCTGATTTTGGATACTCTTGGTTTGAGGAGGATGCTTGTGTAGCCTACCTTTTGTATTAAAGCCCTATAAATATTGTTTACATTAATAGCCAAAGGAAACTTTAATTCAAAAGTTAAAAAACACATTTCAGTTCTATGTTCCATAGATAGAGCAATGGTAATCCATCATGGTTTTGGTATCTCATAGCTATATTTTGAATGGATACAATTTATACTGCAGACTGTACTATATACACTTGATAAAGTGCTTGATATTATGTACATTTTAAATTTAGAAATGCATTCTAAAGTCCTCTGTTCCGTAGATAGAATAAATGGAAATCCATTCCAATTTTGATATATCATGGATATGTTTTGGATGCATATGGTATAAGCCACAGATTCTGTAAATCTAAATAGCCAGTCCCCATCTTTTTGTTCCTCCCTCACATGGTCATGCCACTTTCTACAGTATACTTAAAAATAGAATTTTTCTCAAACACAAAACAACAAAAATTGCATGCATCATAGGCTACAGGGAATCAAAACAACTACTCTCCCTTAAAAAATGAATAACAGACCAAAAAGAGAACAGACATGAAACAATCCAAATTCCTTCACCAAATATTGGGACAACATAGAAAAAAAGCATGGCTTTCACTCAGCAACAGACCAACACATCAACATCAACAACTAAATGGATACAAGCATGAAGCTAGCATTATTTTAAGGATCACAAAAATGACTAATTCTTAAGAGCTTCTGACAAAAAATATATTTTGAAGCAATCCTAGCTATGTAAGAGGCTAGAGCTAATGGAGGATGATTCATGAATATACTAGGATTATGTAGAATTTTAAAGATAGGTTTTACTGTTAATCATTCTCAGCTTATTCATAGTCTGACATTGGTTTTAAGTAGGGATTTCATAGTCATATTATCTGTTCAAGTGCCAACTACAGTTTAGGATAATGTTCAAGATTTTGCTAGGAAATTACTAACAATTTCAGTTCAAATAGTTAGCAAGAAAATTTTGAAACTGTAGTTAAGTTATTGTTAGAAAAATCTGCTCAACAAATCTGAATTTCAGATATCCAACCTATATTCCAGAACCTACCTATTCAGGCTTATTAACCAGATTCTTTAAGCTAATCGCTTGTTATTGTTGCAAATTTGTCCATAGCTTGTTCAATATGCTGATCAATCTTTGGCCAACGGTGAAGTTCATTCTCTTTTGACCTTGGGATTTTCTAAGATTGAGTATATAATAGGTTCTTTGTTCCTAGTTTGTAAATCATACTTCTTTTGTGTAAATAGATAAATCTACTTTAGAGCTAGGCTTAGAATTCTGATTCTTGCGAAGCTTACTAGCTTCAAGATCAGGCCACGGCCTTTTTATGCTGATGTTTCCAACTTGTTATTGCCAAAACTAGTTTTATTTTGACCTCAACAAGTTTATTTTTACAAGTTTTCTGCTTGTTTCACTTTTACCTTTCAGGACCACCTTGCTCTACCTCCAGGTTGGATATGGATTATGGTGTACAGTGTTGCTTGGAAAATGCTGCAAACATAAAATAACTCCCTTCTTGTCACCTCATTATTTAGCTAGCACACTAAGACTCAAAGCAAGGGACCTTCAGTAGGGAAGGCCCCCATTCAGTAAACTAGTGTGACCCTTAGTTGTACTTACAGTAGATTGAATCCCAGTTAGTCCCAATAGTGTTTATTAAATCCAGGGAGTGCTTTACATTGAACTCAAACCACAGTTTCTACTGTAGGTGGGGATTGAATTCTCTCCAAAGGATTGAATTTTTGTGTTTCTTGAAAGTTGTCTTTTTTTAGATCTAATCATATTTTTGGATACCCCTTATGGAGATGGGAAGATGGTTTGGAATTGAAGCAATTCATAAAAAAATCGTTTTTAAAGCAAATTCTATAAGCAAGGCCAAAAGAAGTACCTTCTTTCCACATGGAAGGCCAAAAGAAGTGCCTTTGCGGGTGCAACATAATTTTCTATACACCAAAATGTCCTCCATGGAATGAAGAATGGGCCTCCTTGATAAGCAGAAGGCAAGTTGATCTAGCTAGAACGCACATCTGATTCAACTTGTAAAGAAAGCCATCTTGATCTTTGTAGTCTAGGAAAGGGCTTTGATTGACCACAGTGGGTTGTTGGATGGATTCCATGACCAAACCAAAGTAAAGGTCTATATAATATTGGGATTTTCAATCCTCATAGGCTGCACATTTGATATCTAAAATGGAACGGACCTTGGATAAGGGTCCATTGAGGATATTAGGCACTTTATTAGAATATTGGAAGGCATCTAATTGGTGACAAGTGGTTTCTACACTGACGATGTTTTGATATTTGTGGTCTATTATGGGACAAAATAATTAACTAATTCTCTCTCTCTTTCTTAGGGATTATAGTAGTCTCCTTACAAATGGTAAACCTAGCCTTCCCACTTTATTTGTTTTTCCTTTAAGTAATGTTAAAACACCAATTCAAACTGGTTGGTCATTATGAAAATTTTAATTGGTCATGCATACATGTCTAGATTCTGGAGGGTCAGAGGTCTTGCACAACATATCAATAACAATCTGACTCTAGCATTGTAAATAGTCAGGAAATGTACCAGAAAAAAATGTACTAGCTTGTTTAAGAAATGAGGTTAAGATTCAGAATGCTGCATTAAAATGCTGAAATGCACACTGAAATAACCAAAGACAACACTTTAGACAATAAATTTATGAAGGTGAAATGTACCATCTGGAAAAAACATTAGCTAAAAACAATTTTGAGTCCATGTATCTTGTTATGTGCACTTAAATATTTTCAATCCAGATTCTGTTTAATAACCTTATTTTTGTTGTAAAAGAGAACATCTACGTATTTAGTTGTCAAAGAGAGTATCTGAACTTCTGAATAAAGTATTCAAGAGGCTGTCAAAATAGGATGCTTAATCAAGTGCACTAACATGATGACACTATCATTTTCAAGCTATGTTCAATTTATTTCATTCACCAAGATTTGTTTTTAATATAATCGAAAGTTCACCTGTGTAGATGAAATTATTTCCTTCATCACAATCAGGGTTTTACTGTTGTCCATGTAAATCCAGAGGTCTCACCAAAATTGAACAGCCTATTCCTAGCATGATGAAAATTGAAACAACAACTAGACTTTAGGTGAGGCTTAAAGAATCTTGAGGCAGGCATCTTCTTTTAATAACCATTCATGAGTGCTTCTCTTACCATTCCATTGCTGAACAAAATCACATAATCAACGAATAGAAACATTTATGTAGCAACACACAATCCTCAATTGGATTCTACAACTATTTCTTAAACACATCCTTATTCTCTGTCCTTCTCAAGTTTAGGTTAGTAGGTATGCATCAATACATTATCTTGTTCTCTAAGACCCTTTTACGAACCACTTTAACAGATTGTGTAATTGTTTAGGAAATTTTGTTTCCTAATCATGGTATATTTTTGTGCTTATTAATGTGTTTGGAAAAATAAATTGGATTTTAAGCATGACTGTCTTTGGATCTTATTGTCTTTTATTAGAATTCAAATGATGAAATATGTGTTAATACTGTTCCTCTTCTTGATTCTTAAAGGGTTCTAGCTCAATGGAAGAGCACCTGTCTTACAAGCAGGAGGTTGGTGGTTCGATTCCTCCATGCCCTAATGATATTGTAGTGTATTTCTAAAGGTAAAAAATGTAGTAGTGCAAGATGGATGCAATATTAGATGCAACACTAAATGCAAAACAAGATGTAAAAGTGGACGTCACACCAAACACACAAGTGGATGCAAAAGTGGACGTTATGTCAGATACAAAAATGGATGTCACAATAAAAGCAAAATTGGATGCAAAAGGAGACTCAACACTAGACACAATTAATGACTCAAAACTAGATGTAATACTTGGCCCAAAACTAGAAGCAACAATAGATGCAAAAGTGGACTCCTAGCTAGACGTAAAATTGGAGATTAAATTGAGCACAAAATATGGTGTATCGATGGACATAAAAATAGGCATAACACCAAGTGAAAAATTGGAAGCAACACTTGGTGCAAAAAAAAACTTAAAATGAGACACAATATTGGATGCAAGATGGGACGAAACATTGGATCTAAAACTAGACATAATATTGAATGCAATATGGGATGCAACATTGTACACAAAACTGGATGCAAAATTAGATACAAACATGGGAACAAAACTAGGAACAACACTAGGCGCAACACTGGGTGCAACATTGGGCTCAAACATAGATGCAAAAAAACATCAACCAAGATGCAACACTAGGTACAAACCTAGATGCAAAATACGACGTAAAACAAGATGAAACATTAGGCACAGACATGGATACAAAAAAAGATGTAAAACAAGATGCAAAATTAGATGAAAAAATGGATGCAACATTATAAGTAAAATTGGATGCAAAACTAGACGCAATATTGGGCCCAAATTTGGATGCAAACCTAGATGCAAAATTGGACACATAATTTGATGCAAAACATGGTGTAAAATTGGGTGCAAGAATCGATGAAACAAAAGGAGCAAAATAAGACTCAACATTGGATGCAAAACTGAGCATCAAACTGGGTGCAAACATGGATGTAACAAATGACACAAAAAAAGATGCAATACAAGATGCAAAATTGGACGAAAATAAGACCGTAACAAAAGATGCAAAAAATTGGGTGCAAAAATGGATGTTAAAAAGGACGGAAAAAAAGATGCAATAGATGGCATTTTACAAAATTGTACAATAGTGCCATGTTTAGTGCCAGATTGTTCACCAAAATTGGGAAAAAATTACACTAAAATCCAGCACTAAATTCGACGCTAAATCCAGTTTTTGTTGTAGTGAATCACATAGTAATGCTACATACCCAGAGCAGGATCTGGTCCTCTTTCTTTCTTTGTGATTCTCTTCTGGAGCCCCATGTATTTTTGCACCTTGGATAAATTCTCATACCGAAGTAGGTTTCCTCTTATGAGGATTCTTTTTTGGAGGTGGATCTACAAGTCTTTGTGGTTCTTCAAATTCTCAAACTTCTTCTTGAGTTTCTTCATTCATGGTTGTATCATGAATTCTGGGTGCTTCTGCTTCTTCATATTCTTTAGTAGGTTTCTTTTTGGATTTGTTGTAAGCTATGTCTTCATCAAATGTCACATCCCTACTAATGTCAATCTTCTTGAATCCTGGGAAATATATTTTTTAAGCCTTTGAGCTTTCAGAGTATCCCACAAATATACCCTTCTTTCTTGAAGGATCTAATTTAGTCCTCAGTATCTTTTGGAATGTGTATGTACACTGGACAACTGAATATTCTGAGATGGCTGACTTATGGTTTCTTGCTGGAGAAGACTTATTTAGGAGTCTTGTTCTCGAGTACTCTATGTGGAGTACGGTTCTATACATACACCACTGTTCTGGTAGCTTCTGCCCAAAGATGCATAAGAAGATCTTGATCATGAAGCATTGGTCTTACAGCTTCCATGATAGTTCTATTCTTCCTTTTTGCAATTCCATTCCATTGTGGATTATAAGGAGTGGACAACTCCCTGTTATTCCCTGAGTCTTTACATAGCTCTTTGAATTCATTCGAAGTGAATTCTCCGCCATTATTTGATCGAAAGGTCTTGATCTTCTTTTCAGTGTGATTCTCAATCAAGGCTTTGAATTCCTTGAACTTGCTGAATACTTCATCTTTGTTCTTCATGAAGTAAATCCATGTCTTCCTAGAAAATTCATCAATTAAAGAAACATAATATACATACCCGCTTAGTGAGCTTGATGACATAGGACCGCATGCATCAGAGTCGATGATTTCCAAGATTCCTTTTGCCTTGCTCTCGTTACTTGGAAATGTCTTCTTTGTATTCTTTCCTTTCGCACATCCTTTGCAGACCCCATCATGTTTTGCTTGAATTTCTGGAAGACCTTCAACAACTTTGCTTTCCAGTGGTAGTGCTTTTTAATGCACATGTGCAAGCCTTCTATGCCAAAGCTCATTTGGATCTACTGTGTCATGGACCAAGGCTTGTTCTGGATGGCCCTTTAATTTGTACAATCCTCCTTCTTGTTGCATCATTGATAGTCTTTCCTTTTGGCCACATGATGACTTGACCATCTATAAATTCAACCCTGATTCCTTTTGCATCTAATGCAGATATGGAGAGAAGGTTCTTCTTGAGACTTGGTACAAACAATACATCTTTCATCTTCATAGACTTTCCAGAGTATATTTTATAGGAGGATTCCCCACTACCTTTTATTGGATATTGGTAGTCATCTCCAAGCTTCACCTTGTGAGGTGATTCATGTTCTGAAAGTTTTACAAAGGACTCTTTGAATCCTGTCATATGTTTGGAAGCCCCACTGTCTATAAGCTAACCATTGCTTCCATGTGTGATGTTTCCCGTGAGAGCAGAAATCAAGACATATTCTTCTTCACTAGAAGAGTATTCACTTTCATAACTGGTTCTCTTCTTGGATGGTTCATCATCCTCTATAGCATGAGCATAATGTCTTCTCTTGTTGCTCTTTTTCTTATTTTGTCTTTCAGGAAAATCTTTTGCAAAGTGTCCTACTTCATCACATGTGTAACATCTGATTCTAGACATGTCTGTTCTAAAGTTATTTTTAGAGAGATGCTTACCTCTGGAGTGATGAGAACTTCTTTTGGTTTTCTTGGAGTCTATTGTGAGAGCTTGATCTTCTCTTCCCATCTTTTCTTCTCAGGTTGCTATCCGAGCTTCTTCTTGAGAGCATTCTTCCCATAGTCTACTGAACTTGACTAACTTATTTCTAGCACATATCCCTTGAATAAAGGAGTCCCATGATCTAGGGAGACCATTCAAGGTGGTCATCACAACCTCTGCATTCTCTACTTCTTCATCTACTGCTTCTAGCTGTTCCTTGATCTGAGAGACCCTTGTAAAGTAACACTGGATGATCTTAGCATTCTGGATCTTTACATTCTTCAGTTGGTTTCTTAGAGTCATCTTCCGATTTATGTTCTTCCCTTCAAAAAATTTGGTTAGGGCATCAAACATAGCCCTAGGTGTCTTTAGGGAGGAAACCTGTGGTATGAGGTGATCCTTGATTGAATCAGCAATGATCCTCTTTTCCATAACCAACTTCTTCTTATGTAAGGCCTTAGCCTCATCTCCCTCTAGAACTAGAACCTCCTCATTGATATAGGAGTCCAACTCATTTTCTTCTAGGACCAGGGAGATCCTATACTTCCAAGCTCGGAAGTTATCATCTCCCTCAATATTTTCATCAAGCTTGGTATGATGAGACATCTTAACTGAGAACCTCAAATGGAAAAACAAAAGATTTATATCTTACTAGGTCAAGATGTCGGATCTGGATTTGGAGCTGAAATCCTGCAGTGCTGGTTTAGGAGTAGATTAGGGTTTTGCTTTTCTGGAGTTCTGTCCAACCAAATGATTTGAATTTGATCCCTAACTTCGATTTTGGGGAGGATATCAATCCAGGCCTGGGCTCACTGAAAAATTCCTCTTTTGTGAAAAGCCCTAATTTTCAGCAACAATGTTGGGTCCAAAACTGAAAAACCTCAGAATTGGATTCTGCTTCGACATAAAGATGTGCCCTAGGGAGGAGAGTTATTCCAACCTTCTTTTGCTGAAAATATGTGGAGAAATATCCACAAAGTAGGAATCCCTAGTTCCCGCAGCTGCACAGTGTCTTCTTCTTAGGTTAGCTCTGATTCCATGTTAGTTTTTATCATTCAAGCTAGCATTATGTTAGGATCTTTAACTAAGAGAACAATAAGTACAACAATCAAACACAAGAGACAATGAACACAATGTTTTTCCTTGGGGAAACCATAAATGGAGAAACCTCGCAAGTTCCTTAGAGATAGAATCAGCACCAAAAGGTAAAAGCCACAAAACAGTAAGATGATATCCCAACAGCAGTAACATCTTTCTTCCTTGCCCCAATGTCTTTCTCTTCCTCAGCTATGTGCTACAACTGAGTGTGTGTAAGTGTGTACTAAATAGAGAGGCTAGCTCTCTATTTATACTAATTCCTGACATGACTAAATCCTACTAGGGCCGACCTCTCTAGGAGAGTCTAATAACCCTAGTGCCCCGAAACTACAGGGACTTTAACCCTTGATCAATAGGAGGGTTACCGACAATAACTTGACATGACTTGTTTACATTATAGATCCTCCTGATAGGAACATCGGGGCATGAAATGACTCAATTACATTACAAATATATCCCGAAATAAACATCAGGTTACAATACATAAGAAATACAAGTGAATACATTCCAAAGTTACATAGTCATCAACACAACATGCGGCTGCGACTGAAATTTGAATTTGAGTAAATGCTTTGGCCTATCAGGCTCAAAAGAGAAAAGGAAGGAAAAAATTCACAAGGTCCTCAGGGAAAAAGAGAAAAAGATTGAAGCACACGAACAAAGCGGGCTTGCACTAGCTGAAGCCATAAAAAGTGCAGTAGCAGAGTTCCTTGTGGAGGAAGGCAAGGAAGACGAAGACGCATCCACAAAGGTTAGACGACTATCCATGATTGCAGAAGATCTCATAAAATGTGTGGAAGAGAATAAAGTGCAACAACAACCAAGCACACCTCCTGAGGTGCTAGAAGAGCGCAGGAAAACAACATCCGAGGTTGTTGAGCAAATCAAGCAAGGAGAAAAGCTCTGCATTGAAGTAGCCGACACCATCTCGGTGATGTGCGAATTTATTCTAGAATATGAAGCTGTGGATAAAATCAAGGAAGATGTGTAGCAAGATGATTTAAATATCACCGCTGTTAAGGTAGACATGAAAAAGTTGTCGATCAAAGAGAAAATTACAAAGGTCATCGATTTGAAGAAAGTCTAGAAGCAATTCAAAACTCTCCATGACTAAGAGAAAAAAATAAACGAGGAAGTCACAACACAATAGACAGAGTCCGAACGAGTTACAGGGCCCATTCAGCCTATAAAACAGAAGCTCCAGCTTATCACTCAGTCACTGGAAGAAGAAACATCAGAACATATCAGTTTCGACCGTGTGGAACAATTGGATAAGTAGGCAGAGGAAGTAGGGCAAGAGGTTTCTCGAGTGGAAAGAATTTTGAAGGAATATAAGGACAAGGTCGGTCCTATAACGCAGGTAGTACCAGAACTATAAGAACCATGAGACCTACTTAGTGGCTCGGGATGCGCCATATGTTAGTGTTGGGAGCTTGTTGGGTTAGGAAAGAGCACAAGGAAGAAACCGAAGTGCAAGAGGAAAACCAGGCATGTGATAGAAGAAAGGTAGGTAAAGGAAGAAAAGGAAGTGCAAAGCAAAGAAAGCTGTGATGAGGAATGGTGTGATAAAGGAATAGCGGGCCTTGATTCGGTGGAATATTGACAGGTAGAAGAGTAAAGGTTGGAAAGCGACAGGTCATAAGACTGTAGGAGTTCGAGTCGGCAGAAGACTAAAGGACAATTTTTGTGGCTAGTTATGCCCCGTGATTAATGTAATGAAGGACGTTTTGTGACTAGTATGGCTTGTAATAAATGAATGAAATACGTTTTTGAGGCTACTTATGACTGTAATAACTGAGTTGTACTCAGTCGAACCTGTGCGGTCTTATAATATCTATAAATAGGAAGAACCTGTTCTGTATAAGGGTTCGGTTTTGGTTCAGAGAATAATAGAATTATTTTTAGGAGATCAAAGAGAATTCTTATAGTAGAAGGTTTTTGAGCTGTGGAAGTGCAACTGTGTGCAGATACCATTTTGTAAGAGTCATTCTACAGCTGAATGCACAGATAGTAGAATAGAAGAGTTGATCCAGGCTGTGTGCCAATCAGTAGGAGTAGATAGAAGAAAAGCATAAAAACAAAGAGAATGAGAGCAAGAAAGAGTCTGAACTAAAAATACATATCTCAAAACAATATGCAAGTTGCAGACTGCAAGGTGCCATATATTTCTCATGCCAGATGAAGAGCACCTTGGTGGTTTTTCCCGGATGGGTTTCCACATTATTTCTTGTGTCGCATGAATGTTGAATGTTTGATTAGCTTGCATTATTTATGGTTATTGATTGAATGAATGTCGCAATACTGATAAAAACAGTGAGTGAATTAATGACTAAAGCATTGTCGAGCACTGTGCATTATTTCATGATTAAAATACTGTTAAGTTGTAATACAATCACTGCATTGTTATTTACTATTAAGGAATCATCTTCATTGCACAGTTGCACCAGTTGTTAAGTTGTCAAGGATAAGGTTGTGTCACATGCTAGTTGTGTCACACTGTTGCGCCACTGTCGAGTAGTAAAAGACTCCATCCTCCAGAATCTATCGAGCGCCTTGGCTTCATGCCAAGGGACTGTAATCCCTCGTTGACTACAGAAACATGGTTCTGGAAGTTACACATTAAGATATGTCAGGTGAGACTACGCCTGCCTCGCAGGTGTTGCCATTTGAGATTTCTCTGTCGGGCCGATGTCTTTGGGTGTTTTGTTGGTTTTGTGGTTCTGTTGAACCTGGTTCGCGAGAGTGGGAAAAAGTATGCCAACATAAACTATCCACATGAAAAAAATCATGATTATAAAATCTAATAAAGACACCTATACAAATTTTATTTATGATAACATAAATCTAGAGGAAGTGACCTAATCTAGGAATTGATATTCATCACAAGCTCAATTGGAACTATAACATTGAGAAAAATGATTAATGGAGGGTGGAAATATTATTTTGTTCTTGAAAATAACTGTAAATAATCTAATATGTTCATGTGGGATAAAAAGAAGTTCCTCTTTGAAACTCTTGTCATCCATGTTATCTTGTATGGTTGTGAAGTATGGGGGTGCAACATTTCTAGAGAATATTGGAGGAAGATTAAGAAAATCTAGAAGTGGTATCTAACTTATAACCTCAAAATTAAAAGCAATAAGCCTTATCCTATTCTCCTTATAGAAGTGGGCATTTCCCCCATCGAGAGAATTGTTATGACTAGGTACCTGATGTACAAGCATACGATAAATAACATGGGAAACAAGAGACTTCCTAAAATTGCTTTAAAATCAAGTCAAAACCAACTATTCCTCAAGATGTATTGGTGTAAAGATACCATAGCTTGGTTAAACCATTGGGGAATTAATGAAAACTAAATTTTGCAGAACACTGGCAATGCCAAAAATATTATTACGTCTAAGTTTAAGAGAATTTCTGGTGTGAGAAAAATTTAGAGGTTAAGAGAAAATTAAGATACTATAAGGAGGTCATTAATCCTAACTTGGAAGATCACAAGTATCTCTTGGTAGTAACTAGATCACGAAATAAAATTAATATAGACAATATTAGAACAAACTCTCATGAACTCCATAGTGAAACAAGGCATTGATCTATTCCTAAAAATCCATGGGAGGAAAGGGTTTTCCATCTGTGTGAGTCCATGAGCGTTGAGGATGAAAATAACTTTCTCTTAGAGTTCCTTTCTTACACCCACATTAGATCTGGGTTTCATAGTATTTGTTACAATACAAATCTTTATAACCTCCTAACTTGCCAAAACTATAGTGAGCTTGGAAATCTTTTTGAGCAAAGGAACAAGATTTTAAAGTAAACCAAGTATTATCCTTCCTACTATCCGATAGACCAAATTTGATCTAAGTGGAAGTTAATCATCATAATCATCATCAAAATCATCATCAACATCATCAAAATCATCATCAACAAAGGCCTATGAGATCGAATGGTAAGAGAAAGAAGATTCCCATCATCGTGGAAGTCCATGGAGAGGTGTCGTGAAGGAGTTCGAACCATGGAAACTTGTATTGGTTGTAGCATCCATAAAGCCAATATCCTGGAGGACATGATTGGAGTGTCAAATGCGTGAAGGAGGCTGAAGTGGTGCAATAGAGGTAAGAAAAAATTGAATAAGGGTTTCACTGTTGAAAGGAAGAGACACTATTAAAGTTTGCATACTTTGTAAAAGTAGAGAGCCACTCTCTGGTGATATGTAGCTAAAAAGGAATGAGATTGAATCCAATTGAGGGAATGAAGGCCAACAAAGTGAGGATATTCCCTCAAAAACAAGAAATTAGAGAGCACGAGTCCATGGAACTTGGAGATAATTGTTACTGAAAATCAAAATAAGTCTACGGGTCATGTGAAGAACTTGTAAATTTGGGCTTACACTTGAGAAAATAGGAACAGAATTGCAGCAGATCCCGAGTTTGACCCACAACGAGAAGACCCAGTAGAATTGGTCATATCAATGGGAAATTGATGTATAAGATACATATAGTTTCATATTAGATCTAATATTGAAATATGGAGCTGAGTTGCAAATAAGCCATGAAAGTGAGAGCTACTGGTAGATCTAGCGGTGTGAACAAGAGCATGATGACCTTATTGAGGTCCATCATATTGAATCCATCTCAAGGAGCGACAGGTAAGCATTGGATAATGGCAACTTATCTACCAGGATCATGAAATCTGGGTTAGCCAAGTTGAAGACAGAATATGTCAAGCAACAGAAATAAGATCCAGAGAAAGAAAATTGATTGGAATCAGTTGATGTGTCCTTGTATGGAAGTATGGTAGACACGTTTTTCACAATCCAATCTTTCTATCGAGCTTAAGGGTTTACACAATGATATGGTATATAGGCCTATGTGCATGTATGGTGAATGGAAACTACTAAAGTAAGAAATCACGAGCACAAGTTGTTGTTACAAGGAGAGTTGATCCACGGAAAAAAATGGATATATTGTAGAATCCATTGTTGAAAAGTGATTCTCACATCATTCTATGTGGCGTTGAGAATTAACATGCCCACAACAGATAATGGTGGTGATTTGTTAGAGCAAAGTGCCCCTTCGAAGAGTCACCTATGACATTGGAGAAAGTGATGAATATGCATGAAATAGATTAGTTAAAATGTGTGTGGACAAGCAATGGAAAAGAAAGATCCATGGAAAGAATGCAAGGAATGAAAGGACGAGTATGGAAAAGTGAGAGAATGAAGCAATGGATGGTGATGGTGTAGTCACCATGAAGACACATGAAAAAAGAATTGAATGGAGCGGTTTGCATGTAAATGAGCATATGGTTGTAATACTTGGTAAGGAATGCATACCCCTGGTAAGTCACTAGTAAAGTTGAGATATGGACCTAGGTGATAAGGGGGATGTATGCGAGATTCCTCGGTTAAACTTTGAGGGGAGTTAGTGATTACTCCAAGTCAAGTTGAAAGGGGGGATTGTTAGGGTTTACCTTGACTTTGGAATGAGTCAAAGGTGGTTTAGGTCTAGCATATGGTTTGGACACATGTTTTCTTGTAGCCCATTCTATTATCCCATGGTATTTCATGTAAATAATAATTTATAAGGCTTGAGGAGGATCCATTGTAAAGCATCCTAGAGGTGAGAGGTGGCTAGATCGCTTAGCCAGGCTGGACGATTTGTCCTGGGTAATGAAGATATTTATTGGCGTTGGTTTTTTCCTGCATGGGGTTTTCCAGGGTAAAATGGTTTTGTCTATGTGGTTTCTTCTTGTGTATTATTTTCTCTTGCAAGTATAGTTTAATATGCTCATTTAAAACCTAATACTCAGATTTGTTTATTACATGTTAGATAGGTTGTGTTTTTCTAGATAACTTATTTTGGTTGTTGTGTAGGTACATGAGCTCAATGTCCATCCTCTCAACAACCAATATTATGTAGTCCTCTACCAAGATAATTTTTTTATGTATAACATGGTTATTGGCATCTCCGACATGCTATATCATGTATAAATCGACTAGACATATGTGCTACTCGCACTGTTGAATTGCATTGTAACTTGTGAAGTAAACTCACATGATTTTCTCTTCATTGTACTTGTGCTATACGTGCAATTGTAGGTCCAATACCAATGTGATTGTCTTTTATTTATTTTTTACCTATGTTTTTGCAAGTCATCTTTAGTTTCAATGACTCCCTAATGAACTAGGAAAATATAACTCACATGCAGTATAATTTTCTTTAGTAATTAGATAACTTAGCCCAAGCTTGTGGTAAAGAAGTAGGCTTCTTGAAATCTCTAGGTTGAAAGACTTTGAGGCTTCCAACATGACTCTTAGTACTTACTAGTGGATGACTGATTATTCTTCCTACCTCATTGAAATTGTCAGTCTAGGAAATTAGATTTGATTATCTTTACTTATAAATATTTTTCTTCTTGCTTATTTCTTTGTTTTATGCAATATATTTTAGCTCACTTAATTTCCTTAGACAAGAAAAGGGCCTAAAGACTCCTTTACCTGAAGTATGATATTTGCTTTGCACTCCTAGTTATCTTGGAAATTCAGAAAAATGTGATAGGTTTAAAACACCTCATTTGCACACATTTACTTAATTTAAACATACATGCATATTTTTTATTTGCTTAAGAGTTTAAATAGAGTAGATTCCCATTTATATTTATTTTATCCTCTTTTTATTTAGCTGCACATTTCAATTCCATTTTCTTTCCAAACACTTGTGGTTTCCACTTAAACACACACTCACTTGTACTCTTTGTGATCTGAATGGATATAGATCCATCTTAACTATGGCTCTACCAAGTGCAAAGAGGGAACAAATTCTCTTAAGGTGCAAACCCTTTTTAATTTAAACAAATGTCTAATAAGCATTCCTACTTGGGATGGAAATGGCCAACTTGCTTAAGTAATTTCAAAATAGGGTAAATGTCAGTAGAAGAATGAGCTAAGTAACATTAATAATCATATAATCAAATAATTTTCCAAAAATTGGTTTACATGTCTTTCTTTAAAACTAATAATGAATATTAAGAGTAGTTAATGAGTAAAATAATCCATTTAATAAATTGGAATTTGAAAAACATTTTACCATCAAATGAAGATTTTAAAAATTTATCCAAATGTTTTTGAGAAATGACTTGTTTTTGTCTATAACTAAAAATGAACATTTACATGTTACGGTTAACCTTGACTTGGGAAAGAGCAAGGATGTAAGTGGTTTAAGGCACGTGGTTTCATGGCCCGTGGTTTCTTGCTAGTTGTATTTGCATTTAAAGAGCCTTATAAATATGGTTTTAATATTCCTTTGTAATGCGCCAAAGTGAGGAGATATTTTCTTAGCAGCCTTGGGACCAATAATAAATCTAGTGTAAATTTGATATATAATTATATAAATGTGTTTTACAATTTAGCTAATTCAAAATTAAATTTTATATGTTCTTGGTTTTATAATTTTTCTTTTTACTACTCAATTCAATTGAATTTTACTACTCCGTTTGTAAGATTGTTAGTATTTCCCTAATATGGATGTATATTTATATGAGTATAATATTTTTTATCTTTTATTTTTTTAATTATAAGCCTACATGTTATAATTTTTATTTTTATTTTTACTTTTTATTATTATTATTTTTATTGAGTCGACATGTTCCATGTCAGCATTACAGACGGGACACATCTCATCCATTTGAGCTATAGAAAGCACCTCTTGGCGGAATTATAAGAAAGTTTGAAATACCTCTCTCACACTCCTTGATCAAATCGAAATATTTTAAAATGAACATTTCTCTTGTAAAATCTCCAACCAACTAAAATCCTCCATATGAGGTCACATAATAATATTTTATTTAGGTAGGATTCATTGGGCTATGGATCCAAATAATGCCCACCAATATGTTTACATTATTTTTGTTGAAACTATGTTGTCAAGGCACAAAAGAAGTTGACTATGTAAAAGTGCACTGAAGAGTGAGTTTGTGGAAGAGGGCAAGGAGAAAATTTTCATACTACTTTAAGAATTTATTCTATAGGGTGTTGAAGAATCCTATCAATTGTGGCTGATAAAACATCACGGGGTTGTATCCTCCTTCTAATAGGATCTAGATAAGTGGGGTGTTGGAGCTAAAGCTAAAGAAACAAGCTGGGTGTTGGAGCCTCCTACTAGTTGTAGCTAGTGAATCTTGGATATTGGAGTCTCCTCAATTGTTGTAATCCCTTCTATGGTTTTTTTATCAATAAGGCATATTGAGTTTACTCCTGCGAATTCTAAGCAAACAACATACTCTTTTGATGTTGATACATTGATTCTTGAGTTATTTTTTGAAATGAATTAGTTAGTAAAATTAATAGTTAAAAGGTAAAAGTGAAAATTAGTGGAGATATTAATTCACACCCCTGTCCCCCTCAGTATCTCGATGTGTTCTACAATTGGTATCACAACATCTCTTCATACAAGTCTAACCAACTTGAAAGAGATCCTAATAACAAACACATGGATACTAAAGAAATATTATCTACACACAAGTCTCCATTATTTAATGGAACCAATTATTCATTTTGGAGTAAAAGGATGAATACCTACTTAATGGAATTAGGATTTGATGTATGAAAGAGTGTATTCAATGGATACAAAGAACCAGGAGATAAAGTAGGGAAGAAAGAAAGTGAACAATATGCAAAGGAAATGAAAGCAATCCTGAGCAAGCTAGAGAAGTCATAATTTTTAAAAGTAATGCATTGTGAAACTACAAAAGAAATGTGTGATAAACTAATAAATATTCGTCAAGGAGGTGCAAACATTCAAGGAGCGAAATTGCATACATTTAGAAGGAAATTTGAAGCCTTAAGAATGATGGAAGAATAAACTATTGCAACATACATTCAAAGAATTGATGAGGTGGTGAATACAATCAAAGGACTTGGTGAAGATATTAAATAAAGAGTAATAGTTCAAAAGTATTAAGAACTCTACAAAAAAATTCAATCCAAAGGTATGTGCCATAGAAGAAATGAGGAACTTAAAGAACATGACAATGGACGAGCTGCAGAGAATACTCACAGTTTATGAAATGAGAATTGAGGATACAACTCCTAAAGAAGTAGCATTTAGGACAATTAATAAGAATAATGTCCCTTCTTATTCCTCTTAATACTCAAGTGAATATTTTGATGAAGAAATGGTATAGTTCATGAGGAATACGTAACTTACAAAGACAAACTACCTTTGAAATGTTTTAGTTGTGGAAATATAGGACACTATCTTTCAAAGTTCACATTTAAGGAAGAAAATAATGCTGAAATCAAATGATGGAAGGAGTCTAATAAAGAAATATATTCAAAGAAAAATAGATTCTTCTTTAAAAAGGGATGATTTATCTTAAGATGATGAAGAAGATTAAGAACATGGGAGAAATGAATTCCTAGTTATGGCATTGGAGAGTCTGATTGTGATCAAGAAGAAGAAAATTAAGAGGTTGTTGTAGACTTAGAGGCAAGACTATTAGCAGCCTTAGTGTTGGTTGTGGAGCATGATCTTCCTGATTTAGAGATCTTGTTGTTCAATTGTGTTTATACCCCAGTTTTATATGTTTTATGGGTATAATGTACACACCTCCTAGTGTGGGGATGTGGAGGAAGCACCCCCGAATGAAATTTATGGGTTTCTTTTTTTTGTTTGTGGTTTTTTGGCCAATGGTTTATGGGATGGTGGTATTTTTGTAAGTTGTGGTATTTCCCCATGATAATCCCTCTTGGAAATGAAGGAATCATATTATTGATGTGTATTGTAATGAAAAGACTAGTGAGTCTAATAGAGATTATGAGAGAGTGGAGAGGAAGTTGCAGTATATGTGTTGCAGGTTGTATCCCTTCATTTTGCTAGACAATATAATAGAAAGGATCGACAATTTGTGTGCATGGATGTATCCTGTCTTGGTTTTGAACCTTGGTGTTTTCATTGATTTCAAACAAGAGACATGATGATGTCAAGTAAGAAGCATGAATTCTTGAATATTGTTGAACTTTGGTGTTTCCATTCTTGATATGTATGCAAGTATTAGTAGTGCGCAAGACATAGTGATCTAACTCTATATACTTGAAGACAATTTAAATAAGTATATATAAAATATGTGTGCAAGGTTCAGAAGTGTGCAAATCCCACCAAAACATGAAACCCTTGTGCACAAACCCCACCAAGTCATGGGACTGTAGTGCAAAAAATATACGAGGCTGAATTATAAAAAGATGTACGCCGACCAAAGAACTAATAAGTTCATTATATTGGACAAGAAGTAAGGAAGAAAGGGTGTCATGAAATCAAAGGAGACCCAAATTGTGGACACATCTTTTGAGAAAGAATAGTATAAATAGGTGAGATATGGAAATGTTGAGGTAATCTTGAAGATGCATAAGTTGTAGTATTATGAATTTATAAGCTTAAAATTGATTGGGTATCAATGACTTATTGATCCAGAAGAAATATATAATAGAGATCTAGGGATGCTGAGCATAAAAGAAATAATGGAGACCTGATACATGTGTAGATAAATTTTTTGGCATCTAGAATATAACGATGCTCTATGCAAAAAGATGAAGTGTACAAATCTAAGTGTGCAAAGAGAATTAGATATGATATAATACAAGGATTAGTCACATAAGAGCACATTCATATGAGGAGTATTTGCGTAAATATACATAAGAAGTATTTGCAAAAGTGTCCCAAGGGTACAATAGGAATATTTGTACAGAAGCAGCTTGTCATGGATCACAGATCGCAGAAACAAAAATCACATATCATGAAAAGGAACAGAGATCACAGATTGTGAAAAGGAATAGAGAATTTAGTGTTGGACATAATGGCCACACTAAGAGGGGAGGGGGGTGAATTAGTGTGAGAGAAATTATAAACTTTTTACCTTATTTTGAATCATGATTCATAAGCACAACATCACATCAAAATATATATAAGAATATATGGAATTTTGATCTTTATTTATTGTACATGGAAGACAACAATATTCTTGATTACAATCAACACCAACTGATGAAAAGAACACCAAATATCATAATAGGACCCAACTAGGTTTTCTTAGCTCCAATTAAGAAGGGTTTGAGGAGTCCAATCCTCAAGTGCAAGATTCTTCTTACACGCAATCATATGGATATGTTACACAACCAACCTCTTCTCCGCACATCAATCTATTCTCATCACTCTGCTGGTCAACGTTGCTCATCAATCTCTATTCAATCTACTCATTAATATCTGGTCAACCTGCTCATCAATCTCTAGTCAATTTGCTCATCAATCTATGGTCAATCCTGTTGGTCTTCTTCTCATCACTGTTGCAACACTACCAGGTCTTCTCATGTACATCCTTGTACGCTTCATCATACCCAGTCACTCATCAAGTAGTTTTTCTATGATTTCACTGATCTTAAGGCATGCATCGTCATGCATCATCATCATAGGTATGCATCATTGTCATAGGGCATGAATCGTAGTCATAGGGTATGCATCCTCATCATCATCGTCTCAGTGTGCACCATTTATGCATCATCATCATCAAGTATACATCATATTTCATAGGAGAGAATCATCACACTATGGTATGCATGCACGTCATATTGTATAGGAGTGCATCAACATCATAGAGTGTACATCATTATCACATGCATTATAAATATAAAGTGTATTATATCATAGCATAAAGCTATGAAACATCGTCATCATATCCTTCATAATGAATCCAAATAAATATACCAATATAGAGGCTCACATACAAATATCAAAGATGAATTCTATCCATGAGAGACATGTGTTATCACAAGAGAAACCCAAAAGCATGAACCATACCTTTTGAATATCACAATATGAAGAACAAATAGAAAAACCAAAATAAACTCTATATCTTGTCATCACATATCCATCGTAACAAGCTTTCTAACAAGCCAAGAATTTTGTAATTCTGATTCAGTATGAGAAAGTTATGCCAATTTTAGGGAAGATGCCCAAACATTTCTCAGTAAAAATGAACTGCTCCTCTACTGCTGCAAAAGAAAACCTCAGACCAGTCTCCACAAATTCACTTCTCTACATCCATCATTGATTTTTTTGGATGTGTTTATATACACATTAAAGTGGACATGTTTCATGCTATCTGAATTGTCTTCAAAAGTAAGAGTGGTAAGAATTTTAATTTTTAATTAAAAATTATAATTTGAATTTTTAATTTGACTTTTAATTTTCACACAAAATTCTTACCACTTCAATGGTCAAACCTTACCAAATAATTGCACGGATTTTATTTTCCATATAATAGGGTTTCCACCACATAAGCCATATGTATGACTAAGGATTTCAAACTTCTTACCACTTCAATGGTAAACCTTATGTATTTTTATTATTTTTCTTACCACCTCAATGGTCAACCTCATGTATTTTTATTATATTTTTTTTAAAACATCCTTCAAAGTCAACCACATCATTTAAAATTCATGGGAATGTGTCGACATCTTCATAGGGTTTCATCAAGCCACTAGGGATTTTAATGGCATTCCATGTGCAAGGTGCCATCATGGGCTTCAAGCTTGTCACTAAATGGACCATCATCAAGCCAATATGTGTGTGGGTTCCTTAAAAAAATCAAGTGCAAGAAATGGGCATCAAGGTATTCACAAGGTTCCATGACTTCATTAAGTCAGCAAAGACCACATCATCATGCCATCTAACCATGTCAAGTACAAGTAGTGGTATCTATGACCTTTGGAAGGGTATCGGGGTCTTCTTCAAGGGTTCCATGGGATTCTTCGTGATAGTATGGGTTCCATAGGCTTTCAAGGACCATACAAGGCCATCATCATCGTATAAGAGCTCCATGACCCCAATAAGGTTTGCAAGGTCATAACACCACTAAGTGTGGGTCCAAGGGCTTCATCAACGATTCTTCAACAAGAAAGAGGCTTCATCAGGGATTCTTCAACAAGAAAGAGGCTTATGGGGTAGTCAGGTATTCTCATGGGGTACTATCATACCATCAGAGCATGAATGACCACATAATGGGTCATTAATGCTTCTTCATCCCATCTAGGGGTTCTCCATTTTCCATCAAGGTTTCAGGACAATCTCCAGGGTATTCAACACCATCAACAGGGTCTTCAGTATCTTCAACAAGGTGGTACAAGGTGCTTCAAGGCACAAACCCACTCTGTAAGGGGTCCAAGGCTCAAACCCACTTTGTAAGGGGTCCAAGGCACTATAAGTGGGACTTGGAAGCATCAACGACAATATTTGGGGACACTAAAAGTCCATGTTGGCACCAATGACAATTTCATCAACAATATCCCCCTTTTTCATTTATGACTACAACTCATGCTCCCCCTTTTGGAATCAATGGAAAAGGGTGACCATATATCTACATCTGAACCAGTGATCACTAATCATTGCCCCCCTGTCAATATGCATGTTCTTGGGACCTATGTGTATGCCTGGAGTAGTCATCCTTTTTCCCTTTGAGTTCATCCTATAGCCTCATGAACTCAAGGTTTACTAAGGTATTTGAGAGACCTTATAGTTGGATTGTAGTATGGAATCCATCCTTCTTACTCTAATCAACCTCTCCTATATGCAACTTCTCAGTCTTATTCATCCATGCTTCTTGGCATCTATCCTTTCAGCATTTGTTCCTTCATATGTATTGGATTTCCTTGATGAGATGTATAGGAAACTTCTCAAGGGTTGTTTCTGTGTACTCCAACAATCTTGAGATTTGGTGCCCAAGGCCACTGCAACTATAACACTTCATCGTACGACAATATGCAACAATGTGACCAACATCATTGCATGTCCATCACCTAACTGAGTTGTTGTAACTTCCAACACTTCTTTGATCAACTTCATGTATCCATGCTTGAGAGTGTAATGAACATAAATAGGATAATAATTAAATGAGGTTAATAGTTAAATAAAAGAATAATTGTTAATTATTATAGTAGTAGCTATTAATGTGAAGGGACATAACTCTTCATTATGAAATGCTCAAGCCATATTAAAGGCGAGCTATGTTGTAATATCCTATCATCTTTTTGTCTATCAATTTATTCATATTTTATTATCTATGGGTATGTGGGTTATTTCATAAATTACCTAATTGAGAATATCCAACTATGGATTTTATAGTAGTATCAGAGCTATACGGACCTTAGACAACATTATTTACACCTTGTGTAGATTTGGGTTCCCAAAAAAATAGAACTTTGTCCTTACAAAATTAAAAAAAATTAAAAAAGGGTAAAAGTAACCCCCCAAAAAAGAGAGTTAAAAAAAAGTAAAAACAAAAAAAACTAAAAGAACAAGGAAAAAAAAGGGAAAGAAAAAAAAAAAGGTTAAAAAAGAAAAGATAAAAGTAAAAAAAAACAGAGAGGGTAAAAGTGAAACCACACCTGGTTTCTTAAAGTGGGTTTGGGTTTAAATATAAAAAGTGCATAATAATAACTACAAAGAAGTAAGTGGGATTTGAACCTAGGTGGGGAAGGTAACACTTATTCCTTCGAACCACCCAATCTACTTGCATTTTACAAAAGTATTGGAAAAAAAAAGTCAAGGACTAGAATTTGGAAGGTTATATATTATTTATATAACTTAAGTTTAATAATAATAATAATAATAGTTATTATTATTATTATTTTATTAAAAAAAAAATTATTTTTGGAAAAAAAGGGTTATTTGACCTAACAAGAAATAGTCGAAAAAAGTTTTTTTCCAAAAGAGACATATTGAGAAGTATTACAACTTTTGTATCTACCCTTCTAGAAGAAAAGAAGAAAAAACTGAAGTACAAACATAGTCACAAACAATCGCTACTACATATTCATAAATGAAGGCACAACTACAAACAACAGTGTACGAGTTAGAACAATATAAGGTGATCAATAAAAGTCTACAAGCTAAGGTTGAGATGCAAAAATGGTTGAAAGAGTGGAAAGACAATGAGAATCGTCACTTATGAAATCAAAATTGATAGCTAGAACGAACCATAAGAGATATCAAGAAAATGTTATCTGACTAGGATAAATAAATATCATGTTTAAAAATTCATAATCAAAACCTAGAAGACCAGATCAAAAAGTCAAAAAATGACAACAAATCACCATATGCATGCAATAATGAACTAGAAGAAGAAATAAAGCATCTAAAAAAACTCATCATGGAAAAAGATGCTAAATTGGCGCAAGTTCGGATGAAGTTAGAAAATCAAGAAGCAGAGTTACGTAATCATAAACAGTAAAAAGAAAAACTCCAACAGTAGTATGACGATAGTAAGAAGACACACAAGTTAGAACTAACAAAAGTATACAAGGTTTTATCAAGCCATTTCGAAGAAATTTTCAGATTAAGTAATCATAATAAGACACTAGTCACAATTTTTTTTTAAGAAGTTCAAAAGTAGTCGAAAGACAGAACAATCTATGGAAGACATTGAAGGAAAATTTCTAGACAAACAGGAAAAAAATCACTGTATCAGAAGGCATAATGAAGATCTTAAGGAACAACTTAAGAATTCTGAAGATGACAAAAAAACACATGTAGAAGTGATTAAGAAGTTTCAAAATGATAACATGCAGTTAGAAAACAAGTTGGAAAAGATACAGAACGAAACCTTAAAACCTCAAGAGATGAAATTACAACCTTCTGCTCAGATCAATGCTCAAAATATGACACTCATAAAAGAAAATGACAGTGTGAAAATTCCATATCGACACCCCAACCATAAAAATAGATATTCTAAAAAGTGGGAAATGTCGAAAGATAACAGTACCAATGTGATCAAATATCCTAATGTTAGATCAGTATGGAATGCCAACAGTCCACAACAAATCAATTTGGGATGGATTGATTCATCCACATATCGAAAGTTGTGCTCAACTCTTAGTAGTTCGTATCAACATGTCTCGTCAACTCCGACACCACAAAAAATGATGCATAAACATTATAAGGCTTTAAGGACAAAGCCTTTCTAAGGGAGTGGCAATGTAACGAACATAAATAGGATAATAATTAAATAAGGTTAATAATTATTATAGTAGTAGATATTAATGTGAAGGGACATAACTCTTCATTATGAAACACTCAAGCCATATTTAAGGCAAGCTATGTTGTAATATCCTATCATCTTTTTATCTATCAATTTATTCATATTTTATTATCTACAGGTATTTGGGTTATTTCAGAAATTACTTAATTGAAAATATCCAACTATGGATGTTACAGAGAGTGTCCCTAACTTTAGGCCTTTGTCTTCTGATCTTCAAATATTCGCATTGGTATTCTTATAAGGTTCATTGGTTCTTCTTGTTGATGTATAGGAAGGAATATTCCTCGATTGACTTCTTTGACTCACCTATTCTTGGTCTTTGTGACCAGACCCACTGTATGTGTAGCATCTCAATGTGTGACATGTGGCAACAACATGTCCAACATCTAATTGATCCATTGGGATTTCCACCACTTCTTCTTCCATAGAGTCTATAATCCACAACTTTATGACCAAAGTTAGAACAAAAATAACAATAACCATTGAATCCACTTTCATACCTGGGACTTTGGTTCCATCTTGGAGCTGTTTCTTTTTTGAACTTTCCTTGAGGAATAGATATCACTTATTGATGCATCCTTGAACTACCAAGGTATTTTTTGTCATGTCCAAGTGCATGGGGAGTAGCTTTGGATGTTGATGGACCTGCTTCTGGAGTCTTGGGGGACCAAGTGTCATCTTCATATTTTTCTTTCTCCTTCTTGTAACCAAGACCAACATTGTTGAGTGGAAATCTCTGGAAATCCAAGATCTTATCTAGGAAAACTGAACTGTCCTTGAACTTGAAAAAATCTTCATTCTTTTCACCTTTCTTCCTGAGACCAAATACCTCCATTTCCATCTCTTGGATTGTCTCCTCCTTTTCTTCTAGTTGAATCTTCAGGATTTCTTCTATCCTCTTAGTTTCCTCGATTTGAGTCTTCAGATCATGATTGAATTCTCTAGTTTCTTCAAGCTCTTCAACAAGCTCTTCTGGTTCTTCCCGTTGATTGATCAATTCAGTCTTTAGTTGTTCAACTTTAGCATCCCTGTCTTTCATTTTATCCCATAACTCTTTATCCTTTTTTTTGAGCTTCACAAGAAAAACTTTCATTGTCATGGTCTTCTGTTGATATTCATTCAAGGAGTCCATGATTTTCTTTTTTGAACTTCGTGAATTCACCTTGGTTTAGATTTACTATTTTCAGAAACCAATTGGCCCTGAGATCAATATTCAACAACATGAGATGTATCTCATGTGAAGCCTTTGATATCCCTTCATCATCATGTGCAAGAACCTTCTCAATTTCATCACACAAGCTATCATTATAGTTACAATATACCATACATTTACTAGAGTCCTCTTCTTGCTTCTCTTATTCCTTATTGATCTCTTCCGTGGGCTTGTATTCTAGTTCCTGATCTGTCTTTTCAGATTCTGGTCTTGCCATCTGATACTCTCTTTCCAAATTGAACCACAAGTATTTGGATGAAGTGTACTCCCCTACACTTTCTTTCACTGAATTGGGAATTCCATTCATGAGAAACTTCAAGGATGTAGTATTGTCCTTATTTTCTTCCTTCTGTGCAACTAATTTTCCCTTCTTATTTGATGGAGCAAGTGGATTGATCACAATATTCCAAAAACCAAATTTCTTTAGATAAGACTTCATTTTGCTCCTCAAACTGAAATAATCTATCATATCAAGTATAGGCACATCATTGCTTGATGGCTCTTATTTTACTTCCATTGTGTCTCCAAGGATCTCCTTCAATCTTGATAGGCTTGTGACGAAGGCCAGATCTGATATCGATTGTTGGACAAAATGGCCACACTGAGAGGGGGGAGGGGGTGAGTCAGTGTGAGCAATTATAAAAAATTTACCTTCTTATAATCAATCAAAGTATATCAATCATTATGTCATCAATTTCATAATCAAATTCATCATGAGCCATAAGCATGACATCACATCAAAAGAGACACAAGAATATATGAAATATTGATCTTTATTTTTTGTACATGGAAGAAAACAATCTTCTTGATTACAATCAGCACTAACCGATGAAAAGAGCGTACCAACTCTCATAACATGACCCAGCCTGTTTTTCTTAGCTTCAACTAAGAAGGGTTTGAGGAGTCCAATCCTCAAGTTCAAGATTCTTCTTGCAAGAAATCATATGGATCTGCTCTACACATCAATCTATGCTCATCACTCTGCTGGTCAGCACTACTCATCAATCTATAGTCAATATGTTCATCAATATCTGGTCAATCTGCTCATCAATCTCTAGTCAATATGCTCATCAATCTCTGGTCAATCCCACTGGTCTTCTACTCATCACTGTTGTAACACTGCTAGGTCTGCTCATGTACATCCTTGTACACCTCATCATACCCAGTCACTCAACAAGTATTTTTTCTCTGGTTTCACTGATCATAAGGCATGCATCGTCATGCATCATCATCATAAGTATGCATCATCTTCAAAGGGTATGCATCCTCATCATCAAATATACATCATCGTCATGTCAGTGTGCACCATTTATGCATCATCATCATCAAGTATGCATCATAGTGCATAGGAGAGCATCATCACATTATGGTATGCATGTACATCATTTTGTATAGGAGTGCATCAACACCATAGAGTGTACATCATTATCACAAGCATTACCATCATAAAGTGTATCATATCCTAACATAAAGGTATGCAACATCATCATCATAGCCTTCATAATGACTCCAAATATCTATACCAATATAGAGACTCACATACTAAGATCAAAGTTGAACTCTATCCATGAGAGACATGTGTTATGTAACAAATATAAATGTTATAAATATTAACATTTAATATTAAGTAGGTTAATTAGGGTAATTAATTAATTACTCAAGAGGTGACTTGAAAAGTCACCCCCTTACCACTTAGGGTATAAAATACTCGACAATAATTCTTGTAAAATATATTTTTATCTATCCAATTATCAATATATATTTGTTCTATTAACGACATATCGAATATTCCAAGTGTTCTAGTAATATTGATTGTGTGAAGTGAATAAATATTCGCTTCATTTGGTATCAGAGCTAGTTTGTGATCTAGGCCTTTGGCCATATCGTGATTTTTAATCATAATCCTAGGGAGTCCCTAAATTTATGGTCTTTAACCAAGTAAAAAAAGAAAATAAAGTCAAAAGAAAAAAAAAAGAGAGAAGAAGAAGGAAGATTGCCATAAAAAAAGGAAGGTTAAAAATTTTTTTTAAAAAAAAAGAGTAAAACCACAAGTGGGTTCTCCACCCACGGTTTTTTTTTAATAAGTGGTTTTTTAATTCTAGGGTTTAAACCCTAATTCCCATCCCATTCATAAAAAATATATATCAATAATACTATTAGTAATAATAAAATTTATTATTGTTATATATTCTTCAAAAAAACTTTCAACCCAAGTCACAAAAATATATATACTATATTATTAATTTTAAATAATAGTTGGTAATATATTATATTTGTTATTATTATTAAATTTTTTATAATAATAGTAATTAATAATAATAAAAAATTTTTTATTTAATAATTGTGTTATTTACAATTATTACATTATACAAAAAGGAAAAAGAATCAAAGAAGATATTAAAAGAGCGGAAATCAAGTCTTGGAAGATATTAAAAAAATTATGGATCCAGGTCACTCACAATTGCAATCACAGTTAGGAATAGTTTTGGCCCAGCTAAAAATGTGTGTTTGGAATAGTATTCTAAAACTCCAGTTCGACAATTAGAAACGAAGTAATGATTTTCTAAAAGAACAGATTACTACCTCAGAATTACGAATTCAATCATTGGAAGATAGTAGAGAAAAAATCACAAAAAATTTATCAGATGAGGACGAAAAAATATCACATCTGAAAGGTATCATTTAACAACTTGAAGACCAGATAAAAAAAATAAACAAAGTCGAAGAATGTCTGGATGGAAACAATATCGAATTAAAAGAGGAAATTAGTTGTTTAAACAAAGTCATCATGGACAAGGAAGACAAATTGGCACAACTACATGAAAAATTAGAAAATTAGGAAACAAAGTTATGTCATCATCAACAGAAAAAAGAAAAACTCCAGCAGCAATATGACGACAGTAAGAAGACACATAAGTTGGAACCAACAAAAGTCAACAATGTGCTATCAAGAAATACCGAAGATATTTTTCGATTACGAAATCATAAAAAAATATTTACGAAGATTAAAAAACTAAAACACAGTAGTAAGAGGGAATAGTTCGGTGAAGACCTTGAAGGAAGAATACTGAAAAATCAAGAAGAAAACCAGTGTCTAAATAATCATAATCAGGAACTAGATAATCAAATCAAGAAATTAGAAATTGAAAAAGTCACAAGATGAGAGAATAAAAAATATTCATAATCAAAACAATGTATTGGAGAACCAAGAAGCACAAATCTAGGAAAATGCATCCAAAAATAAAATCGAGGAATTGAAGACAGTCCTCACCGCAGTCCAAAAGAAATAAAAACAAACAACACATACACCTTATAGATATCCTAATTATAATCGTCATTTTGACCAACGATAGGATCAAAACAAGCACTCATAGAAGAATTATGTTGATAGGCGAAAATACCAACATGCTAAGAAACAATTGTAATGACTTGTTCCAAACAATGATCTCTGAGCTCCGATAAAAGTAGATCTGGGATGGACCATAGTAGATATGATGTGACAATTCTCCTTAGAAATACGTAGCTCGTATCATCTCATTTCATCAAGTGTCGCAATTACAAAAATGAAAGGATCCCGAGACGATAGTTCAAGGGAATTCAAACATTGTTGTTGATACAAGCTTTAAGGACAAAGCTTCCCTTAATGAGAAGGCAATGTAACAAATATAAATGTTATAAATATTAACATTTAATACTAAGTATTTTAATTAGGGTAATTAATTAATTACTCAAGAGGTGACTTGAAAAGTCACCCCCCTTACCACTTAGGGTATAAAATACCCGACACTAATTCTTGCTAAACATATTTTTATCTATCAAATTATCAATATATATTTGTTCTATTAATGGCATATCGAATATTCCAAGTGTTCTAGTAATATTGATTGTGTGAAGTGGATAAATATTTTCTTCATGTTATCACAAGAGAAACCCAAAAGCATGAACCATACCTTTTCAAAGATAACAAGATGAAGAAAAAATAGATAAACCAAAAGAATCTCTATATCATGTCATCATATAGCCCTCGTAACAAGATTTCCAATGAGCTAAGAATTATGTTTACATTCTGATTCCATATGAGAAAGTTATGCCAATTTTAGTGAAGATGCCCAAACATTTCTCTATAAAAACGAACTGCTCCTCTGTTGCTGCGAAAAAAACCTCAGACCAATATCCACAACTTCACTTCTCTACATCCATCATTGAATGTTTTTGGATGTGTTTATATACACATTAAAGTGGACATGTTTCATGCTGTCTGACTTGTCTTCAAAGGTAAGAGTGGTAAGAATTTTAATTTTTAATTAACAATTGTAATGTGAATTTTTAATTATCACACAAACTTCTTACCACTTCAATGGTCAAACCTTACCAAAGAATTGCATGTATTATTTTTTACAATACAATAGGGTGTCAACCACATAGGCTATATGTATGACCAAGGATTTCAAACTTCTTACCACTTCAATGGTAAGCCTTATGTGTTTTTATTATTTTTCTTACCACTTCAATAGTAAACCTTATGTATTTTTATTATTTTTCTTTTAAAACATCCTTCAAATTCAACCACATCATTTAAAATTTCATGGGAGTGTGCACTCCACATCTTTATAGGGTTGCATCAAGCCACTAGGGCTTTTAATGGAATTCCATGTGCAAGGTTCCATCATGGACTTCAATCTTGTCACTAAATGGATCATCATTAAGCCAACATGTGTGTGGGTGCCTTAGCCAAATCAAGTGCAAGCAATGGGCATCAAGGTCTTCACAAGGTTCCATGACTTCATTAAGCCATCAAAGACCACATCATCATGCCATATAACCATGTAAGGTGCAAGTAGTGGGCTCCATGAACTTTTCAAGGGTATTAGGGTCTTCATCAGGGGTTCTATGGGATTCTTCATCATACCAGGGGTTCCATAGCCCATCAAGGACCATACAAGGTCATCATCATCATATAAGAGCTCCATGACACTAATAAGGGTTGCAAGGTCATTAAACCACTAAGTGTGGATCCAAGGGCTTCATCTGGGATTCTTCAACAATCAAGAGGCTTCATAGGCATCTTCAACCACATCAACCACACTAACAGAACCTTAAGGGTCAATATCCATCATGACATCATTTTCGGGGTAGTCGGGTCTTCTCATGGGGTACTATGATACCATCATGGCATGCATGACCACATAATGGGTCATTAATGCTTCTCTATCCCATATGGGGGTTCTCCATTTTCCATCAAGGTTTCAGGACCATCTCTAGGGTCTTCAACACCATCAGCAGGGTCTTCAACATCTTCAACAAGGTGGTGGCTCCAAGGTCGATCCTTGTGGGTACAAGATTCTTCAAGGAACAAACCCACTCTGCAAGGGGCCCAAGGCTCAAACCCAATTTGTAAGGGGTCCAGGGCACTACAAGTGGGACTTGGTGGCATCAATGACAATATGTGGGGCCATTACAAGTTCACGTTGGAATCAATGACAATTTCATCAATATGCAGATCGTGAGAAGGATTGGAGATCGTAGATTGTAGAAGCTAATATGAAGATAGTGAGACATAAGTATATTTACATATATTTCAGGGTGGAAGGAAGGGGAAAGAATAAGGAGTTGAAGATTCCTTTTTAGTTGGTGCTGAAGAACTTGGGTGGTAAGAAGGGAAAATTATAGGATATTGCAGTCTCGTTTCAATTTGGTTCGTGAAAGAAACACGTAGGTTCTTGCACAAATGGATTGGTGTACTCTTAAGTTGGTTCCTGAACATAGCAAGTTAGTTCTTGTGCATAGGATTGTTGTCCTTACAGGTTGGTTCCTATAATCATCAAGTTGGTGCTTGTATGCGGGAATGGTGTCCCAATCAAATTGATGTCTAAGTGAGTTGGTTCTCACATCTTAGAGAATGGAGTCTCCCATCTTTATATGTAATTATATATTTTATATTTATATATATAAAGTTATTTTCCAAATTATTTGTGCATAATTTTATTTTATTTTTACGACTAAATTGAAATTGGTGCACAATTTTGTAAAGAGAAAAAACGGTTAAATCTGTGCATGATACTAATTCACCCCCCTCTCAGTATCATTAAGAATTCCAACAATTGGTATCATAGCAGGTTTCTTCAGGAATAGTCTAACAACTGGAAGATATATCATTGTGTAGATATGGATAAACAAGAAGGACTCTCTACAAACAGAGCACCAAGGTTTTATGGATCAAACTATACAATTTGGAGTATAAGAATGGAGGTGTACTCGCAGTCTCTTGGATTTGATGTCTGGAAGTCGGTTGAAAATGGTTGCAATGCTCCCAAAACTGCACCAATTGAGGAAGTTAATAGAAGGAAATATGAATGTAATGCAAGGGATAAGAATGCAATACTATGTGGTTTATGAGACTTAGAGTTCATCAAAGTCATGCATTGCACATCATCTAAATAAGTGTGGAATAAGCTTAAAAACATATATGAAGGAGATGAGAAATTTAAGAAGGAAAAGTTGCAGACATATTTAGGATGGTTTGAAACGCTAAAAATAAGGGAAGAAGAAAACACTGCATCCTATATTTTCCATCTTGATGAGGTTGCAATGCTATCAAAGGTCTTGGAGTACAAATTGTTGAAGAAGCATCCATGCAAATCGTGTTGAGAACTTTGCCACCTAGATTTGATTCCAAAGTGTCAGTCCTATAAGACATTTGATTTGAATAAACTAACAAAGGGATAAGTTCATGGGATTATTACTACATACGAAGTGAGGTCTGGAAAGAAGAATCCTTCTAGGAAATAAGCATCCTTCAAATTCACCAAGAAGACAAACTGCACCAAGCATGAGTAGAACAACAACTCATCTAATGAATTAGATGATGAGGAAGGAAACTGTGTGAAAAAACTAAAAAGAGGTCATGGAAAATACAAAGGTAAGTTACCTCTCATATGTTTTGAATATAGTAAAGTAGGCAATTTTGCTTACAAATGTCCTTACAAATAAAGTATAGATAGTGATAGTGAAGAAGACTTCAATTACAAAGAACAAAAGAAGACATACCAACAGAGAAGGTTTGAAAAAAAAAGAATGTGTATTCTAAAGAAGATATCACTTCATTTGACGAGGATAATAATCTAAGAGAAGTGATTTTTATGGAAATTAAATAAAACCTAGAAAAATGAGGACTTGGAAGAAGAAGAAATGGATAAAGAATATTTTGAGGGAGAACTTATCAACGCCTTGGAAGAACTAAAGAAATAAATAAAGGAGAATAAATATATATAGGAAAAACTATAAAAGTGTGAAGAACAAGTTAAGGACACAAAGAAGTTAGAGGCGAACATAACAAAACAGTTGAAACAAAAGGAGGATAAGTGTGAGAAGTTAGAGGCTCAAGTTACTTCCTTAAAAAGGGAGTTGCAAAAAGGAAACATCCAGTTGAGTTTTCAACAAAAGTTCAGTAACAACACCAAAGTATTATATGAACTTATTAAAAATTAGAGACGATCATCTAAGAACTCTGGACTAGGCTATAAAGGTTCAAACTCAAAAAAGATCAACCTATGAAGTAGGAGCAAGTTTTAGATCATGTGCTCAAAGGTTCTATTCCAAGGTAAGATCAGAAGTTCAAAGAAAAAGATAAGAAGCCATCTCATATGAATACTGACACTATGAAAATGGAAAGAACTCACTTCACAAGGTATCACACTCTGTTTTTAGTAAATTTCTATTTTTGTAACTTTTTTGGCCATAAGGAAGTAAATTTCAAAGCATATGCAAAAGAAAATTTTAAGAAGAATAGTATTTTCTACAAGGCTAGTTGCATAAAGAATGATGTCAAAAGGTCAGTTGAAAATTTGAAAGAAAATTTCAACTCCTTTAACCCCTTGAATTATAATGGTGAATGCCACAAATGTCACAATCATGGTCATGAAACTCAGGACTACAAAAGTTAGCCATCATATGCGCAATCTGTTGAAACCGAAAACCTCCTTAGTAAAACATATTCTACAACCCCCTGGAAAAAAAAGGGAGACAAACAAAATCAAGAAGGATGTAGCATGGCCTTACATGTGTAGGGTAAAAGAGGCATTGGTATATTGATAATGGATGCTCTAAACACATGGCAGAGAATAAAGGCAATTTTTTAAAATTTAAAGAAGAAAAGGGAGGAAATGTTTATTTTGGAGATAATGGATTTGCTAAGATTATTGGAAAAGGGATTGTAAGACTTGGGGACAAGAAATACAAATAAGAGAATGTCTTAATCATTGAAAACATGACGCACAATATTCTTAGTGTAATCCAAATGTGTGATCAATAACATACTCTCTCCTTTTATTCAAAGAAATGTAAAATAAGAAACATGGATATAGGAAGATTAGTGACAATGACGTCGAGAACCCTGAATAATGTGTACATATTAGATGAAAAGAAAGAAAGTTGCTTCATGGTGAAAATAGATGAAAATTGGATTTGGCACAAAAGAATGGGTGATATAAATTTTGATAATTTGGTCAAAATCAACAAAGAACAAGTAGTGATAGATATTCCAAAAATCACAAAGCCCTTAAATTCTATTTGCAGGCATTGCCTAAATGGAAAAAAAACCAAGAGTGAGTTTTAAATCAAAAGAATACTCTATGAAAAAACCATTGTATCTAGTCCATACTGTTCTCTATGGTCCCATGAAAACCAATGTAATATATGTCTACAGATATTCCAGAAAGTTATCTCAGTTGAATAGTCCAATAGAAAATAGTTCCATGCTGGATAATTATATAACAGTAAATATGAATATGAATGATGATTTTACAATGGTAAAGTAGCTCGTATATACAGGCCTTACAAAGTAACTATTCACTAAGAGATTTATCCCTTAGTTAAAATAATTAATTAATATTTATTAATGATAATTATTTAATTTTTATTTGTTACATTGCCTTCCCCTTAAATATGTTTTTTCCTCAAAGCATATTTTATTGTAAGACTTTGTTCTCTTGTACGTAATGACTTTTCATGATGTTATGAGCTTGGAACTACAATACTTGATGAAACGAGGCGGTATAATCTTCAAAGCCTTGAACTAAGTGTTGCATTTTTTGGGGTGTGATCCATCGACCCATTTCTAATTTTATTGGAACTATTTGATGATCGACTAATCGTATAGAACTTCTCATTTTAGGATTCCATAAAATTTGTCGATATTGTCTTTGTTCTTTTTCAATATTGTAGTTGGTTTGTATGTAAGATGAACACTTTATTTTCATCTTGTCTTTGATGTTGGTCATAACAACTTTTATAATTTGGGTGTCGATAAGGCGTTTGAGACATTTGTGGAACCCTTGGAGAAACTTTATTTGTTTTTGTTTCATGTGATTTACTGGTTGAGAAAAACTTTGAGGATTTTTCTAGCTTCTCATCTTTTTTTTTTGTTCAATCAACCTTTGATTAAGATTTTTTAAATGAGAATTTTCTTTATCTTTTTTTATACAATCTTATCAAATTCTTTTCAAATATCTACTTATTTTTTGTGGAATTTCTCTTGTACTTATTCTTGTGATTTTTTTAAATTTTTTTTTAATTTCTTGATATGTGCGATGAGGTCTTGACTATAATTTTCCAAACATGTAATTTCTTCATCCTTATTGGCAACAACCTTTTCAACTTATTTTTGTTTATTTTGTTCTAACTTATGATTGTCTTGTGAAATCATCTTTGATATATCCTTGATGTCTTCAGATGTTGGAGCTTCTAAATATGTCTTCATTGTAACATCCCGTAACATGATTTTCTTCTTTTTATAGTAATATGTTAAAAATTTCTTTTCAACACTCAATATGAAAGTCCTCAATGTTCTTATCCAAGATAAACCCATAATTATGTCACCGTCAAAACTCCATAAGGAACTAACTGTGAATTTCTATGTGACCATATAATCTCCAACATTCAATTGTAAGCCACAATTACACAAAGTGTAAATAATGTCCAAGGGTCGGATCACTCTGATACTAATGTAATATCTGTATCTAGATATTCTAGAAACCTATCTCAATTGAATATTCCAATAGAAAATAGTTCCATGTTGGATAATTATATAAGAGTAAATATGAATATGAATGATGATTTTACAGTGGTAAAGTAGCTCGTATATATAGGTCTTACATAGTGACTATTCATCAAGAGATATGTCCCTTAGTTAGCCTAATAAATTAATATTTATTTCATTATGATTTATTAATAATAATGATTTAATTTGTATTTGTTATAGCCAAAGGTCTAAATGCCGAATTATACTTCCTTCTCTTTATTGATGATTATACCAGAATGACATGGGTCTTTTTCCTTAAGAAAAAATCAGAGACATTTGAATTTTTAAAAATATTTAAAGAAGTAGTTGAAAATGAAACTGATTTGAAGATTAAGTGTCTAAGATAAAAATAAAATAGGTGAGCATACCTCAAATAAATTTGAGTATTTCTGTGAAAAAACATGGAATTAGAAGACTTTTCTCAGCATCTAAGACCCTACAACAAAATGGAGTAGTAGAAAGAAAAAATAGGATTGTGTGGGAGATGGCTAGAACAATGTTAAATGATTCTAAATTATTTGACATTTTTTCGACTCGGGATATACATACTTCTATTCACATATTAAACAGAGGACAAATAAGAACTGATAACAACATGACTCCTTATGAACTCTGGAAAGGAAAATCAACTATAGTTAAGCATTTCAAGATATTTGGAAGGAAGGGTTATAGCAAAAGGAATGATGAAAACATGGAAAAATTTGATCCCATATATAATGAACGAATCTTTCTTGGATATTCCACAAGAATCAAGGCATACAAATGTTACAGCCTAAGACTAAAAAACATGGTGCAAAGTCCAAATGTAAAGGTAGATGAAGCATTCACACACAAAATAGAGGATGATGTTGATCAACCAGTATTTGAAAATTCATTAGAATACCTACTAGAAGAAGAGGATCTGAGATAACAACAAGAAGAAGGGTATCAAGAAGAACCTGAAGAAGAAAGAATACATGATACAAAGTATCCTTCCAGATATGTCCAAAAGAATCATTCTGAGGATTTTATTATCATAGATAAAAATGCTAGAGTAGAAATAAGAAGGAAGTACTTAAAAAATATTGATAGATAATTACATTTCTCGTTGTTGTCCAAATTAGAACCGAATAGTTTTGATGAATCCAATACAAATGAACATTGGTTCAAAGCCATGAAAGAAGAATTAAATCAGATATAGAAAAATTGGACCTAGGAGCTTGTTCCAAGAACCAAAAAAAAATGTGATTGGCACCAAATGGGTCTTTAGGAACAAACTAAATGATGATGGAAAGGTGGTTAGAAACAAAGAAAGGATGGTGTACAAGGGATATGCACAGGTTGAAGGAATATATTTTGAATAAAAATTTTCCCCTGTAGCACTGATAGAAGCAATCAAGATATTCTTGGCCTATACTTGCTCCAAAAACATCACTGTATATCATATGGATGTAAAATCATCATTTTTAAATGGATAATTAGAAGAATAAGTGTATATAGATTAACCATAATGTTTTTATCTCTTAGATAATAAGGACTATGTCTTCATATTAAAGAATGATCTTTATGGACTAAAGCAAGCACCTAGAGCCTAGTATTCAAGACTAGACAAGTATCTGTGACAACAAGGTTTCAGAAAGGGTATTGTAGACAATAACCTATACATAAAATTTGAGCTTGGTAAATGATTTTTGTTGAAGTATATGTGGATAATATTATCTTTGGAAGTTATGACAACAACCTAAGTCTAAATTTTTCTCAGAACATGCATAAGGAATTTGAAATATCTATGGTTGGAGAACTATCCTTCTTCCTATGACTTGATATATCTCAACTAAATCATGGTATTTTCATTTCTCAAACTAAATATGTAAAAGAAATACTGAAAATATTTAACATGGAAGGTTGCAAACCAATACATACACCCATGATTATTGGTTGCAAAATGAGAAAAGAAGAAGAAAAAGAAGCTGATAAAAAAATTTATAGGTCAATGATTGGAAACTTTCCATATGTAACTACCTCAAGACTAGATATAATTAAAGAAATAGGTTTGGTTGCAAGATTTCAAGTAGCACCTAAGGAAACACACCTCCAAGCTATGAAAAGGGTATTCAAATATCTGAAAGGAACTTTGGGTTTTGGTTTATGGTATCCACAAAGTGATGATTCGACCTTGGTTGCATATACAGACCTAGACTAGGAAGCAAGTGTTGATGATAGAAGGAATACAAGTGGAAAAACATTTTTCTTAGGAAATTTCTTAGTATCTTGTTTAAGCAAATAACAATCCTTAGTATCACTATCTACAACACAAGTAGAATATAATGTAGCAATAGCTTGTTGTGCACAAGTTCTATGGATGAAACAAACATTAAAGGATGTCCAAGTGGAATTTGATAATGCTATATCAATCTTATGTGACAACACAAGCACAATCAACATCTCCAGGAATCCTGTAATGGATTCCAAAACTAAACATATTCCCATAAAATACCATTTTGTGAGAGAACAAGTCACTAAAAATGTTTCCAACCTAGACTATGTGGACAAAAAGGAACAAATTGCATATATATTTACAAAGTCACTCCCAAGATATACTTTTGAGTATCTCAAAAGGAAACTGGGAGTAATTCCCACTCCACATTGATTTGAAACAATGATGCAGACTCTATTGCACATAAGTGTTTGTGACATGGTAGAAAACTGGCATAACGCAATATAAATTGAGAATCATGAAGCCATGGGGAACATACCTTTTCCATTGATGTCAAATGGGGAGAGATACAAATATATACCCGGTGGGAAATATACAAGGAAGAAGGATTTGCAAAAAAGTGTTGAATTAGAAATTGCAAAAATGCAAAGCAAAGGATCAAATGGCCTAAATACAGGGGAGCATATTGCACATAGAAAATAATTGCTCATATTTAGGGGGAGCGCATTTTCAATTGGTGTGGACATCAATGCCAACGGGGGAGGTTGTTGAACCTTGGTGTTTTCATTGATGTCAAACAAGAGACATGATGATGTCAAGAAAGAAGCATGAAGACTTTAATAATGTTAAACTTTGGTGTTGTTATTGATGATATGTATGCAAGTCTCAATAATGAACAAGACCCAGTAGTGGAACTCTATATACTTGGATCCAATTTAAATAAGTTTATAGAAAAAATGTGTTCAAGTATCAGAAGTGTGCAAATCCTACCAATACTGCATGAAACCCTTCTGCACAAACCCCACCAAGTCATGGGACAATAGTGCACAAAATCCAAGAGGTTTAATTATCAAATTATGTATGTCGATGAAAGAATTAATAAGGTGGTTACCTTGACCAAGAATTAAAGAAGAAGGGGTGTCAATACCTCAAAGGAACCCCAGCTTATGGACACATCTTTTGAGAAAGAATAGTATAAATAGGTGAGAGATGGAAATGTTGAGGTAATATTGAAGATGCATAAGTTGTAGTATTGATCCAAAAGAAATATATAATAGAGCTAAGGACGGAGAGCGAAAATCAAGAATGGAGACTTGATAAATGTGTAGATAAATTTTTTGTCATATAGAAGATAAGGATGCTCTATGCAAAAAGATGAAGCGTTGAAATGTAAGTGTGAGGAGAGAATTAGAAAGGCTATAACACAAGGAGTAGGCACACAAGAGCACAGTCATACGAGGAGTATTTGTGCAAATATACATAAGTATTTACGAAATTGGCCCAAGGGTAGAATAGGAATATTTGCACACCATATTGTTGTGGATTGCAGATCATGGAAAGGAACAAAGATCACAGATCGTGAGAAAGAACGGAGATCATAGATCATAGAATATAATCTAAAGATAGTGTGACTAAAGTATATTTACATCTATTTCATGGTGGCATTCAGGGGAAATGATAGGGAGTTGAAGCTTCCTTTCAGTTGGTGGTTAAGAACTTGAGTGGAAGGAAGGGATAAGGATAGGAGATTACAGTCTCCTTTCAGGTTCGTACATGATCACAACAAGTAGGTTCTTGAAAAAAAGGATTAGTGTCCTATCAGGTTGGTTCCTAAAGACAACAAGTTATTTCTTGCGCAAAGTATTGGTGTCCTTATAGGTTGGTTCCTATAATCAACAAGTTGGTGTCCCAGTCAAATTGGTGTCTGAGTGAGTTGGTGCTCACATCTTGGATATTCATGTCTCCCATATTTCTATGTAATAAGATATTTTATATGCATATGTATAAAGTTATTTTCCAAATTCTTTGCACATTGTCTTTAATTTTTATGATTGAATTGAAATTGGTGTATAATTTTGTAAAGTGAAAAATTGGTTAAATCTACTCATGATATTAATTCACCCCCCCCTCTTAGTGTCATTAAGAACTCCAACACTTAGGTGAACCTTGCTATAATGGTGTCTCTCTTGTATTGTGTGTATGTGTTTTATATTTGCATCTTGTTTATGTTATTGTTCTACGATCTTGCTTCTCTCTAACAATCAGATGAAATTGAAAAGTTGAGTAATACATAAAAGAATAGTCTAAAGAGATTAGCATGGAAAATAATCAACTAGAGGAAGCAAGAGAAATAGAAGAAGAGTTAACCAAGAAGGATTTAGAAAAAGAAGAAGAAATCAAGGCTCTTCAAGAATATTTGAGAAAAACAAAACTTGTAAATTAAAAATTTCAAAAGAGCACATCAGATCTAGACAATATGCTCACACAATAAAGAAGTCCTAATGACAAAATAGGAATCTCCAAGGGACAAGGAATTGTTTGTCTAAGAAAAAGAGTGACAGATATTAGAATTGATCGAAACCTAATTAAGGAACCCTTGGGAGAAACACTAAAGCATATAGCAATAAGGGAAAGGGTCTATGAAGATGTAAATAGTGAAACATCTAGTCCAAAGGAACATACTTTGCAATCAACAAGTTGTGCAAATATGGCAAATAAAACCAGTAAGAATGAAGATCCAACTAGCCATGGACAAAGTGTAAGTAGAAATTCTTTCAAGGAGAGGAGTGTGACCAAGTATTCAAGATACAACATAAATCCTATCTCATCTAGAAGAACACCATCAAACATGTACCAAAATTTATTCTTTGGTTATTTGTATTCATGTAATAAATTTGGTTGCAAAGCAGCAAGTTGTAGGGTCCATCTAAAAGGAAATTACATGAGAACATAAAATATTCATAAGAAAGATATGAACAAAAAATATTATGAAAATCCCTTCATAGTTTTATCCAAATTTGATGTGGAATGTTGTAACTGCTATAATTTTGGAAACTGAGCTAGAGTTTGTCCAATCAGTTCAATAGGGAAAAAAGAAGAAGAAATTGAAATATGTGGAGTATATCTGTATGCTCAAAAGGAAGAAGATAAATTGTATATAGATAGTGGCTAGACAAGACACATGATTGGCGACAAATTAAAATTTATCAAATTTAAGGGAGAGAAAAGTGGAGAGGTGTTATTTGGAAATGATGGGATTACCAAGATTACGGGGAAATGAATAATGACTCTAAAACGAAAGGCTAAAGCGAAAAATGTATTGCATGTTGAAGGATTGAAACATGATATCTTGAGTCTTGGAAAAATATGTGATGCTGATTACAATGTCACTTTTTATTCCAAAGTTTGTGATATCCCAAGAAATGACTAAAATGAATTAATTGGAATATGAGCTAGGACTCTTGGAGATGTATATGTCTTAGACAAAATTCAAGGAGAGATATGATATTTTAGTCAAGTCGTTGAGAATTGGATATGCAATAAAAGGCTTGGAAATATAAAATTTTATAAATTGTTCAATGTTAGTTAAACACAAGCAATGAGAGGATTACCCAAGATAATCAAGCTTACTGACAAATTATGCAAAGAATGCCAATAAGGAAAATAGATCAAAGTCAACTTCAAATCAATGAATGCTGAATGCTCAACATAAATACCTTTCGATATGATGCATACAAACCTTTTTGGACTAGCCATAGTATATATTCTTCAAAATGAAATATATTTGATGCTCATTATTGATGAACACGCTAGAATGACATGGGCCATTTTTCTTAAGGAAAAATATGAAGCTTTTGAGAGATTCAAAACATTTAAAGCATTGAGAATTAAAGTGGTATTCAAATCAAGTGCCTACGATCAGAGAATGGAGGAGAATTCACTTATAATGAATTCACCAAATTATGTGAGGAACATGGGATCAAAAGACAATTCTATGTTGTAAGAACACCTCAACAAAGTTGAGTAGTGAAAAGAAATAACAAAGTAATCCAATAAACAACTAGGACCATGCTACACAAATTAAATCTATCGGAGAAATTATGGAGGGAAGTAGTATCAACTATTGTTTGCATCATAAATCAAGCCCAGTTAAGAGTGAATAGTGAAAAAGCCCCATATGAACTATGGAATGGAAATCATGCTTCAGTCAAGTACTTCAAAAAAATTGGAAGCAAGTATTATATGAAGATCAATGGAGACAAACCAGTAAATTTCAATTCTAGGGATGATGAAGGTATCTTCTTGGGATATTCAACCACCAAAAAACATACAAGCGCTATAACAAGAGACTCGGAAAAATTGTAGAGTGCATTGATGTGAAAGAAGATGAAGAAATTCTAGGAAGCATAGAAAAACAGGTGTACAATCTTGGAAGAGATAGAGGATGATATAGAGAACCAACAAAAAGAAAATAAAGAAGAAGGAAAAGTAAGGGGCCAAGATGATCACCAGGAAAATGAACCACTGAATGCCAAAACGCCTTCTACAGATGTTCAAAAAGATCATTTAGCAAGTCAGATAATTGGAAACATTGAATCAGGAGTTCAAACTTGAAGAAAATTTACATACAATTTTGATATGGCTTTCTTGTCGATGATATAACCAAAATATTTTATTCAAGCTAGTAAGTGTTAAGTCATGAATTTGTTTTCTTCAGTCTTATATTTTGTTTGTGTTTTTGAAGCTTGCTCGTTTGCTTACTTCTAGGAAATTTTGGTTTAGAGCTCAATTTTGAGTTTATGCCTTTAGGTTTTCATCATTTTTGTTTTTTCCTATGTCTTGAAGGGTTCTATAGAGTATATTTTGATTAATGGTTTCATGAATAGCACTAAGATCAAGGTTTAATCATATAAACCTAGTTTTAAAGTTGGATTTTTGATCAAATAACACAAATTAGATTTTTGAACTTTCTTGTAGCGCAAGGGCAAAAATAATGCACTAGCGCGCTACAAGAAAGTCGCGAGTGCTCAATTTGTCATTTTTCACGTTGATTTCTTCAACGATTTTGTTCCTAGGGTGACTAATCACATCAATAAGCAGGTTTGATACATGTCTTGCCAGGATAATCATATAAACAGGTGTTGGTCATCGTGTGAGAGAGATCGTGATAGTTTTATGCAAATGCATGGCAAATCAAGACAGAGAGTGGAATGAGGCAAGATTTTAGGGAAGAGGTTATCAAACTGAAAATCACGAAGCTGGTGGATGCTGGGGTGGAGACACATTGCTTAAAAATCAGGAATTTGGCAGTTGAAGGAAGAATTAGGGTTTCCTAGCGTGACAGTTAGAAGTGAGCTGGAGAGTTGAAGACACCTGGAGCGTTAAATTCGACATCTAGCCAGTCCAGGAATCCACTTCTAACACCCGCATTAAGCTTTTAATGAGGTATCTCACGTGACCTTGGTCATGACCTGTTAAAATTGGGGTTTTTTCTGCTAAGCCTTATGATGTCAAATTGTTAGAGGAAGATATGAATTTACTTACTCAACAAACTTTTAATGATGAGATTTTAGTCCAAATGTATACATAGGCATCATTTGAGTTAGCAAAGTTCAGAACAACACTGTTAGAGATTTCTGGTTCTCAGTTTAACCCAAATTATTTAAACTTGGCACAAACCATTTCCTGAATTGGTAATAGAATAGACTGTGTAAAATTGAAGATAAACAGCCTGTGAGAGTTAAAAGGTAAATTGACTGCCAAGACTGTGCAAACTTGAAGCAAATAGGCTGTGAAGTTACTAACAGGTTATGAAAACCACACAGAAGATGAAGAGGAATGGGAAGACTAATAGGGCTGAGCCCACTAATCTTAGTTCGATAGACAAATTTCTAGGATGTGCTGAACTGTTTGAAAATGCTGGATGGTTGATCTTTTTTAAAAACATTGATGGCTACAATGCTGAAGTCTCTCTCAAGTTTGCTCAATGTTATGACAAAGATATTGTATCCTTTGATACTTTGAAGTTCAAATTGACTACATATTTGGTGGCTGAAGCAACAGGGGTTAAAAATGAAGGAGAACTTTGGTTTAAGAAAGTGTCATTTACTTTCAATGCACAAAGGTATCCATTTCCTGGTATTGTTCCAGATTGGGGCAAGGGAGTGCCCATCCATAACTTCAGAGCTGAATGGGTAGAACCTATAAAGGTTTTACAAAGTTACATTACATGTGAAGGAAGGTATGCCTTCATTTTCAAGTACCATTTCAGGTTCCTTCAACACCTTAGCGGAGAATCAAAGATGAATCTTCCTTTCTTCCTGCTAAAGAGCCTACAGAAGATGTCTAGCAGAATCAAAGAACAACAATACCATACTATACAGTCCATCTTTCACCATGGACTTATCAAGCTTATTATCAATAGTGTTCTACAGAAAGAAGGAAAGACTTGGGAATACTTTCTCTTTTGGTCAAGATTCCACAATAGCCAAGAAGGACAGTCTACCAGAAAGCCAGCTGATAAAGGACAAACCTTGATCAAAAAATTAAAACAAAAAGTGAAGGTTGAAGATGAAGAATGTGTCAAATTAGAGGAAGTTGCAGAACCTGTAAAAGAAGATTATGAATCTAAGAAGCATCTAGATGATAGTGAAAACAAAAATTTGTAGTTTATTCACAAGGAGACTCAACCTGTTCAGAATAATGCACCATCAGAGACATTCATTGATGAAAAAATTGTTTTTACAGAGAAGGTTTCAGGTGATGAAGAAAATACTAAGGTCCAACAGCAAAGTCCAATTACAGTCCTGTCTAAAGATGAAACATACTTGTTGGAGGATGATAAACTTACTGTCATTGATAAAACTAGGATTGGCAAAAAACATGAGTTTTACAGTCACGAAGATAGGATAGCAATAGCAAAGAAAAAGAAGCTTAAAGTAAAGGAATTTGCCTCTGTCATCCGTCAAGGAAAAACTTTAAAAATGGTAGGAGAACTTGCTCCAGGCTGGAGACCAAAGACTAGACCCAAGAACAAACTAAGGCTAAACATGAAGAAATTACTAAACCCTAAATTGAATACATAAGGGGTAACTGTGATTGATAATTCTTCCTCTGATGAAAGGCCGAATGTTGGCAAGAGTGACAGCAAAAGGAAAAAACCATTGAAATCAAAAGAAGAATCTAGCCTCACTGAGACCAAACTGTCTGATGTATTTTTGGAAATACGAGGTCAAATGTTAAAAGAACAACAAAAAGATGAAATAGAGGTTTCTTATTCAGAAAACAAACTGTTGATTGATGAAAATGTTCCTGGTGAAACTGATACTCAAGAAAACCCAAGTTTTCATGATACTTCTACAGAGCTGCTGCCTGAAGATGAGGAAATATTTAGAAGACTTAACATTCCATGGCTTCCTAATGAGCTGCAAAGTACAACAGGAAACAAGGCATTTGAATCAGAGAAAGAAAATTTACAGAGAACTATCAAGCAGTATAAACATCAAGTAAAGTATATGCAAGAGACAAGTGATGGTTTGATTATAGCTAATAAGAGACTCAGAGAAGACCTAGAAGAGGGGAATAATCACTATCAAGAACTAATTGCAATCTCCAAAGAGGCCTTAAAAAGGAAAAGAAGTACAGAGTTACAATTTGTAGGATTAAAACAAACTATCAGATATCTACAGCAACAAAATGAAGAGCTTACTAGAAGAATGACAGAGATGGAAGTAGAGTAGCTGAAAGCTAGGAGAAAGGCCCAAGCCTTAGAGGGGATAGCTTTGTTAGCAGAAGCTGCTAAAGATCTATGAGCATTATTAGCAAAATCAGTTACTTGTTATGTTTTAAAGAATATTTTACTTTTGTAATTACTATTTTGATAAAAACCATTTCGATGAGTAGGCTGAAAAGCAGTTAGGGTTTAGCCTCTAACTGAATTTTGAAAGATAGTATTTAGGGAGGTCACAAAGAGAACTAAGGGTTCGACTTTTGGCTGGCTAGAGGAGGTCTCCTGATTTGTTGATAAGCTAAGTATATGACTCTTATGTGTATTTGAGGAACTGATTATGAAATATATGCTCCATTTTATCCTTCAATCTGTTCTTTGGCTTCATTTCTAGCTTGTTTAGCTACACAATTGGTAATTTCATTGCTGGTTTATAGTTTTTATGCTTGTAGTTCTTGCCATTTGTGGATGAACTTCAATGTTATTTTCTGTTGGATACATGGTTATTATGTTATGCATCTCATTTTTTATTTACTTGTGATTTAGTTCTTATTTGGGTTATGAATGTATTCCCTCTTGTCACCAAACTTCACAACCAGAAAACCTTTAAAAACCCTAAAAACCTAGTTTTGTTTGATTGAAATATTTGAGATTATGTTGGTTTGTTTTCTCGTAGTCTGGAAACAATTTTTGGCATAAACATCTTTGGCACCATTGCCGGGTAACGAAGTTGAAAACATATTTTTCCCTGGGATACTTATCATTTCACTGGTTTTAAGAGGTGAACTTAAACCAGCATATCTTTAAGACTACTTTTCACCAGTTTTTCATAGTGGCTACTAGGGGAATTGGAACTAGAACAGACCTATTTCACCATTGCAGTTGGGTGTTACAGACCCTGAACAGATATTGAAGACAGCAAGGAAGATTATAAGGTCTCAGTCATTACCATCACTATGTGACCCTGACCAGTTGGATGGTTCATCACCTTCATCTGTGTTGAGGAAAGAAGAATAAACTTCACCTTGGTTAAAGCCTATAATTCCTGTCAATAACTTCCAAATTTTCACGGATCCTCAATCTTTCAGAAAAGATAAAACAGTCTCTCCTAGTAAGATACCTCTATTTCAGTTGAAAGTAGGTAAAAACCCCTTTCATCCAAGTTCCAGCCAAACCTCTCCATCACCAAAGTTAGTCATCCTTAAAATGGCAGCCCAAAATCAACCTATAGACATGATGGACCGAATGGTTGCAGCCAGATATGCACCATTGGTTTTGCCTCATCCTTTGAATGCACTGCCCGGAGGTGACTATCAGAAATACTTGCCTAGGTTTAATGGATAGGGTGAAACTACAGCTGAAGAACACTGGGAATCATTTCTTATCTATGTTGATAACCAAAACATTGAAGCCAAGGACGCATGGATGAGAATGTTTGTGTAGATCCTTGATGGAGATGTCAGAAAATGGTTTAGGGAGCTTCCTGCTAACTCTATCACCATCATTGAAGAGCTCCAGGACCTCTTCATGAGACAATGGGGTGACACCAAAGACCATGCTTATTACATAACTGAGTTTGGAGCCCTCGGGAGAAAAAAGGATGAAACTATTACAGACTTTTCAAAGAGATTTAACAAAATGTACAACAGAATTCCTGCAGAGATAAAGCCTTCAAAAACATCTACAAAACTTACATATGCAAATGCTTTTGACCACGAATTTTCCTTACCACTAAGAGAAAGAAGACCTGTTTCTTTACTGAATATGCAGGATGCAGCATTGGAGGTGGAGTCTAACATATTGGCTTCCAATAGATTGAAGAAGGAAACAGCTCAGCAAATGTATGACAGGAAAGGGAAGAAAGAAGCATCTCCAGGAGGTTCAGCTTCTCATTCTGCAGAAGGGAAAATTGATGAGATGGCCAAGTTGGTGAATATTTTGACTGCAAAATTAAACAAATTAGAACTAGAGAAAAATTCCAGCAAGCCTGTTCAAGAAGTTGAAAGAAACCCTAACAATCAAAACCAATTCAAAAGACAATTTGCTCCTCGTTTCATACCTAGAGAATGAAGGAATAATGATATTCAACGAGAAAGGAGAGAAACTGAGGACCAAAGAGTACCACCACCTCTTCAGAACAATGTTGTTGATGAAGAAGAGATAAATGAAAAAGTGCTATTTGAAGACACAGATCAGGATATGAACCATTTCGGAGAAAGACTGTCTGAGGGTTTTTTCACTGAAGAGGAGTTTTTAAATGCAGAATGCTATGATGCTGATATGTTTGAAATAGAGGATGATTTGAGTCTAAAAATGACTGCTGTAACTGCTGATCTCTGTCAAAACGAACTCAAGAAGACTGTGAATCTGAGGTCAGGTCCAAAACAAGTAGTACAAAGTCCAAAGAAGAAGATAGTTGTTCTTGCTAAGCAGCAATCTGATCCTGTGTCAGAGAAAAAACATATTCTAGAAAAACAAAGGAAGAACATGGAGGTTGAAGAGGTAAATAAAACTGTGCAGAATTTTAGCCTGGAAAATGAATTAGGCAAGTTAAAGATTCCTGTACCTTTAACTTAACTAATTAAAAATCCTTCTTATAAAGAATCAGTTCTTAAAATGATTAATTCAACAAACAATCAGTCTATTTCTGATACAGTGAATTTGCAAGAAGAAAATCCTAAGATTTCTATCGGATCAGCCTTGGCTGAAAAAACTGAGAATGAAGCAAGTGCTTCACCTCCATTTTACATTACTTTGACAGTCCATGAACAAATGATACATAATTGTTTGTTAGATTTAGGAGCATCACACAATTTAATGCCTAAGGCTGTTATGGAGGCTTTAGGTCTGAGTATAACCAAACCTTATCATGATCTTTATGCATTTGATTCACAAGCTGTGAAGTGTTTAGGGGTAATTAAGGACATGGTTTCCAGTTTGGCTCAATTACCCATGAAAAGTGTAATCATGGATGTAGTTGTAGCTTATATTACACCTAAATTTGGGTTACTTCTCTCTAGATCCTGGGCAAAGAAAGTCAGTGGAACCTTACAAATGGATTTATCATATGCTACTATTCCTGTGTTTGGAGGAGAAAATAGAAGGTTGTACAGAGAGCTTCAGTTTGCCTATATTGTAACAGATGACAAGAACCCTACCAACCATCCTCTATATGTTGTTGATAAAGATTTGGGTACTTGCATGATACAATTTAGCGATGATGACAATACTGCTAGTTTGTTATAGGTTGAAAAGGAACAGCCAGTAAAATGCAGCAGGGAACAGGAGGATGAGCTTTCGCAATTATACTTTGATGGATCCTCTTGCAAAGAAGGTGCTGGAGCAGGAGTTCTTTTTATATCTCCTGGGGGTGAAACAGTAAAGCTGATGTATAAATTAGAATTCATTACTACAAACAATACTGCTGAATATGAAGCTTTGCTGTTAGGATTGAAGGATGCAAAAGATATGGGCATTCAACAGATTTCTGCATTTGGCGACTCTAAATTAGTTGTTCAGCAGGTGAAGAACAACTATCAACTGAAACAATATTTGCTAAAGGTCTATCGAAGTGACGTATGGGATATGATTGAGAATTATTTTGTAGCCTTTAACATCACCTATATTCCAAGAGACCATAATCAGACTGCAGATTTGTTGGCCTTGGCTGCTACACACTTTAGAATCCCCAAAACTACATAGTTGAGGTATCCCATTGAAGTTAGGTACAGACCATTTGTACCTGATAATGTAAAGCCGTGGAGAGTGTTTGAAGATGACATTGAAATTAAAAGGTTTTTAGAGCTTACACATGAGTTTTCTAATTCCCTGATTTATCAAGAGGAAGATGAAGGGGATAGAGAGGTGGAAGAGATTGCTGAAAATGAGATAGCTGGACACAAAATCATTGAATTAAAAAGTAATTTCATCCCAAAAGGTTTGGTACCTTTGGAAAGGATATTTTTGAAATACGATACACTCTTAAGACCTGTTGTACAGTCCTCAGAAGAGATTGTGGTGGATTGTAACATTGGCTCTGCAGAACATCCTAGAATGGTAAAAATTTCGAAAGCACTTACAGCTGAACAGAGAAACAGGTACATAAAATTATTAAAGGAACATGTTGATGTTTTTGCGTGGTCTTATGAAGAATTGAGAACATATGATACTGGAATTATACAACATAAAGTCCCTTTAAAACCGAATGTTAAACCTTTTCATCAGAAATTAAGGAGGATTAATCCAGCCTTGTTTCCTGTGATTGAAAAAGAAGTGAAGAAATTATTGGATGCCAAGATCATAGTGCCCCTCAGGTACTCTTCATGGGTGGATAATCTAGTTCCTGTTAGGAAAAAGAATGGAGAAATTAGGCCGTGTGTCGACTTTAGAAATTTGAACAGATCTTCACTAAAGGATAATTATCCTCTGCCTAAAATTAAGCAAATATTGCGGAAAGTAGTCGGGGCATAGAGGATCTCTATGGTTGATGGTTTCTCAGGGTACAATCAGATTTCTATGCATCCTAATGATAAGGAGAAAACATCTTTCACCACTCCTTGGGGAACTTTCATGTATGATAAGATGCCTTTTGGTCTAATGAATGCTGGAGCCACTTTTCAGAGGGCTATGGATATTGCTTTTGTCGGATAAAAGGACAAGTTTGTGGTAATTTACTTGGATGATATTACTATTTTTTCACAATCAGATGATGAACATCTAAAGCATTTGAAGCAGACTTTCTTGAAATGTAGAAAATTTGGCTTGTCCTTGAATCCAAAGAAGTCACACTTTGCTGTACAAGAAAGAAAATTACTGGGTCATTTAGTTTCTGCTGATGGTATAAGGATTGACCCCGAAAGGGTGAAAGCAATATTGAAGATAAATCTACCAAGAAGTAAAAAGGATGTCCAATCTTTCATCGGTAAAATTAATTTTCTGCGTTGGTTTATACCAAACTTTGCTGAGATTATCAAGCAGATTACAACCATGCTAAAAAAGGATCAAGAAGTCAAGTGGACCACTGAAACAAAGAATGCATTTGAAAAAATAAAAAATGGCTCTTACTGAAGCTTCTGTATTAGTAAGTCCAGATTTTACCAGAGAATTTCTAACATTCTCATTTGCATCGGAGGATACACTAGCAGTTGTTATGTTGCAGAAGAATAAGGAGGGTCTAGAGCAACCTATTGCATTCTTCATCAAGACTCTCAAAGATTCTGAATTAAAATACAATATCTTAGAAAAATAGGCCTATGCTTTGGTAAAAGCTTTAAAGTTTTTCAGAATCTATGTTTTGCATTCCAAATTTATTTCATATGTGCCTAATGCTGCTGTAAAAGATGTTTTGACACAGCTTGATAGTGAGGGGAAAAGAGGCAGGTGGATTGCTAAAATCATGGAGTATGATGTAGATATCAGACCTACCAAACTAGTCAAGGGACAAGGTTTAGCCAAGCTGCTGGCTGAATCAAATTGCCAAGCTTTTGGATTGCATGTGATGGCTGAAGAGCTAGCTAAGGAAGAAGATCAAGCAATGTTGGAAAAAGAAAATATTATGGACTATTATTCAGCATCCACATGGTATGAAGACATTGTGTATTTTCTATTGTATTTGCAATGTCCTGAGCATTTAGATAGAAAAGCTACTAGATCTTTGAAGATAAGAAATACTAAGTATTGTTTAGTAGAAGAGCAGCTATTCTGGAAGGACACAGGTGGTATTATACTCAGATGCTTGGATAAATATGAAATTGGAGTGATTTCTGAATCTCATGAGGTTGTTTATGGAGGTCACGAGTACTGGAAGGCAATAGCATACAAGATTTTAAGAGCTGGGTACTATTGGCCCTCTTTGTTTGCAGATGTATATCAGCAGGTAAGAGCCTGTATCCCTTGTCAGAAGTTTGTTGGCAAACAAAAATTGTTGTCAATACCCCTAAAGCCTATTGTAGTAAGTGCTCCTTTCCAGCAATGGGGTCTGGACTTTATAGAAGAGATAAGTCCATCTTCCTCATGACAACACAGGTGGATTCTAACTGCAACAGACTTCTTTACCAAATGGGTGGAAGCTATCCCTACTAGGAATGCCACAGATAAAGTGATTATGGAATTTGTTGAAGAAAATATCCTTAGTAGGTTTGGGTGTCCTCAGAAAATAGTAACAGATAATGCAAAGGATTTTAAGTCTAAGGCAATGGAAGCATTTTGCGAAAAGAATGGTATCTTGCTGAAACATTCAACTCCTTACTATCCCCAAGGTCATGGTTTAGCTGATTCCTCAAATAAAAACATCATTCAGAGTATCAGAAAGTTGCTAAAGCATAATAAGAGATCATGGGATTCTATGCTGAAGTATGCATTATGGGTTGATAGAATAACAGTCAAACAAGCAGTTGGAACTTCTCCTTTCCAATTAGTGTATGGTACAGATGTAGTTTTTCCTGTTCAATTGGGCATTCCAGCGATGAAGTTTCTTCAGAATTGTCAGGAAGAACCAAATGATATGCAGAGAAGGATTTATGACATGATAGAGTTGCAGTAGAACAGGGAAAAAGTGGAAGAAAAGGCATAGTTATACATATTGAAGATTAAAAATAGATTTGACAGGAAAATCAAAGATAACACTTTCTCAATTGGTGATATGCTTCTGAGGTGGGATGCCAGGAAAGAGCAAAAAGGGAAACATGGAAAATTTGATAATCTCTGGTTTGGCCCTTTCCTAGTGTCTAAGATTTTGGAAAATAACACTTTTGTCCTGTAGTCTTTGGAAGCCAAGGAATTGTCAAGTCCAGTCAATGGACGATTCCTCAAACATTTCTACAGTTTTTTAGGGGAATTTTACTTTTTCATTGTATATACCGGTGTGAGTAAAACACAATAAGGACTCTATAACCCAATGGAAATTTTGCAAACTGGTAGGTAGCAGAAAAGAAGGCACTGGTCTACAGGTTCCTGAAGCCTCACAAGGAGGACTTCATCCCATAGTAGGAGCCAGATGTTAAGTCATGAATTTGTTTTCTTCAGTCTTATATTTTGTTTGTGTTTTTTAAGCTTGCTCGTTTGCTTACTTCTAGGAAATTTTGGTTTAGAGCTCAATTTTGAGTTTATGCCTTTAGGTTTTCATCATTTTTGTTTTTTCCTATGTCTTGAAGGGTTCTATAGAGTATATTTTGATTAATGGTTTCATGAATAGCACTAATATCAAGGTTTAATCATATAAACCTAGTTTTAAAGTTGGATTATTGATCAAATAACACAAATTAGATTTTTGAACTTTCTTGTAGCGCAAGGGCAAAAATAATGCACTGGCGCATTACAAGAAAGTTGCGAGTGCTCAATTTTTCATTTTTCACGCCGATTTCTTCAACTATTTTGTTCCTAGGGTGACTAATCACATCAATAAGTAGGTTTGATATGTGTCTTTCCAGGATAATCATATAAACAAGTGTTGGTCATCGTGTGAGAGAGATCGTGATAGTTTTATGCAAATGCGTGGAAAATCAAGACAGAGAGTGGAATGAGGCAAGATTTTCGGGAAGAGGTTCTCAAACTGAAAATCACAAAGCTGGTGGATGCCAGGGTGGAGACACATTGCTTAAAAATTGGGAATTTGGCAGTTGAAGGAAGAATTAGGGTTTCCCAACATGACAGTTAGAAGTGAGCTGGAGAGTTGAAGACACATGGAGCGTTAAATTCGACATCTAGCCAGTCCAGGAATCCACTTCTAACACCCGCATTAAGCTTTGAATGAGGTCTCTCGCGTGACCTTGGTCATAACTTGTTAAAATTGGGGTTTTTTCTGCTAAGCCTTATGATGTCAAATTGTTAGAGGAAGATATGAATTTACTTACTCAACAAAATTTTAATGATGAGATATTAGTCTAAATGTCTACATAGGCATCGTTTGAGTTAGCAAAGTTCAGAACAGCACTGTTAGAGATTTCTGGTTCTGAGTTTAACCCAAATTATTTAAACTTGGCACAAAGCATTTCCTGAATTGGTAATAGAATAGACTATGTAAAATTGAAGATAAACAGCTTGTGAGAGTTAAAAGGAAAGAGAGTTAAAAGGAAAATTGGCTGCCAAGACTGTGCAAAATTGAAAAAAATAGGCTGTGAAGTTACTAACAGGTTATGAAAACCACACAGAAGATGTAGAGGAGTGGGAAGACTAATAGGGTTGAGCCCATTGATCTGAGTTGGATAGACAAATTTACAGGATGTGCTGAACTATTTGAAAATGCTGGATGGTTGATCTTTTTTAAAAAGATTGATGGCTACAATGCTGAAGTCTCTCACAAGTTTGCTCAATGTTATGACAAAGATATTGTATCCTTTAATGCTTTGAATTTCAAATTGACTACAGATTTGGTGGCTAAAGCAATAGGGGTTAAAAATGAAGGAGAACTTTGGTTTAAGAAAGTGCCATTTACTTTCAATGCACAAAGGTACCCATTGCCTGGTATTGTTCCATATTGGGGCAAGGGAGTGCCCATCCATAACTTCAGAGCTGAATGGGTAGAACCTATCAAATTTTTACAAAGTTACATTACATGTGAAGGAAGGTATGCCTTCGTTTTCAAGTACCATTTCAGGTTCCTTCAACACCTTAGTGGAGAATCAAAGATGAATCTACCTTTCTTCTTGCTAAAGAGCCTACAGAAGATGTCTAGCGGAATCAAAGAACACCAAGACCATACTATATAGTCCATCTTTCACCATGGACTTATCAAGCTTATTATCAACAGTGTTCTGCAGAAAGAAGGAAAGACTTGGGAATACTTTCTCTTTTGGTCAGGGTTCCATAATAGCCAAGAAGGACAGTCTACCAGAAAGCCAACTGATAAAGGACAAACCTTGATCAGAAAATTAAAACAAAAAGTGAAGGTTGAAGATGAATAATGTGTCAAATTAGAGGAAGTTGCAGAACCTGCAAAATAAGATTGTGAATCTAAGAAGCATCTAGATGACAGTGAGAACAAAAATTTGTAGTTTATTCACAAGGAGACTCAACCTGTTCAGAATAATGCACCATCAGAGACATTCATTGATGAAAAAATTGTTTTTACAGAGAAGGTTTCAGGTGATGAAGAAAATACTAAGGTCCAACAGCAAAGTCCAATTATAGTCTTGTCTGAAGATGAAACATACTTATTGGAGGAGGATAAACTTACTGTCATTGATAAAACTAGGATTGGCACAAAATAGGAGTTTTACAGTCAGGAAGATAGGATAGCAGTAGCAAAGAAAAATAAGCTTAAAGTAAAGGAATTTTCCTCTATCATCCATCAAGGAAAAACTTTAAAAATGGTAGGAGAACTTGCTCCAGGATGGAGACCAAAGACTAAACCCAAGAACAAACTAAGGCTAAACATGAAGAAATTACTAAACCCTAAATTGAATATAGAAGGGGTAACTGTGATTGATAATTCTTCCTCTGATGAAAGGCTGGATGTTGTCAAGTGTGACAGCAAAAGAAAAAAACCATTGAAATCAGAAGAAGAATCTAGCCTCACCGAGACCAAACTGTCTGATGTATTTTTGGAAATATGAGGTCAAATGTTAAAAGAATAACAAAAATATGAAATAGAGGTTTCTTATTCAGAAAACAAACTGTTGATTGATGAAAATGTTCCTGGTGAAACTGATACTCAAGAAAACCCAAGTTTTCATGATACTTCTACAGAGCTGCTGCCTGAAGATGAGGAAAGCTTTAGAAGACTTAACATTCCATGGCTTCCTAATGAGCTGCAAAGTACAACAAGAAACAAGGCATTTGACTCAGAGAAATAAAATTTACAGAGAACTATCAAGCAGTATAAACATCAAGTAAAGTATATGCAAGAGACAAGTGATGGTTTGATTATAGCTAATAAGAGACTCAGAGAAGACCTAGAAGAGGTGAATAATCACTATCAAGAACTAATTGCAGTCTCCAAAGAGGCCTTAAAAAGGAAAAGAAGTACAGAGTTACAATTTGTAGGATTAAAACAGACTATCAAAGATCTACAGCAACAAAATGAAGAGCTTACTAGAAGAATGATAGAGATGGAAGCAGAGCAGCTGAAAGCTAGGAGAAAGGCCCAAGGCTTAGAGGGGATAGCTTTGTTAGCAGAAGCTGCTAAAGATCTATGAGCATTGTTAGCAAAATTAGTTAATTGTTATGTTTTGAAGAATATTTTACTTTTGTAATTACTATTTTGATAAAACCATTTCGATGAGTAGGCTGAAAATCAATTAGGGTTTAGCCTCTAACTGAATTTTGAAAGATAGTATTTAGGGAGGTCATAAAGAGAACTAAGGGTTCGACTTTTGGCTGGATAGAGGAGGTCTCCTGATTTGTTGATAAGCTAATTATATGACTCTCAGGTGTATTTGAGGAACTGATTATGAAATATATGCTCCATTTTACCCTTCAGTCTGTTCTTTGGCTTCATTTCTAGCTTGTTTAGCTACACAATTGGTAATTTCATTGCTGATTTATAGTTTTTATGCTTGTAGTGCTTGCCATTTGTGGATGAACTTCAATGTTCTTTTCTGTTGGATACATGGTTATTCTGTTATGCATCTCAGTTTTTCTTTACTTGTGATTTAGTTCTTATTTGGGTTATGAATGTATTCCCTCTTGTCACCAAACTTCACAACCAAAAAACCTTTAAAAACTCTAAAAACCTAGTTTTGTTTGATTGAAATATTTGAGATTATGTTGGGTTGTTTTCTCGTAGTTTGGAAACAATTTCTGGCATAAACAGTAAGGATGAAGGGTAGATCAAATATATGAAAGGGGAAATTAGTTAGATTGAGAAAAGAGAGACATGAGAACTAGTGTTAAGACCTAAATATAATAATATAATTGGAACTAAGGGGGTTTTCAAGAACAAACTAAACGAGGATGGAAAAATCATAAGAAACAAGGAAAAACGAGTGTGTAAAGGCTATTCTCAAGTTTAAGGAGAATAATTTTATGAAAAGATTTCCCTTGTATCTAGAATGGAAGCCATCATATCATTCTTATCCTACTCATTCATCAATAACTTTAAGGTATACCAAATGAATGTCAAATATGTGCTCTTGAATGGTAAACGAAAGGAAGAATTTTACATACAACAATACGTAGGGTTTGAATTTCCAAGAAAATAAAACTATTTGTATAGGTTGAAAATGGTTATCGATGGTTAGTAAACAAGCATGACCCGGAACCTAGTATGTAAGGATTGACAATTATCTACTACAACAGGGATTCAAGAGATGGATTCCTAGAAGCAATATATGCATTAAAATTGAAGATGACTATATGCTAATCAGAGTAGTTTATGTTGATGATATCATCTTTGGATGGAACAATGATGAGATGAGTCACAAGTTTTCCCAAGAGATGTAAACAAAATTCGAGATGTCCATGATAAGTGATCTATCCTTTTTTCTTGGACTTCAAGTTACTCAATCATAGAAAGCAATAGTCATCACTCAATCCAAGTACATGAAGGGGATGGTTAAGAGGTTTGGAATGACAAAGTGTGCACATGTTAGTACACCTATGACTACCTATTGGAAACTGAGCAAAGATGGTGAGTGTCCTCTAATAAACTATACACTCTAGATATCAATGATAAGAAGTATATTGTATCTAACAACATATAGACCCAACCTTATGCAAGGTTTAGGAATGGTGGAAATATTTCAATCAACACATAAAGAAACACATGTTTAGGCAGTCAAAAGAATTTTTAGGCACCTTAGAGGCACAACTGATTTTGGTTTATGGTACCCCCGGAAGAAAATGAAGTGATCTAGTAGCTTAGATAGATGTTGATTAGGATGGAATATTGGATGACCAAAAAAGAACTAGTGGCAGTGCATACTTGTTGGGCAAGTGCTTGGTATCACAGGGAAGTAGAAAACAATATTTGATTTCTATGTCCACCACTAAAGTAGAGTACATTGTTGTAGCTAAGTGTTCCACTCAGATATTATCGATGAAATAAACCTTAGAAGACATCAAGGTTGAATATGGCCAGTCTATTCATATCTACTGTGACAATACAAGTGCCATAAGCATTTCAAAAAATATAGCCATGAATTCAAAGACCAAACACACCAATAAAATACCACTTCCTGAGAGATATGTGTGACAACAAAGTCAGTTTGGAGTATAATTCAAAGGAACAAATTTAAGATACATTTACCAAACCCCTACATAAGGAATCCTTTGAACACCTAAGGAAAAAGTTGGGAGTTATCTCCCTATAGAAAAAAACTAAAATATGTAGCACATAGAGGTGAGGGTGATAGGGGGAGTTGTCACCAATGAGGATGAAGAAAATAGATAGATAAAGAAGCAAATGAGGAGACTGTTTGTAGCACCAACAGAAAGGAAGAAGCTTGGCAGGGGAAGAACAAGAAAAACATATAATAAATTGAATGGATAATTTTCCCAAAACCTTTGACATTGATGTCAAAGGGAGATATTAGTCAGTAAAAAAAATTCAAAACAAACCCAAATAAGATAAGGGAATATGGAAGAGGCCATTTATAGGGGGAGCAATTTGTTTTATAACATGTTTCCATCAAAGTCAAAGAGGGATATTTTTGGAAGTATGTTTTCATTGATGTAAACATGATTGATGTCAATATGTTATTGATGAAGAGTGTTGGCCCTAGGTAAGATGACTAAGTTTTGGTTCTAAGTTGGAAAGCCGGTCGTAGTGTGAACAAGGATGTGACAGAGCAGGTGTGGAAACGGTCGGCTCCAACAATTTTAATAGTTTTGGGGGAAATAATAAATGTATGCAGTGAGTTAGTTAGAAGGTTTGTCCAGTTATGGGGAGTGGGTGTGGGGAATGTAAATGTGGAAAATAGAGCCTATAAAATGTAAAGGGTTTGGATTTTGGAACAGTTCTTGGTTATTGTTCCTTTCTGTAGGATAGATATTTTGGGGGAATTTTTGGTGATCATTGGTTTTGTTTTGGTTATAATATATGATAAATTTGGTTGAAGTATTGTTGTGGTAAGTCTATAGTATGGTTTACTATAATGATAAAGATGATTAAGAGTCATGAATGTAATGTATCTGGGATCCGCAAGCTGTGTGTGCATATGTAATGTAATGGGGGTTATGAAGATATGTTTATAGGATGTGTGTACAGACCAAAGCGTTAGAGACGACTCATGCCAAATGAATATCACTTTTGTGGTTTTCTCTCGTATGGGTTTCCACATTAAGATTCATGTGTCGAATGGTGTATGCTAATATTATGTGATTCCTTGTGTTTTGCTACAACTGATGACAACATGTCCCTTTCTGCATAAGTAAATGAAATGACAAATGCTTTAATGAGTTAGTATTTTGTTGTCTTAGTTGCATGCCGATGGTTTTATATGATGGTTCACTTGTCGTCTTTGTTGGGTTTTATTTCGGTTGTTAGCATGGAAATATCCCCTTTACCACTACGAAAACCTAATTCCTACATCTCCTATAGGTATCCTGGGTGAGACTTCACTGGCGTCACAAGTGTTTCCAATGTGGTTACAACCTAGGGCTGGTGCCTTAGGTTTTGTTGGTAGAGTTGGAAGGATTGAACCTGGGTTATTCAAAGTGAGCCAACAAATGGTTCCCTTTCTGGTACACGGGATCATTTTGAAGGGGACATGTTTTGTAACCTGACGAAGCCTGGGATTCATGATTGGATAAAACAAAAGGATCAAGAATTGCTAAGAAGAAAGTAAGGGGTCGGTACTGACTCCATGGGAATGGTTAGAAAGGTAGGTTTACTCAGATATCCATGAGATTTTATTTAGTGAATTCCATGTTATATTGTATGAATGGTTGGAAAGACTAGAAAGTCAAAAGAAATTATTTCAAGGTGGAGAACCTAGGTGTTTAATTCCTCAATTGATCCGACAACTGGAGAGTGTTAACAATACCATCTCCAAGGATACCGATTTCTAGTTTAACAACATTCTAGAAGGGTGTATTGTTGATATCATTGTGGATACTATTAACTCGTATAGTGAAACTGAGAGAGATTTTTTCCAAGGTCCCAAATAAGATACCTAAAATATTTAAAACTATGGATTAAAATGTTGGTATGTGAAAAAGGGATTACACAGATGGATTCTAACGAGTGAATCATTATGTGCATAGAACATGAGTAGTTTCAGGAAGAAGTTCTAGAGTATATGGGAAGAGTGAGTTGAAATGTTCCAAGCTAATAGTGAGACTAATGAAGATGGTGGGCACCCAAGGAATGGAAGAAGGTTCTAATTGAGTAAGAGGATAAGGATTACAACAAAGAGAGAGAGTTGCAATGCGACCAGAAGAGGGGACTACGAGTTGGTTCTACAACTTGATGAGGATTCTTGCGATGAGGACAGGGAATATTAGCTTATTTCTAAAGATGAGGAAAAGGTATCATATCCTACCAAACCCAAGGCTATGACATACCTATCACTTCGCGTACATCTCCAATATCAAAGGTAAGACATAAAGTGTTTCAAATTGCTTTCTTTTGAATTAAATAATTAGAGTAATATTAATAGTCAATATAGTGGTTAAAAAGTTCCTACTAGTGGTCCATCTAATTCGGAATCGTTAGTACCCCAAATGCATAGGATGACTTGGGATGACATGAAGTTGCACATATTCAATGGAAATGGGTTGGAATACCTTGAGAAACACTGGTTTTTGTACGAAGTTGTCTAGATTGTGTGACAGGTCCAATATGATGCAGTCAAAAGGGTTCAGATTATCACGACGTTCATAGGTCGTGATATAGATTGGTATATGAAGTTTTCTATGGTTCCCGTGGGAACCCCTCATAAGGCCTTAGATCAAATTTGAATTGGGTTGATAGACAAATTTAATAAGCCTAAATATGAGTCGCAATGTATTACATAGTTAAAGGAAATTAAGCAGTCATTGGGTGAATCTATTAGGGATTTCAACCAGAGATTCAAAATCCTGATAGCTAAGGTAAGTTTTCAAATGTCTGGAGTTCAACATAAAGAGTTTTTTATTACTGCATTATTACCCCATATTTTTTTCCCCTGATGTAGCATAAGATAGTGTCCCAAATAAAATCTTTGTAAATTGCAATGAAATTAGAAGCATCACCAGTCGGATAAAATGGTGTAGGATCGACAAAATTTCAGTCACAACTACCTAATATTTCACTACAGATCCAAGATATCAAGAAGGGGAAGGAGATTCGTGAAGATGTATGGTGCACAAGATGTAAAACAGAAGGTCATCAAAAGGATTCGTTCCCAACCTTTCTAGAATACCTTGCTTCTGGTACAGCAAATCCATTAAATTCACAAGGGATGCCATGGTGTTGAACTTGTCAAACAAGGGGACATTGTTCAAAAGAATGTCTGTATTTACAGAAGATAGTAGTACACCTATTAGTATTTATTGTAATTTATGTCGATGTATGGGCCATGATGAAAAGGACTACATGAAATACCAATTGCTACAGGAAAATACATTGGATACCTATGATGAGAAAATGCAAGCTGAGAGATCACATGCACAGTTCCCTCAACCCATAGGGGTGGTAATTTTAGAGGTCGAGGTAGAGGAGGAGGATTTGATTGAGAGAGAGGTCATATTATATGATATAATTTTTGACAATCAGGACACTATACTAGAGACTATACAAATCCTACATCAACATGTTCATATTGTAAAGAGCTGGATCATACTATCGAGGAATGTCCACAACTTATTTCTAAACGAAAATCCAAGGTAACTCGGAATCAAAACCTGCTCCCAAATTAAAATAAGAACTTTCAGGAGATTTTGGGTGATCCCTAAGAGTGTACCATTTTTTTTTAACAAGGGGAGGTGTTGCGACTAGATATGATCGAGGAGAACCATGAAAACATACAAGAATATGATCTGCAACACAAAAGAAAGTTCCCCTTGATGTTCAAAAGGAAAAGGAGTATTCTTCGATGCATGAAACGAATTTGTGGATAGAAATTGTGCCTCAACATTTTTTTCCTCTAGTGTTTGATGAAGGTCCATTCATCGACATGTCACCAAGTTTCGGCCAGTAAATTCCAAAGAAGTCGACATGTCAAGTAAGAATTTTGAATAATTTCTTGGAAAGTTGTCTGGCACTTGTTAAAAGTGAAGATGCTCTGGAAGAGCTATTAGCTATAATAGAAGAACCCAAGAGAGGTCTTTGACGGGAAAATAATGTCAAACATATTCAAAAAATATTGAAGAATGGTCGAGAACTATGCATGAATGCTCAAATAGGTGATTACGGTATGGATTTTTTTACTCTCGACTTGGGGTCAAACGTCAACATTTTGACTAAGTAGATGCGGGAAAGTATAGGGAAAACCAATTTAGTATGGTCACCTCTTCACCTGAGGTTAGCTAACCAGTTGAAGGTTCTACCTCTCCGTCGACTACTGTAGGTTCCTGTCGAGGTGGAAGGGTTCTAAACCTATGCATATTTTGATGTTATAGAGATCGTTGATGATAGGAACCCTTATCAAAAACTTATGGGGATATAATGGGCTATTTATAACCATACTACCATTAATTGAAAAAATAAGACCTTATCATTTGAAGACTCAATGTAGGTAGTCTCTCCAATTGACCCTCTAGAAGGCCAACGATATGCCATACCAGTAAGATGTGAGTATCAAGAAGGTAATTTAGATACTATCTACAATATATCTTCTATGATGGATGATTATACAAATCCCACAACCAATGGTAAATTGAGTTGGTGAAGTGTTAGTTCTTTCTCATTAGATTCAGGGGAAGCATTGGAAAATTGGCAAAATCAGCTACATTAAGTGTTGGTGAGAGAATGTACAAGAATCACAAAATCCTTATGATGGGTGTGTACTGAGGTATGTCATATACCTACTTATGAAGGATTACCTAATTTGGACACATTTCGAATAGAATTTGAAGATAAGGTATTAGAACCTCAATGACTTCTTGCTCTTGATGTGGAATTGAAAACTATGTCAATAGGATGGTGGGTTGTTCATAAAAAATCCATTTCAGAATGGCCTTAGTGTCAAAGGATCTTAGAGATTCGATTTGGTGAGAATAAGTTTTATGTTGGTCATAAGTATACTGGTTTGACAAGTCCCATTGACCACCTTGAGAACTGGTGTGCGACATGGAGGTTGGTGCCTAGAAAAGAATGGGTACACTTGTTTATACATACTTTGGACATGATACCAAGAAATTGGTATGCGCCGATGGAACTATGACATGGGAATGAAAAATAGGATGAATTGGATAGTAGCTTCAAACATACTTTTAGCTTTGCGAATGAAATCCCGTCGATTGATGTTGCCTTGCAAGTTATCAAGACTAAGATTTTGTAGTATGTTTATGTTCTAGTTTCAAGTATACCACAATAGAATGCGATAATCCAAATCTTGATAGGGTGTTATAATATATCTAAGGAACTTCAAGATGATGACCCACATGACATTCACATCCCTGAATATGAACATAGTCGAACATTGAAGGAACTAGGTCTATCGTCTGAAAAGTTTTTGAAGCCCCTAAAATAAAAGAAGGCGAACATTGCATCTCCTAAGAATCCAAAGTTGGAAAATATTAGGGATTACTGGGATGATGAGACTGTAAGGAAAATCACATATTTATTACATGAATTCCAAGACCTGTTCCTTACCAAGTTTACAAAAATGAAGGGAATTATTGGAGATATGGGTGAAATGAATATTCCCCTTAAACCACATGCAAATCCTATCAAGCAACAACCCTATATATCAAACCCCGGATATAAGGAGAATATTAAGGAAGAATTAAACAAAATGTTGGATGCACAAATTATTGAACCTATCGAATAATCAAACTGGATTATCCCAATGGTCATATAGGATAAGAAAACTGGTGAAGTCTGTATCTGTGTCAACCTAACTAAATTGAATGATGTTTTCTTGCACAATCATTTTTCTACACCCTTTACAGATGAGGACTCAGAGAGTGCAGGGGGATAAGAGATATATTCTTTTACCGATGGATTTTATGGATACCATCAAATCGAGATCGTAGAAGAGGACCAACATAAGACCACCTTTGTGACAGAATGGGGTTGTTTTCAGTACACAGTAATGCCATTTGGACTTAAGAATGTGTCTGTTATCTTTTCTAAGATAGTGGTAGCTGCTTCTAAATATTTTATTCATAAATTCCTAGAAGTCTACTTTGATGACTAGACAATATATGGGTTGATTAAGGACCATATTAAGAGTCATCATATGATGCTTGAATGATGTAGATAGATTCAGCTATCTTTAAGTTTGAAGAAGTGCATTTTTTTTCTCCTTTTGCATTTTGTTGGGTCATGTTGTCTGTAGAGAAGGAATGTTGATGGAACCTATGAATATTGCAATCATTGTCAACCTATCACCACCATTGTTGGTTAAACAATTGAGGGCCAAGCTTAGTCATACTGGTTATTACAGGAAATTTATCAGAGGGTATGCAGAGATCATTGGGCCAATGAAATTAAGAAAGATGTCAACTTTTAGTAGAATGAAGAATGTTGAAATAGTCTTGATGTCCTTAAAGAGAAAATGGTCTCAGCATATATTTTCATATTTCCTGACTGGAAGAAATAATTTCATGTGGATGTCGATGCATCATCTATCACATTGGGAGCCATACTTACACAACTAGGTGAGGTATTTGTCAATCACCCCATCATTGTTAGGATTTATAATCCTCCCTTGACCAAACTGTATATTAGATTATTTTATCCTAACTTAGGAGTCTTTATTTAATTATTTTGTCCACTAGTACCATTGGGTCCACTTTTCCTAATGGGGTCACATGTACCAGTTACTAGAGTGTGGGGAACACCGATAGAGGCTAACTGCCACTGACTGCACTTGCATGCATCAATTTAGGCGCCTCCTAGGACATTCCCTACATTTTAGGAGACACTGGGAGTCTCAACACCAACCTCCTTCAGGCAGTTGGAGTTGGAACTAGTTAAGCTTAGTTATTTTCCAGTTACTTTCAGTTAGATCACAATCAGTTTAGTTAGCACCATTTATGCATGGATGCATGTGGATAAGGCACCTTTTCTCACCAACCACTTCAGTTAGACTGAGTTAATTGATTTGAATTGATTGCTTGACTAGATTTGACATTGGGAGTGAACTACTTGGACTCTGATATTGATTGAGACATATTCAGTTAGCTAGTCAGTCAAAGTTAGTCACATCTAGTTGGGAGATTTGAATTCATTCCTCATGATTCGAATTATTTTCATATGTAACACTATTGTAACACTGGATTATGTAATGAATGATAATACTATAATTCTCTAAACAATACTTGTCTGTTTCCTGTGAGATTTGATTTTTTCATTTTGTATAATTCATTCCTATTCACTGCATCAATAATTTTGAACTCATTGATTGATGATATAAATGGAACAATAGTTATAACATGGTATCAGATCCATTTCAAGCAACCTTCATGTCTATATTCTCTCCATTGAACACCAGAAGTAGCTGGGTTTCCACAGAAGTCTTGCAAAGAGTGCCTTGCTTCCTCTGAATTTATTCAGAGTGGTGGTGCGGGCATGATGAACCCTGAGAAAGTGTTCATGAATAGAGGGAAGGAATGATTATAACATATTTATAATGTTTTAGTGTTTTGCAGTGAAATTCTACAGGTTCTACGTAGCTTGTGTGAAGATATTGTCTTTTCCAGCAGGAGAATTATGGATTCTCAACCTTCTACACCTTGGATCCTAACACCCTTCAATTATGTTTATTAGAGGGAAGATATGTAGCTGGCCTTGTGAAATCATGGCTGCTTCAGGATAATACTTGGTATGGAGGCTGAACCCCATCATCTAGTTGAGAGAAACAAGTTTATGAACCGCTTAGATGAAGCTTTTGTTAATCTATGTACTCACATATCCATAGATATCCTCTTTCACCTTGAAGGTTTGAGGACTCCCAAAGAATCCTGGGAGAAGCTTGAATACATGTTTGGAAAACAAGATGAGCTTTGAGGACACATTCTGGAGAAAAAGTTGGTAGCGTTACATCCCAACAGTTTTGATACAGTGCAACAATTATTTACTAAATTCAAGTTTCTTGCACTTCAATGTAGATGGTGCCGAATAGAAAGAAAGGATGAGCATTATATGCTCTCCATACTCAGCAAACTAAGTCCTTAGTATTCTATATTTGTCTCAATATTCCATTCCGGGATAGCTTCCATTCCTAATTGGAAGATGCCCTCACTTGATTCCTTTGTTGAGTCCTTAATACAGGAGCAAGAGAAGCTGATCCAGATGGGAGTCATCAAGACTTACAAAGATCAATCCCTCCTAGTGACAAACTCTAACAAAGTGCAAGCTAAAGGGAATTCTAAAGGGAAGGAGCATAAAACAACTGATTCTAAGAAAAAGAAGAAGTTTGAAAAGAAAAAGTGTCCCTATTGTATGATGGGTTTTTATTCAAAAGACTCGTGCATGAAGAAGACCCTCGACCAGTTTAAATCTCTTAGTGTACAGAACAATATATCCCTTCCACAAGGTGCAGAGATGTCTGATGATGAAGAGAAGACTGAAGAAAATGAGAGATGTCATTCCTTGCATGCAAGCCTCACTTCATCGAAGGATTATTTGATAGATTCTGGAGCATCCAACTACATGGTTGCCTCCAGGGAATCCTTCATCACTTTCCCTCTATCAGGAGGACCTAGCAGTCATATGGGAGATGAATCTAAAATAGCAGCTGTTGAGAGAGGTTCAGATAAAATCCAACATGATTATTTCATGCCCTCTCCTATATAAAATCAAATTGTTGAAGATGAAGAAGAAGAAGAATTTTCCTCACAGTCAATTCAAATTGAAGAAAGTCTCCTTGGAGTGAATCCTTCTCTTGTTGCTTCGGAAGTGTATGAGATCTCTAATATCTCATCTCCTCACATGGATGATCTAGAAGAAGACATTCAAATCTCTGTTTTTGAAGAAAAACTCTCCTTCCATTCTTTTCAAAAATTCTCCAGTGATTCTTCTATTTCAAATTCCGTGCATAGTTTACCGATGATTGGTAATTCAGAAAAGGGATAGGAATTTGATTTCTCTATCTCTAATGATGTTTCTGGTGTGCAGATAAGTAATACCATGGATATTTTGGAAATAATATCATATTGTAGGAATGATCCATTCACTCTCATTGATCTATAGTTTCCATTAAATTCCTACATAATTGCATGCTTCGGAATTTTGAAGAAGGAGAAAATTGTGCATCTACCATCTCGATGGAGCACCCTCTTGGATCTAATACAAACCTTTTTGGATCTGATATTATCTTATTTGGATCTGGTATGATATTTTTTTATTCATTTTTTAAGTTCCAAGAGCTTTTAGTAATGCTTGTAGCTTCTCTCATCAATTTTGGTGTGAAAAATCAAGTACCGCAAGTCTCCTTCAAAATTGTTGCTGGGGATTTTATATCATTCCTCACTTTTGGATCTGATATGAACATTTTTGGCTCTGATCTGATATTTGGTTCAATTTTTAAGTTCCAAGAGCCTTCATTCATGCTTGTATCTAGTTTCATCAATTTTGGTGTGACAAGTCAAGTACCACAAGTCTCCTTCAAACTTGTTGGGGATTTGATGTTAGTTTCCTCTTATGAGTTTGCTGATATTTTATTTTTTGATTCATTGATTATTTATGAAGCTATATAAAATTATGGAGCTCAATCATTCTCTCTCCACATTCCCACGACTTCTCTACCTATCTATTTGATCACAGACTCATCTCCTCTCATAACTAGTAAAGATTGAGACATTCAGCATTCGTTTGGACACTCCTAACACTTGGGGCTGATTTTACCACACATGGTTTGATGTTCAAGGATGAAATAGAGTCAATTTCTTGGGTGTTCCTCACATGGTTCAAATTCTTAGGCACCTTATCTCTCTCATCAGTTGATTTTAGTTGCTCTACATGGGTCCAGTTTTCATCCAACACCTGTCTATATTTCTAATTTAGTTGACTCATATTCTTCTTCTTCTAAAGAGGAAGATTCCTCCAGACATAATCATTCAGTTTGGATTCATAGGTTTGCATGCACAAATTCAGGATTTTGCTGCACAAAAGAACCATAATACCGCTTTGCTGCATATTGCTACAAATTGCAGTAAATATTTTTGCAAGTTTTTAACTTGTATTTCCTAATTCCTGCTTATCTTAAGGGGGGGGTTTCCCATGAGGTTTTCCCCTATTTCCTCGGTTTACTAAGAAATGTTTTTTATCTTTTATATTGTATATGGGTGAATTTTGACCTTATTTCTGGGGCCTACATTTGTCCAAGTTAAGGTTCAGGGGGGGTGTTAGAATGTATAATCCTCCCTTGACCAAAATGTCTATAAGATTATTTTAGCCTAAATTAGGAGTCTTTATTTGATAATTTTGTCTACTAGTACCATTGGGTCCACTTGTCCTAATGGGGCCACATGTACCAGTTACTAGAGTGTGGGGAACAACAATAGAGGACAACTGCCACTAACTGCACTTGCATGCATCATTTTAGGCACCTCCTAGGCCATTCCCTACATTTTAGGAGCCACTGGGAGTCCCGAAACCAACCTCTTTCAATCAGTTGGAGTTGGAACTAGTTAAGCTTAGTCATTTTCCATTTATTTTCAGTTATATCACAATCAGTTCAGTTAGCACCAGTTATGCATGGATGCATGTGGATAAGGTACCTTTTCTCACCTTTCACTTCAGTTAGACGAAGTTAACTGAATTGAACTCATTGCTTGACTAGATTTGACATTGGGAGTTAACTACTTGGACTCCAATATTGATTGAGACATCTTTAGTTAGCTAGTTAGTCATAGTTAGTCACATCTAGTTGGGAGATTTGATTCATTCCTCGTTATCCGAATTCTTTTCCTATGTAACACTATTGTAACGCTGGATTATGTAATGAAGATAATACTATGAAATCTCTGAGCAATACTTGTCTATTTCCTATGAGATTTGATTTGTTCAATTTGTATAATTCATTCCTATTTACTGCATCAATAATTTCGGACTCATTGCTTGATGATCTAAATGGCACAACAATTCTAAAAATCACATTTTCTAGTAGAAAGTTGTCGACTACAAAGAAAAATTATACGAGGACAGAGCGAGAGGGACTTTCCATGGTATCTGCACTCCAGAAGTTTTGACACTATTTATTGGGTGGTCACTTTAAGATGTTTATGGATCATTCTGCTTTGAAATACCTGTTCAATAAGCCATTGTTTGGGGGGAATATATGTCAATGGCTCTTACTCTTCCAAGAGTTCAACTTTGAAATTATTATAAAACCAGGTAGGTTGAATGCAGGTCTCGACCATCTCTCAAGGTTAGAAATAGAGAAGAACCGGCTATTCTAGATGATAGTCTTCTTGATGCATAACTATTTCCAGTTAAAATGGTTGATGATTATTATGAAAATATTATACAATTCTTGACTATGGAAAGTGCACTAGAGGTATTTTGTACAACAAAAAAGAAACAATTGGTTGTAAAAGATGTAGATTTCTAGCGTATAGTTGGACAATTATATAAGTTGGGACCATATGAGATGCTACATCGTTGTGTCTTGGAACATGAGAGACTAATGGTGTTAAGTGAAGCTCATGTCGGCATGGCAGGGGGTCACTATGTAGGGAAAGGGATGATGCAAAAAATATTACAGGTCGGGTTATGGTGGCCTACCCTTCATTCAAATACACTCGACTATTGTCACAATTGTGATATTTTCCAACACATAGGGAAACAATCCTGATGAGATGAAATTCCCTTGGTGCCACAACTCACATTGCAGGAATTTGATAAGTGGGTTGTCGATTTTTTGGGTCCCATTAATCCATCAAGAAAAAGGACAGGTACACGATATATAGTTACTGTGACATTTTATTTAACCATATGGGTGTTCGATCATGTGGTAAATAGGTTTGTCTTCCCAAAGATCCTAGTGAGAAAACAGGGGACACACTTTGTTAATAAAGTGGTTGAGGAAATTACTGAAGAATTTCAGATCCAACATAGGAAGACAATGCAATATCATCCATAATAAAAAGGAGTTGCTGAAGCTTTTAACAAAATTTTGGAGCATACATTGACCAACATTTGTAGTGTGAATTGTGATGACTGGGATCACAAAATAACTGCGGTAGTATGGGATTATTGCATGGCATGTAAGAAACTTACTAGACATACTCCATTTCAATTATTTTATGGGAAAGAGGTTGTCATGCCAATGGAATTTGTTGTACCTAACTTAAGAATAACTGCAATTACTGAGATGAAAAATGTGTGTGCAATTGAGGAAAGGTTGTCTCAGTTGCTACAATTGGAAGAAGATCGCTTTATTGTAGGCTATCAACAACAAGTCAAGAAAGAGTGACATAAGGATTGGTATGATTGACACATTAAGTTCAAGCGATTCCATTCTGGGGAATTTGTTCTTTTCTACAACAGTAAATTTTGAAAACATCCTTGTAAGCTCTGTACACATTGGTTAGGGCCATATGTTATCAATTATGTTATGGATGGGGGTGTAGTTAAGTTGGATATTTTATATGGTACACCCCTCAATGGGTTGGTAAATGGAAGTAAAATAAAACCTTATCATAATTTTCGTACTTCACTTGACTAAATTGGTAATGATTGAAGTTGTCAATAAAAAAAACAAATCTTCTTTGTCGAGGTCTTGTATATAAGATTTAAATTGGCTATTGAATTATTGTATATTGTGTGTTGCAGTCAAATTTGTGTTGCAGCTAGTTTTTTGTCACAACAAGATTTCACGACATTCTTTTCTATCAAATATTCATTTAATGCATTTTAATAACTGCTTTTATAACAAGTGGAGTAGTGATTTTAACAACACTTTGTCATAAATGGATGGAAAGATTTCAACATGTGAAGGGATTAACCGACACATTTTTCAATTTATTGAAGATCAAGTCAGGGTAACTACCCACATGATCATACCGAGTTGTTACATGTGTAGATATATTTCACCTCCAAATGAGAGTCAGTTGCTTCATTATGTCAAAGTGTGAAGTGTATTGAGCAAGATACTTATCTGCAACTCGTCTATGTCTGAAGCTTTCCGCCATGGAGATTCATGTTTCAAGTTCCAACACTGTTATAGGTTCAACTGTAGAGGTCTCTCTTTCGATACCCGTTGTCAAGGAGGAACTGGATGTTGTCTCGTGAATAACCTTGTAAACCCACAAAGAAAGAAATGAACGATTGGTCGAGTAGTTCCCCCTGAGCAGAAATTCAAAGATAGACATGAAACTGAAGCTTTAAGTCTAGTTCAGAAGCTATACTTACATGACATATTTCTTCACGGAAGGATGATGCTCCCCATGTTGTCATTCACAAGAATTCCAAATATCCATTGGTAAAGCCAGTCATCCCGCAGGCGTTCATGTGACAGTGGATATCATGGCTATTTTGAAGAAGCTAACCTTTTATGATCATGACTTGAGGAAGTTCCTTGAACTTGACATGTCAAAGTGTATGATATCAGTGTAGCTAGTGGAAGGCGAGATTATTCAGTTAGCACCCATGAACTAGGATTATGGTTGGATATGTCGATCATTCTGTTGTTGATGTACATGCCCCATTTAAGTCGCATTATTGAGGTTAACACGTGTGTGAAGAAACTATTGGTTTGTTTCAATGGGGGATGTCTATGGTTGGATAACCACATTTCTGTTGATGTCGACTTGATTGTTGCTATCATAGGTTTGTTCAAGAAGGGATTTGATCCAGTTCCATGCTTTGCTAGCAAGGAGCATGATACAAGACTTATTGTTCGAATGAAATAAAAGTACATAATTGTGCGGGATAAATGGGGATTTTCTATTGCTTATTTTAATGATCATGGTGTTAGATATGCAACCAAGGTGTTTTCCAGTAAGATATTACGGAAGATGCGACTGAACCATTGCACTGTTGGTACCATCGCTACAATAGAGCAATGTGTTGTAGCGGTTCGAATGAATTGGGAAACATTCCTACTGAATGAATTATTGGTTAACATTATTGGTGTGCAACAACAATATAAACCTTTCACTTATTCTTTGTTGTTGATATTGATTTGTTTTGTTGCATGGGTTGAACCACCAAATTACTAGGGGATGGAAATGAATGTCCCATGTTGCGGGGCACGTTATCAAAATATTTGGTTCTAAGATAAGAATCAACGGTGGCAACAAGAGAACACCATTAGGTTTTATATGCATAATGATGCATTGAGGAATCACATTATAAGTCAGTCAAGTATTTCCAAAGCTACTGTCCAATGGTATAGGAATATTGCAAGGGGTCACTATTTATATATTCAGGCAAGATGAGAGCGTCAACATCAATGGTTAACCATTGTGTTTCGGTTATCAGAGGAGGCTGAATGGAATCATCCTGTCCCAGATGATCTATTGTTTGTCTAAATTGAACTACAACAGGAGGGTACATCAAGGACCCAACCAAGGGGGTCATAAGAAGAAGATAAGCAACATAGCTCACACCACGATAGTGATGCAGAGTTGAGTGCAACCATGACAGATCCGAGAGTGGGGTAGAAGAGGAAAGATACTGACATAACTAGAAAGGGTCGAAATAAGAAGAAGGTCATTAGGGATTATAATTATGTAGGGTTTACTGGTGATGATTATGATAAACTGGAGGACAAGATGGTTTAAGTTGCTAATGAAATGTGCCAAAGGATTAACAATAGACACATAGATATTCTTAAGGGAGTCAATGTGTCACGTCTGCACCCCTCATCCTGATGATGGAGTGGACATGACCAACACACTGCTGCTATCAAACAGGAAAAATATCCCCAGGAACATAAAAACATAAACATGCATTGGATTAAAAACATAACATATGCATAAATCATTAACATGAATTAAGTATAAAAAATGAAATATATAGTGGAAATAATAACATCCATTCAAGAATTCAACCTCTTCATAATAATTCATAAGAAATTACAAATGCAGAGATAAAATACACAAGAATACTTATCTTGAAATAAACTTGTCCCATAACTAGCTACGTCGTTGCAATGTTCCACCCAACCGTAGGCCAGTGTGCTCATCATTCTCTTAGCATCACTACCACCCCCTAGCTGGGCATGATTCCACAAGTCACTAAGGAACAATAGGCTCACTTATAGCCAAAACCATACATCCATAGTCAATCCAACGCAGTGTTGGGTTTCACAGACTATCCAGCCAAGCCAATAAGTAATTGGGTTTTTTAGGCTGCTAGGGAAACTAACCAATGAAACATGGGTCCCTTGTACTTACTCATCCAATAAAATTTACCTCAACACACAGTCCAACCATTAAAATATAGATCCTTGGACTGACCCAACCAATCCAACCTGCTAATCAAGCACGGAAAACCATTTAAAAGATGGGTATTATCAAAACGTACATGGGAAACCAAAACAGAATGGTTGAGGGGAAACAACCCTGTAATGGAAAATACATTTTCAGAAAATGTTCTTGCACATTGGGGAGGCCATTTGACCACCCAAAACCCCCAAGTCGAAATATGAACTTAGAAAACATCCATGAGCATTGTCGGAGCAAAAACGACCATCATTCACACCCAAATCGGGAGATCTTGGTTCCCTAACCACTGAGAAACACAAAGAAGAATTTATGGGCATGGAACAATGAGGAAAACATCAGGAAATCATGGTAAAAATGCCCAACAAGCTCATTTTCCCGAGGAAGACCAAAACCGACCTCTTTAAACCCCCAAAACATGAATCACTGCTGCACATTCACTGAACAAAACAAAAACATGATTTTCCGCGCTATGACAATGAAATAAACCACAACAAAAACGCCCAGGGAGGATCCCAGCCACTGAGCATTGCCCAAATCAAATTTCCAGCCATGGGAAAAATCAAGGAAACAACAAAAATGTGAGGGAGAATGCCCCATCTATCTTCAACTGTGTGAGGAAGCAAATGCATGGGTGAATAATGGCTTGGGAAGGAATTTCCCCATCATTTACTTACCCAAGAAGCCAAGAAAACATTTTCCAATAATGGGTAACTTCCCAAATTCGAATTTGACCTCCATACCTTTCCCATCCCAAGGCAATAACTTCCTTCACCAATTTTTTTATGACTGGGCATAAAAGACAAAAAGGGTGGTTGACAACTTGATGGGTTTTCCCCTTGACATTTGCCCTTTTTCTTATAGGATCAAAGTTTTGAATAATTCCCCCTCCTTGTTCCTTGTGAAACCATGCCCCCATCTCTTTAATGTTGCAACACGTAGCTAGTCGTGGTATTTTATTAATGTATCATTTTACATGGCGTCTCAACACATTGTGCCTGGCTAGCATATAAACCATCGACATCAATTTTAATCGTTGATACATAAGACACTAAATCCATGGTGGGGCCTTTGCATTGAACACCACACCATGATTTAATACAATATTTACATCATATGCAATTTAATACCATGGGGTCAAAATCAGGGTGTTACATTCCCCTCCCCCTTCAATAGCACTACCCTTTGTGCTTTACAATATCGAACAAAATGCTATACTGGAACCACCCTCAATGCCCTGCAGATTTGAACAAAGTGCCAATCGCATGGAATCCTTTAGCTCCCACGTAGCCTCTTCAAGACCGCATTGCTTCCTCTGCACCTTTATCTGTCCAATGGTACGATTTGGAACTTGTTTAAGTCCTTTCTTGCATGCATCAGCACACACCACAGGATCTGCTTCTGGTTCTAGAGAATATTTTCTCCTCAGCTTGGAACATTTCTTATGTCTTTGGTGATCAGTAATCCCTATGCTCAAGCCCCCAAGAAATGAATCAATTACCATGTTATTTTTCACAAGATTTTCCAGAGTCATATATGAATCACATGCACATGTACATTGACATAAATTTGACAAGAACCAAATACTTATCTGCCTAAGTATCTTCTTTGGTTCCATAGGTATCCGGCTTGGATCTATACAACCATGCCACCAACAAAACCTACCTCACCCTACATAAGGATGGTAACTCTTCTCTACAATATAGTCCCTCAAGCATACCCACCCTTTTAGTTCTTTCCAAGGTGTGCATTAAAAATGTAGCCAAATTTTTGCAAGCCTCGGATCACCTAAAAATGCCCCTCAACCGAGGTCGAACAACTTCGTTCTTGAGCCCAACATCTCTTCGAGTGCTTCAATAGCAGTTCAATTCAAGATCCTACACCACCTCTAGGTGCTTACCAACATCAGGTGCTTCCTTTCTGAACACCACAACATATGCAATTCATATGTCAAATTCGTTATAGGATGCAATCTATAACATATTTTTAAAATCATGGCAACATCATATGATCATGAATATTTACAGAAAATCATCTATAACAAAAGTTTGATAGATAAACCAAATACTTATCTATATAGCATCTCTCAACTGAGATCCATTCAGCCCCGCTTCAGATCCTAACACCTTCCTAGGTGTTTAATAACAGCCCTAGCTCAAGGGACCAACACCTCCTCCAAGTGCTCACCAATGCTCAAGTGCTTCCTTTCTGAACGCCATAATACCTAGGGGTTATTCTCTTCATGGATTCCCCACTCTCATGACAGTCCCCTTACGGTGTGAATGTGTGTGGAAAGAAGTCTATCTGGATGTCTTACACCCTGGGCGTCCCCAGTGATGCATACCGGTGCCTAGCTGGAAGGGGGGGTGAAGCGATGTACCCAAGTACATCCTTCCAAAGAAGCCATGTACTCCCTAGACATGTTTTCATTATCTCACCTGCATTACATATAGACATGCAGTTTACATCAGATGGCAGTATAAAAATAATTACAATTATAGGTTTTCAAACCTATTTCATACACATCCCTTCGAGAATCTATGTACATCCAGTACATCCTTCCAAGGAACCACGTACACTCGATACATCCTTCTGAGGAGATATATATCCCATACACATCATTCTGAGAAGCTATGTACTCTAGAGGCGTACTTTCATCGTCTCACTTGCATTACATACAAGCATGCAGTTCACATGAGATGACATCATAAAAATTTAAGCATAGATTTTCAAATCTACTTCATATATTCATGATTTCTCAAATATCAAATAATCAATAACATTAATAGTCAAATATAAATCTGAGTTCGCAGTTTTTCTTCCTGCAGGAAATCATATTTTTGGCAATCATGAGATCATCCTCATATTGTTTGGCTTTTTCAAGTGGGGTCACCCGTCCCCTACTTACACATGTTGTCCCAAACCTAGACATATGCATACAACATGTCATCCCGTTTTCAGTCATGAGACCCTTCTCTTGGCACCTGGCAACTTCTTGCCCTTGTTTTCATTGGGAACAACCATGTTGCTCTGCTCAGGTCATTCTACCTAAGTCTTCAAGAAGTCCTCATATGTATGCCCATATTCACAAGGGACATTTCCTCATGGAACTACAAGTTCACATGTAGGCTTCCTTAGCCTATACATAGGCTCCACTTTACCTACAAAATTTTCTTTAGTGAGCTTCCTACAATACCCTGCAAGTCCCACAAAATATCTTATATTTGTTGACCTTCTTGGAGCAGTCTAATTCATCATGGCCTCAATCTTTTTGGGGTCTCCAGATATTCCTTTATCTGAAATAATGTGACCCAAATGATGAATTCTATCTTCATAGAAGTCATAGTTTCTCAACCCTGCATACAACTCATGCTCCCTAAGCAATTTCAAAGTCATCCTCAAATTTTCCACATGTTTTTCCTCATCCTTAAATAAATAAGAATGCCATCAAGGGAAACAAGAACAAACTTGTCCAGATACTTACTTACAACATTATTCATGAGGCACATGAATGTAGCTAGTGCATTTGTGAAACCAAATGGTACCACTACAACTCATAAGAACCATACATTGCTTTGAAGGTTGTCTTGTGAACATCTTCATCCTTGACTCTTAACTGATGGTCACTAGACCCCAAGTTAAGCTTGGAAAATACCTTTGATCCTCTCACTTAATCAAAGAGGTCATCACTCCTAGGAAAAGGATACTTGTTCTTCACAGTGACCTTAATCAATTTCCTAAACCAATACACAATCAGAGTGTATCTTATTTCTCTTTCTCAAACCAACTGGTGCTCCCCACGAAAACACACTTGGCCTGTTATATTTATTTTCCCACAAATCTTGTAGCTACATCTTCAGCTCTAGCATCTTTGGTGTACTCACCTTGTAGGGTGTCTTGGACACTGGTGCTTTACCTGGCGCAAGTTCAATTGTGAGATCAACATCCCTCTTTGGAGGAAGCCAAGGAACTTCATTAGTGAAACATTCCCGAATTCCTGTAACATTATAAATCCCTCCAACCTAGGAGTATCATTCTCTACTACCTCCAAAACATGAGCTGCACACACTTTGTAACCTTTCCCACAGAACTTCTTCAGCTGCATTGTTGCATTCTTCCTACTAGAGATCACTTTTAGAACGCCTTTCACAACCCTTAGGTTTCCTTCTTCATCCAAGCACGCAAAAGTCTTGCTGTAACAATCAAGCTTTTCTCTATGTGCTCCTAACCAATCCATTTCAATCAGAATGTCATAAGAACCAGGTGGGAGAACATTCAAATCTTCACAAGTGACCTGACCATTCATAACCAATGGACATTCCCTTACCACCTCACTAACATTTTTCCTTGGTTCTAGTGGCTAGTTGTACTAACCGTGACCTTCTATGCTTTGAATTCTTCAAAGTGCACATCTCAAAAAATCTAGGGGCGATATAGATGCGAGTCGATCCAAGATTAATCAAAACAGAAATAGTTTGTTCAACAATACTATCATCAATATGCAAGTGTCATCCCCTGTCTATCTCCACGAGACCATGTCATCTCATCTTTGAATTCAGAATAACTTCTGGCTTTAGTCCATGCCAAGGATACATGGATACCTTTATGATTCTTTATTTACCTATGGTGCAACCTTACAAGGTCCAGCATAGCTTATTCCTATAGATATACCCAATCCATCAATGTTAAAACATTGAATTTTTTTATCTCCCATTAACCTTCTTAATAGCACATTCTTCTGCTGGTCTGAACCCTCCCAAGATTTCATGAGGCATTTAGCTATTCCTTCTTCTGTACCATCTTTTCTAAGATGAGGTTATGTTTTTCTCACAACAATGAACATATTACCCTATCAATGGTCCAATTATGCCTTTGCTCAAGGCATCCATCCTATTTTCTTCATCGGCATATGGTGTCCCATCATCTATAACAGAATGATGTTCTGCTTTATAGAAATGTCCTTGTACATTTTGTTTTCTTCCTTCTCTGAATATCTGTCAAACTTTGCAACATGGATGCATTTAGCTGATTATGCTCCTCCTGATCCTTAACCAACCTTTCATTATCTGCCTTGTAACTCTACACCTCCGGCATTAGGCTTCTCATGGTGGCTGCAAAATCTGGGGGAGTCTCTGCAATATTCTCCCATTAGACTTTGTCTCGACATTTCCAACTTGGAGATTTTCCCCCACAACATCTTCCTCGTACTCATTGGCATTCTATGCATCATTATGCATGTTATTGGTTCTCATGGTTGAACCACAACTCACTTTACCCAACTGGCCTATCTGGAATGTTGCCTTTGAAGGTGACTATGATTCTTCATTTGGAAGAAATCTCATATATTGACAACTTTGTCAAAACATAGAAATTTTCTTTTCACAAGGAACGACTATTTGAAGGGGATGATGGGGGTCAAGGGGGCTTTCCCCCTTATGGCTTCTGCCACTACAGGGTGGGTTGAGGGCAGCGCCCTCATTTTTTTTTTTTGTAAATATTTGATTTTCATGCAATCTGGTGCATAAGATCGTTGCCATTTCTACTCTTTCTAGCCCTGCAGATCTCACTGAAAAACCCTACTGAATTTATTTGTTTCGACAAAATTTTCAAAATTTTGACCCATTACATTGAAAATATCTTTTACTTTCACTCGCTACAGCGGCTCGATCCTCATTTTTCATCCACCATAGTGTCTTTATATTTCTTTCTCACCTGTCGTCGTAGCGACTCCTTCTTTCCTTCTCACCCGTCGCCGTAGCAGTTCGATCTTCCTTTATCTTTCACCTTCGTAGTGGCTCGAACTTCACTTTATGTCCATTGTAGCAGCTCCGAATTTTTCTTTTCGGCCACCATTGCATTGGAAAATTTCTTGGCTTTCCACCTGCTACGTCGGCTTGACTAACCCAATGCTCATCGGCTCCACTTACCCAACGTTCATCAGCTCAAACCCAATTTTCCATCCATCGTTGCAGCTTGAACTTACACTTCCACACGCTACATCAGGAGAAACCTGCCAAACTCTCTGCCATTGCGGAAATATCTTTGAATTCCGTCCACCATCGTCGACTCGATCCTTTTCTTTCGCCCGCCATGTATCGACTTGTTCTTTCTTCCTCAGCCGCCGCCAACACTTAGACAATTTTTTTTTTTGGAATTTTTCCTTTTGCATCGGATGCTGTTGGCAAAATTTCCTACTTCAACCGCCGTCGTAGCAGCTCAAAACTTAAGTTCTACCCGTCGTAGCAGCTTGAAACTTAAGTTCTACCCGTCGTTGCGGCTTGAGTCCCGGCTTCCACCCATTGTTGCTACTCGAAGCCCAACTTTCACCCATTGTTGCTGCTCGAAGCCCAACTTTCACCCATTGTTGCGGCTTGAAGCCTGACTTCTTCCCGTCGTTGCATATCAGTTCTTATCTTCCACCTGCCGCGAATCGACGCTTCTCAGCCGACATGGAATAATTTTCATAATTAGAACAATTTCCATAATTTTTTTGTTGGCTCAACTCAACCGGCATTCGTTGACTCCTTCCGGGCGACCCAGCCGCTACAATGGCTCACTCTTTTTCTTTTCAACCACCATTGCGGCTCAATCAACAAAAATTTCCCGCTATGTCAGCAAGAAAGATGGTCATTGCCATCGTTGTGGCTCTCTTCAGGTTTCTCCGCCACCACACAAAGAATTCATTTATCCAATACTTAGAAAAATTCATACTTAGAAGAATTTCAGAAAAAACTCATGTCTTCCTCTTCTTCCTGCTAATCACAGAGGCTGGTTCTTCATGGCTCATGGAGGCCCAAAGATGCAACCAGAGTTCTGATACCACACTGTCACATCCCCACCCCTCATCTCGATGATGGAGAGGACGTGACCAACACACTGCTGCTGTCAAACAGGAAAAATAGCCCCAGGAACATAAAAACATAAACATGCATTGGATTAAAAACATAACAGATGCATAAATCATTAACAAGCATTAAGTATAAAACATGCAATATACAACAGACGCAATAACAACCATTCAAGCATTCAACCTGTTCATAATAATTCATAAGAAAGTACAAATGCAGAGATAAAATACACAAGAATACTTATCTTGAAATAAACTTGTCCCACAACTAGCTACGTCACAACAACGTTCCACCAAACCGTAGGCTAGTGTGCTCATCATTCTCTCATCATCACTACCACCCCCGAGATGAGCATGATTCCATAAGGCACTAGGGAACAACAGGCTTACTCATAGCTAAAACCATACATACACAGTCAAGCCAACGCATTGTTGGGTTTCACAGACTGTCCATCCAAGCCAATAAGTAATTGGGTTTTTCAAGATGCTAGGGAAACTAACCAATGACACATGGGCCCCTTGGACTTACTCAACCAAGCAAATTTACCTCAACACACAATCCATCCATTAACAGATAGATCCTTGGACTGATCCAACCAAACCAACCTGCTAATCAAGCACAGACAACCATTGAATAGATGGGTATTATCAAAATGTACATGGGAAACCAAAATAGAATGGCCGAGGGGAAACAACCCTACAAGGGAAAATACATTTTCAGAAAATTTTCTTGCACGTTAGGGAGGCCATTCGACCACCACAAACCCCCAAGTCGAAATCTGAACTCAGAAAATGTCCCTGAGCATTGATGGAGAAAAAATGGCCATCATTCACACCCAAATCAAGAGATCTTAGTTCCCTAACCACTGACAAACACAAAGACGAATTTATGGGCATGGAACAGTGAGGAAAACATCAAGAAATCATGGTAAAAATGCCCAACAAGCTCAACTACGTGAGGAAGACCAAAAACGACCTCTTGAAACCCCCAAAATGTGAATCACTGCTGGACATTCACTGAACAAAACAAAAATGGGATTTTCCCCGCTTCGGCAATGAGGAAAACCACAACAAAAATGCCAAGGAAGGATCCCAACCACTGAGCATTTCCCAAATTGAATTTCCAGCCATGGGAAAAATGAAGGAAACAACAAAAACATGAGGTAGAATTCCCCAACTATCTCCAGCTACATGAGGAATCAAACACATGGCTAAATAATGACTTGGGAAGGCATTTCCCCAGCATTTACTTGCCCAAGAAGCCAAGAAAACGTTTTCCAAAAATGGGTACTTCCCAAATTCGAATTTGACCTCCATACCTTTTCCCATCCCAAGGCAATAATTTCCTTCATCGATTTTTGATGGCTGGGCATAAAAGACAAAAGGGGTGGTTGACAACTTGATGGGTTTTTCCCCTTGACATTTGGCCTTTTTCCCATAGGATCAAAGGTTTGAATAATTCTCCCTCCCTATTCCTTGTGAAACCATGCCCCCATCTCTTTAACGTTGTGACGCATAGCTAGTCGTGGTATTTTAGTAATGTATCATTTTACATGATTAAACCACCAGCATCGATTTTAATCGCCGATACATAAGACACTAAATCCATGGTAGGGCCTTTTCCTTGAGCTCCACACCATGATTTAATACAATATCTACATCATATGCAATTTAATACCATGGGGTCAAAATTGGGGTGTTACACACTGACTTACTTCAGACTCTTTGTAGTGTAGTGAAGGAAGTCAGGGTCATGGTCAGTCGACCCCTGACGCAGTCGTAGGAAGATGGTCCTTCTGATGATCATCTAGCTGAGGTGAAAACATCCGGACATCATCGTAAGGTTCAGGTGTTCCCTAAAGAACTTGACTTGGGTACATCGTAGATTGAAAACATGGTTTGGGATATTTCCTATGTCGAGGTAGACATGTCTGTGCTACCCATTTTTTTATTGCACAACACAAATAGGTTGTAGTAGAAGAAATCAAGGAATGGGAGCACATGGTATATGATCAGTTGAAGCAGTCAAGAAGCACTGTGTATTCATTCCAAAGTTAGTTGGAATATAAAGAGAAATAAACACATAAGTGGTAGGAGGACAGAAAACGACTTGAGTAAGTTGTTGCTCTGGCCTGTTAAGAGATTCAAAAGGTCGGGGTCACACCTGACATGATTCCCTAGGCTCAGGTTTTTAAGTTAGGGGAAGTTGATACCGACTTTCAACAAAGGATTATGGAATTAGAGGCTAAGATTCTTCCTCGTACACCTCCTAAATTACTGTAAGAGCAAAGAAGGGTAGCAGAATAAGATATGTGACAGATTCAGGAGGCCTAGGCACTTTGTGCTAAGGTGTGTGAGCAGGTGTCCCATGCATGGGAGGCCTTGATGGATGGCGTCGAGCTGTAAGAAATAACAAAAAAACTTCATGTTGCAGAGTACAGTCTGGCCAGTTTAAGGAATTCTTTGAAAACTTTATCCCTAGTTGATAATATGTGTAAGGAAACTGAGCTCAAAATATCGTAGCAGTGGGTCACTAAACAACAGATGTAGAAATAATGAAGAACCGATCATGTCGTGGAGCTTTAAGATGAAGCAAATAAGATCACAATGGCCATTCACCTAGTACACGTTCAAGTTCAACAAGTTGTAGATACGACTGTGGTGAACATTTCAAAACATCTTAGTTCTAAAGTTTTGGAAGGAATTGTTAATTTCAATGAAGATGTTCAATGACATACTAAGGATGTGATGAAAATATCCCAATATTTTCAAGCTAAGCTAAACACAACAGAGGTTTTTGTCAGAAGTGGCTCGGCACGATCCACATGTGAGTGTTGGGGGCCTGTTGGCCCTAGGTAATTTGACTAAGTTTTGATTCTAAGTTGGAAATTCAGTCACATTATGAGTAAGGTTGCCACAGAGAAAGTGTGGAAATTCTTGACTCTGACAATTTTGGTAGTTTTGGGGGAAATAATAGATATATTCAGTGATTTATTTATAAGGGTCGTCCACTTATGGGTGGTGGGTGTGGGGAATGTAAATGTGGCCAATAGTTCCTATTAAATGTAAAGCTTTGGGATTTTGGAAGGGTTCTTGGTTGTTGTTCCTTTTTGGAGGATAGATCTTTTTGGGGAATTTTTTATGATCGTTGGTTGTATTTAGTCAAAAGATAAGATAAATTTGGTCAAAGTACAGTTGTGGTAAGTCTATAGTATGGTTTACGGTAATGAGAAAGATGGTTAAGAGTCATGAATGTAATGTATCGAGGATCCACAAGTTATGTGTGTAGATGTAATGTAATGGGGTTTATGAATATATGTTTGTAGGTTGTGTGTGCATACCAAAGCATTCGAGACACAACTCATGCCAAATGAAGAGTTATTTTATGGTTTTCTTCGGTATGGGTTTCCACATTAATAATCCTGTGTTGAATGGTGTATGCTAATATTGTGTGATGCCTTGTTTTTTTCTGCGTCTGATGACAATATGTTCCTTTCTACAAAAGTAAATGAAATGTCAAATGCTTTAATGAGTTAGTATGTTGTTGTCTTAGATACATGTTGATGGTTTTATATGATGGTTCATCTGTTGGATTTGTTGGGTTGCATGTCGATTGTTAGCATGGATATATCACCTTTACCACTTTGGAAACATTGTTCCTACAAATCCTATAGGTATCTCGGGTGATAGTTCACTTGCGTCATAGGTGTTGCCAACGAGGTTACACCCTATCGGGCTGGTGCCTTAGGTTTTGTTTGTCAGGTTGGAAGGATTGAACTTGGATTATTCGAAGTGAGACAACAAAGAGTATAAATGGTATAAGAAGACTTGAAGATATTTGGTTAAATCTGAAGACAGTTTGAGACCTTATAGACATATGTTGAAGTAATTTTTTTTGGTATGTAGACTTGAAGAGCTTGAGATCAGACCTGGTGACAGGTCCTAGAGTTTTTTATCAAAGTGATGGAACCCTAAAATTCACTCCAAACATGCCAATAATATTGAGAATATATTATGGATAGGTGAGGATCTTACTTGATTATCCCATGAGTCATAAATAATGGTGATCTATCTTGCAGTGATTCCACTCTATCTTAGAACAATCAAGACCATTGGGACACCTTATAATTCACTTGAAGATGAAGCAAGAAAGTGCCTTGTATTGTATAGAGTTGTGCACCCCCATTTGGATTTCAGGTGCATGGGACGTATGTGTTTTGAGTCAATATGAATAACCTTTATCAAATCTGGTTCAAGTCTCTCTTTTCAAGCAATTGGATTGATTCAAAACATAGTAATTCTCCATTGTGTCTACAATGTTCTATTGTTAAATTGATGTGGTTAGAATTTAACCCATCTATGCCATGATGGGACCACAAGATAAAATCCTAAGAAAACCATACATAGAACAAATTAAATTTTATGTTTGAGAGAAGCATTGTATGTCTAACATTATTCACAAATGTGAAGAATGAATTAAATTCATCCCTAATAAACATGATTAAACATTAAAGACACATAGTTTGGGCCAAAAGTGAAATTGCATGTTTACCCAAGACATGTCTAAAAGAGCTTGACTAAGAAAGGAATTCAAGAGATTAATTACTCATTGATCTAAATGAATCTAAAGTGTGAGGGTGCAAGCCTGTAGGACGTAGTGCAGGATTGAGGATGAGAATGTGATACTAAGAGGAGTAAAGGAATATTTGTGGATTGTCTACAATAGATATTTTGCTTGAAGGTATGAAGAACTAAAACATATATTGTAAAATATTGTGACGGAAATTTTTGGATCGGATTTAGTCAAAACAAGACAAATGTTTTTGAGTTGGAAATGCACCAAAGGCGTTAACTATGTAAAAATGAAACAAAGAGTGAGTTTGTGGAAGACGAAGAGGAGGACCTTGTCATGTTATATAGGGTGTTGAAGCATCCTACCAGTCATAGCTGATAAAACATCAGTGGGTTGTAGCCTCCTTCCAGTAGGAGCTGAAGAAGTGGGGTGTTGAAGAACACCTTCAGTTGAATATGAATAAACGAGAGGTTTGGAGCCTCCTACCAGTTGTATATGATGAATCTTGGATATTGGAGTCTCCTCAATTGTTTTAATACCTTCTATGGTTTTAATTATCAATAACGCATACTAAGTTTTCCATATGTCTTGTGTACTCTTTTGATGTTGGTTCATTGATTCTTGAGTTATCTGTTTAAATGAATTAGTTAGTAAAACTAATAGTTAAAAGTTAAAAGTAAAAATTAGTGGATATATTGATTCATAAGCCCCTCTTATTATATTGGCATGTTCTACATGTTAGATACATAACATTATTGAGTTATTGGGTACTTTAAATCCTGCTATCAACAAGTGTCAAAAGACAACCCACATAGGAAGGAACAATTCCCAAGGACATGAAAGGTTAGGTATATCTATATATGATCACCACAAAGAGTCACTTAGATTTTTTTGGAGACAACACTTTACTACCCAGGAAGAACCATTTATCCACACTTGATGCGAGTATCTTTATGACAAAAACATATGATATCTCCAGGGAACAATTTCCAGTACAATTGACTCCTGAGTCAGAGCTCATTTGTTGATTGGAATATGTTTCCAAACCTTCCTTAACATAGCCCCAATTTTTGACTTGATAACTAACTCTATCATACCTTCACTTTTCTAATGTTGGGGGATATCATCACCATCGGTGGGAAAGCTATTAGAAGGACCAGTGACTTTGAGAGAAGAAAGGACATTACATATTATAGGGAATTTACATTTTGTTTTATTTTATTACAAGATCACCTAACTTGTAATAAAAAAACAACCAAATCCATAGAGGTCTTTTCCATTCACTCCTCTTAGTTCAAGGGAGATACTCAGCCAAAGAAATTCCTAAGCAATGTTGTTAGGCTCAGTTAGGAGAGAATGGACCTTTATTAACTCTCCATTTTCTCCCCTTGTAGATCATACAACTCCTCTTGATTATTCCTATCATAAAATAAGAAACACCCCATCCCCACCCCCAAGTGGGAATACCCCCCATATTCTCCACCTTCAAGAGAATGGATACCGCCATTATTTCCACCCTCACCTCCTAGAGGGAGAAACAAAAATAACACTATGGTTTTACCAACCCGAATACAAAACTTCATTTTATGGAAATATTAAATCTCCATGAATTAGCTAAGTTGATTAATTATCTCATTCGTTATGATCCAACTTGTCCATATAAGCCTCTGAAACTTCCCTTAAATATTCCAAAATTTGAAGGAAAGCAAGGATATTACCCAACAAACCATGTCATGTCATTTAACCTTTGATGTTCCTCCAATAAAATCATCAATTACCAAGTTCATATTCATCTCTTCCATAGAACCACCACAGGAACAATGCACAAATGGTATGTCAATCTACCATCATCAACTTACTCCACATTTTAGTCAATCACTACTATCTTCCTAACCTATTTTCAGCTACCCATCATAGGGCTCAAAATATTCATGGATTTCAACAATCAACTTCCACCCATATCATGGATCATATCCATGAATGGTGTATGCATCCAACATTTTTCAAAATAGAAATCTAGCCCCAGTTTCTGTTCGATTGGTTTCTAAAATCACTTCAACCTATGATTGCAAAATATGCGGCAACCACCTTGCCAACAAAATAAGAAGAGGCAACCTTCAAGGACCAGTTTTTCGGTCTCATTTACGCACAATCTAGGTATCTATATAACATCCTCCCAGATGCCCCTCGACATCGTTCTATGAATCCAACACCATCAATAACATCAGATTCCATTGATGGGATTAACTTGCAGTATTGTAGATGATCTGGTTCAGTCACCAGTTGCCATTTTTACATTGGAAATTCTCAATCTTTCCCTTCCCAAAAGAAAGCATTAATTTGTGCATTAGGAATCATCACCCCTTCTGATTCACATCTCATGGACTTCAACATTGATAAAGGAGAACCATGACCACCCTCAACAATCAATTTTCATGTTCCTTTCACAATTAAGAACACCATCATCCATTGATGCATAGTCAGTGAAGGAGCATCAACTTGTGTGATGTCCGCTCATGTCTAAAAAAATTTGGTCTCACTAGATACGGTCCCCTCATCCGTCGCTCTTCATGCTTATGATGGGATACCATCTAAACCTTTAGGCCTATATCAGAATGTCCCCATTGAACTAGGGGGGGAAATGGTACTCTTATATATTGAGCCATTCAATGCACAACTCAACTACAATGTCCTGATGGATTGTAGTTACATGTATTCAATGAAGGATGTTGCATCATCATTTTTCCACGTCATGAAGTTCCCTCATAATGGGAATATTCCAACTAAAATACTATGACCTAGAAACCAAAACAAATCTATATCATCTCCTACCCATCATAGGATTAAAAACATCCCCACATTATGTTGATATTAGTCAAGGAATCTACAAAGAATCCAATTTGATGGGGGCATACTCAGACCCTCAACTAGAGATCCATGTATATATAGATAGTCTCATATGTATTATATTCACCTATGAAGATAAGCCACAATTCCCCTCCATTTTAGCATTATTACTCCCTACTAGTAGTAGAATTGTCCAGACATTAACCCGATCGATGCCATCTGTTTTTCAAATCCCTTTCTTGTACCCCCTACAAGAGTACAAGGAATGCCATTAATGTCTCAAATCACATTATCTAGGATCACTTTGGGAATACATGTGTGGTACCTTACACAAACTTACCTAGATGTGGATTCCAATCCATTATCCCACTATGAATTTGTACCTGTTTCCATCGCACAATCCTCGCCAAGACCTCCTACTGAAGAAAAATCACTTGAAACCCACTCACCACTAGAGGTCACTAAGCCTAATGTAGGGGGCATAAAAAACCCCAAGTTAAAATCCCCAATAGTCTTAAGTACTAATTATTCTCCTAGAGTCATGAAACAATGTGCTCTATGTGGAAAACTATCACATGCTACTAAGCTGTGCCCCACCTTATCAGAGCTCAAAAATTTGCTTAGAACCCAAGTTAGCGTAACCCATTCCCACAACACTTTAGTTGGGGGTATTTCAACCACTCCAACTCTCCCCAATACTAAGAAAAAGAAAAAGTAATTGTGTATTAACCATGCGTGCTCAATATGTTCTTAGTTTGGGTATTACACCCATATCTATCATTGATCTGCCTCAATTTCGAGATGCATTGATGACCAATCACCTGACACATATGATGATCAAAATAACTCCGCTTAATCATTAGGAAAAACCATCTATTAATTTTTTCACTACATCAATACTAATGCTGGGGGCACTACAACAAGATGTACTGACTCCTATAGCATCACCATTGTATGTGCCTGCACCACCAACATCACCATAGGTAGTACAACCCTATGTGTGTTATACAATAGAGAACCATACCCAACCGCTTCCTACCACTAACTATGTGTATTCCCCTCACCCTTGTAGATCTTGCGGGTTGTTAACACATTATTCATTTCAGTGCCCCATATTGCGAATAGCACTGAGCAGTCTGATTAGAACAAAAGAGGCTATTGGATAACCATTTCCCCGGGGATAAATATTTCCCATAGTCTGTAAAGAGAAAGTTATCCCCCTACCTTATTCTATTACTATTCAGGGTGAGACCACTCATAGGTCAGCAATGGTAGTAAAACCCAACAAGGAAGACCTCGTATCATCATCTTCATATGACAACATTGGCCCATTACCATCGGTACCAGTAGCAAGCAATCCATTTCTACTGAACCAAGAGAACATCTCCTCCCCCCCTTCTACAAGAACTTATCATTATGTGGATATATTTAATGTAACATCATCCCCTACCAATCCTTCCCTTCCAAAGGACCCTGAGAGATCCAACACCATAAAGACAACTCAACTATATGATTTCCCCTCACTCACCATTGGAAGGGGATCAATTGATGCCTTATCAAAACATTCCTTCTCTTCAAATGAAGACATGTTAGAAGAATATTTCTTCTCTTCAGACGAAGAAATATAATAAACTTTGTACGATTAAGAATCTCCATGGGATGACCTTCAACACAGGTCATCATTTTCCCCACAGTAATAAATTTCCAACCTACAAATGGATCAACAATACACCATTGAGTACAAATATTTTATTTCCTCCAACCATATCGATTGGTTCAAAAACCATATACCATCCCCTGATGATTTCAAAGAAGGAAACATGTCTAACATCTCAACTACCATTCGGGTGAATATATCCATCACACCAGGTGTAGTTGAACACATATCCATAGTTTCTTCTTATTCACCATAAGAGATTTATGATTATGCATCTCTATTTAAAGAGTTTCGAGGAGTTTTTGCCTAGTCATACGCTGAAATTCCAGTTCTCGATCAAGATATTGTTTAAAAAGATATTGATACTTGGTCGGATGCAACCCCTATGTGAAAAAAACAAAGATCGGTTCATCCATCTAAATCCCTGACTATCAAAACTGAAATCAAGAAATGCCACCAAGATAGATTCATGTTCTCTATTGCTTATACATCATGGGTATCAAATCTTGTACTTACGACCAAGAAGCAAGGCACCATACGAGTATGCATTGATTTTCATGATTTTAACCAATCTTGTCCCAAAGACAACTTTCCCACACCATTCATTAATTAGATAGTCGACTTATTTGTAGGGAATTAAATGTTATCCTTTATGGTCGGTTTCTCGGGCTATAACCAAATACACATTCTCCCCTAAGGCTAATACAAAATGACATTCACAACACCATGGGAAACATTTGTATACCATGTCATTCCTTTTGGATTAAAGAACGTCAGTTATACATTCCAGCAAACAATGGATTATGTGTTTAATGGCACGACTCATATAGTTGTTTTCTTTCCTTGATGATTTGACTACTAAGACAAAGAAAATAGACAATCATCTTGCTTATATATGTACCATATTTCTAAGGTGCGAAAAATATAACATTCAATTAAATCCCCTTAAATGTGTCACAATTACAAGGAGTCTACTAGGGTTCATCATTTCACAACAAGGGACATCTATTGATCCATTGAAATTCCAAGCTTTACGTAAGCTCTCCCCTTTCATAATACATAGACAATTACAAAGTGTCCAAGGTAAATCCAACTTCCTTTGACACTTTGTCTCTAACTATGTGACTCAAACTCATAGTTTTCTTCATCTTCACATAAAGGATATCACTTTTCAATAGGATGAACAAGCTCAATCCTCTTTTGAATCCCTCAAGCAAGCATTAGTGTCATCTCTACTAATCTCCCCACCTGATTTCAATAAGAACTTCATCCTTTGTGTCTCAACATCATCTAGCATTGTTGTTAGTATCCTAGTCTAGAATGGTGAAGGACAAAATGAGCTTGTCATCTACTACATTAGAAAAACATTGTCTGGACCACCTCTCAACTATAGCCATGATGATAATTCAACTTTGGTATTTTTCCTCTCAATGCGAAAATTGTGCCATTATATCTTGCTACACAAAACCATAGTGATCGCTGAATCCAATCCCATGTAGTACATACTTAGCCAAAGACTCATCAACAACACGTTTGCACGATGGATTATCATCCTCTAAGAATTCGATCTCAAATTTGTTATTCTGAAAAAAGAAAGAAAGCTTTGGACCTTGTTGAGCTCATTATTGACCTCCCAGCCACTACCATAGGCAAGTTGGTACACGAAAAGTTCCTAGACGAACATTTGTTCATTTTAACCAATGACGACCCATGGTATGACGATATCTTAACCTATCCACGAACCTAAAATTTCACTCCACGCTTAACTCGGGATTATCGTCATCACATTCTCTATAAATCCCTCTACTACCTCCTCCTAGGATACATTTTGAATTGGCATGGAATTGACACCATTTTACGTCGATTCGAACAAGTCATCAATGATTTACACAACATAGCTTGTGGTGGCCACTTGTCAGGATTGCCCACTACCCCAAAAATACTCTGTGGGGTACTTTTGGCTATCCTTATTCAAATACTGCATGTATGTAGTCAAACACTACATAAATTGTCAAGTATTTTCATGCAAAACAAGGGCCCCACCTGCCCCACTCCATCCCATTATCACAACTGGCCCATTTTGTAAATGGGGAATTGATTACATGGAGTATCACATGGCATTAGCCTAATCCCACAAGTACATCATTATAACCATTGATTACTTCAAAAAATGGGCCAAGGAAATTCCTACCTTTGATTGCACCGGTACTATCGTTGCTTGTTTCTTTTTTAACCATATCATATCAAGTTTTGGCATACCCAAACAATTGGTCTCAAATAAAGGTAAGCAATTCTGCAATGATACTTTCAAGAGTTGTCCATCTTATTAGGATTCAAACATGATTTCTCTACATCCTACTAACCTCAGGCTAATGGACCATTAGGGGAATTTTGAGGTAAAAAATGGGCCTCAAAACAATAAATGTACTATCAAAGTCAACTTTAAAAGACCCAATCACATTTAAGAGGATGACATCATCCTTTATTGTTAATGTAGCATTGGTTAAGTTAAAAATGGCTATTTTGCAAATTGTAAATGATGGATAAAAATCCATGGTTAACCACATCAATATTATAGATAAAATACTCATACCCAAAATAGTATCCAAATTACTTTTAAATATAATAAAATTGTACTAACATGCTTACAAAACAAAGCACTTTATATTTCAAATTTAAAACTAAACGTTTATTCAAAATCAATACACACTTTTTCAATATACAATAAATTAAATTTATATTATTCATTCTTTTAATATATAATAAACTAAAATTATTAATATTACTTATATCACCAAGTGGGTTTCCTTAAAAAAATACTTAATATTCATTATACAATAAATAGGTGTCTTAAACTTTCCCACATAAAAATGGAACGCAAATTATTTTATATCAACTATTATGATCAACGTATTTTATGCCCTGTGGAATCACTAACCAACAATAACAACAATTTTAATATATCTATGCAATCAATTAATTAAGTCAACAGGCGTTTTTCTCCCCGGTTTGTTTTGGAAAAAAAATGTACTTTCTTAGTCGTCCCTCCAACCAATCTTTGTTTTACATGTGTTTTACTGGTTGTCCACTGGTTTATTTGTTTTCCAATGGTCCCTGCTATGTTCTCTCCCTGTTGACAGTCTCTTGTCCTCGTCATGTGCCCGTAATCGATGAAGCTCCTTCCTGGTAGGTAAACCATAAGACCTTTTCGAACATGCAACAATACTGGTAGTTAAGGATTTTTGGAACGCTCCTTCGTCGGTTTGAGCACCTATCGAAGGGTGATTTTGAGCACTTTCATTGTCCCTCGATCGAATAAAAATCCTCCACGTCTTTTCTTCTTGCGTGTTCTAGTTTTAGAGGGAACCCTATGTTCTTTAACCTGCAGTGACTGAGAGGTGTTGGGGAGGGAGCCCATCATTATGACGACCATCATGCGTCGAACCGGTGCTAAGATTTCACTAGGTTTCCTTTGTTCCTCTGTCCCGTATGTTAGAAATATGGCAGAAAATTTTAGTGGAGTGGAGATATGGTATGAAACTGAAACAAGCGCCTAGAGTTAGATTTTTCGAAATTCAGGCTGGTTTTAATGTTAATCTTAAAATTGCTAAAAACTGCATGTGAAGTACCATGGAAGAGTTTTAAATTCATTCTTTTTGGTCTTTACAATTTTTAATCCATCCAACCAAAAAGACATAACAACAAGAAGAAAAATGAAGATGAAGTTGCATATGTTATTGAGTTCAATTGTCGAGTGAACGAGGCTCTAGGGGGATAAGGTATTTCTATGGTGGTTGCATTTGTTGTGAATTGGTATTTCAATAATGGTAGTTTTAGATCAACTGATCAAGGAACATAAACATTATGATGTTCCATATCTGTAGGTTGTTGTGGATTCTCCTATTGTGGAAACGCAGCAGAAGGAGGTCATGCTCTCGGAGGATGAGAAGGCGTGCAAGAGAAGAAACAAAGAAGAAATTGACCATTTCTACAATTCCTACATGATAATTAAGTTTTTCCTCTCTCCAAAATATTCCCATCTCATGTCGGACCTAGAACAATCCTATTTAGCTATGCTTAAAGCTTTAAATGGTATGTATGCTCTTCTCATCTCTCCAACAATGTTGTTTTGAATTCAAGGTTTTTCTATGCGTTGGTGGGGTCGAACCTATGATCTGTTGTAACACTGTTGGCACCAGGGTTTTACTTAATTTAATACTTTAAATGTGTATGGTTCATGAAATATTGTTGTCACGTCCATTGAGTCAAAATCAGACTTGAATTGTGTTAGAATCTGCTAGCAACTCTTCGATCATGTCAAAACTGTTTAAAATTCTATGTGTTGTTGCTCTTAGTGGTGAAACCCTTGTTTGGAAAATGAAAATGAAATGCCGGCATGTCCCTGAGAAAATTATGAGAGGGCCTCTTTTCCACTCCATTGATTTGAAGAAATGCCAAGTTGCTTATTGAATAACATGCTTCCCCAACTGCTATTTGCTTGGAATGGGTTATTGTACTCGATGGTTTAATGGTCTGCAGCAATGGTGAAATTGCAGCCCTTGCAGAGGGGCGAGCTGTCTTCCTTTTTAGATAACATTACATAGTTTATCAAGCCAAGATGTTAATTGATATGATTGATTACTTTTGAAGGCTTGAGTCAAAAATTCATTGTCTCTATCTCTCTTGGTTTTGAGTTTTTTTTGTTGTGGTGGAGTTTAAGGGATCGGGTGCTAACTCTTCCTATCTGTCTTATCTTCCATTCAGTCAATTTGATGAGGTTTTTAGTGGGAAAGTAAAAAATGTCCCTCCTATCAATCTACCATTCACCCCCATTTAGTGAATTTTGTTAGTCCAGAGTGGTTTGCTTCAATGCTATTAGCCACCAACCCATTTGAAAAATCCAAAATAAGCTAGAAGATATTTAATCAATAGTTTATGTTTTTTTCACTCCCAACCTTGGAATGACAAACACATTTGTAAATTTTTATGGGGTATGTGAGTTTCTTGGTACATGCTGAAAACATTATAGAGTTATGAATAGAGGATCCATGAGCTACCTATAGTGGTCCCAAGATACAGGTGAGAAAGTCATTAAACAATGGAAATTCTGTAGAGGAGCAACAACAAGTAAGTAATGGCATTGGAATGTTGCAAATCAAAATAACTAGCTCTGAAAGACAGAATTTAAGCATCCCTGTAGTGCATTGCAACAATCAGATATTGGATAAACCGATAAAGGTAGTACCTTTCATGACATTTATAGGAAAAACAATTGTTGGTGATGGTTGCATGCATTACTATTGCAGTTAAAGGTGCTTTGTCCTATTTCAGTTTGTATTGTGGTAGCACAATGTTCTGAGAGAACTATTTGAGTGTATGCATATATCAATGCAGAGCATGAGATATCCCACAAACCTAACAATTTAACTTATCTTATTTTGTTGTTATATACTCCTAATCTTGCTTACAATGTATTCATCATTCCGTAATACAAAGCTTTGTGGAACTAATAATACTTACATTTGTCTAGTGTAAATGTTTTGAAACTTTAATAAATATAATCCTATAATAAAGATACTGGGAGAATTGTTTCTTAAAAGCTTTCTGATTTGTTAATATTACTTTTTTACTCACTTAAACACATACACCGTTACATATAAAAAAATTGAGGAATCTATTTTGATGCTTACTAGTTTTGATCTTATTTTTAGAAAAAATATATTCTTGCACAATGAATATACCTTGAGTAGCTAACCTCTATGTTGATGACATTATCAATTTACTTAAAAGTCTATTTAAGCCTGACCATCGACTGCAAATTCTATTTATAAGTTGTATAGGTTGAGTTGAATACCTAGTCTTTATGTTGGTGACATTACATTAGGGGAGTTTTGAGTCCAGAAGCTCGAAATTTGGGTGAACCCATAAGGAGATATGTGAAAAATGCGATAATAAAAAGTTATTTTTCTTTTTCACCTCCAAAATTTAGAACTTTTTATTTTATTATTGTAACTCTTATTTTATTATTTCCCCGAGGCTCATTTTAGACCTCAAAACTCCCATAATGTTTATTAATTTAGTTAAAGTATTTTGAATAATTCCACTATGGATGAGAAATTTAAGTTAGAGTTGGATTTTTATAATACAAAATAACATGATGCCACAATCAAATGATAAGTAATTATCAATTATTTTGTTTCACATGAAATTAGTATTGATATCAATTTCATTTTTGAAATGAAATTATTTATTTATGTGAGTTGATATCACGATTAAATGATAAATGGTAAGTAGTACTTTTTTATTTTATTTTATTTTTAAGATGGAATTGGTCTTAATATCAATCACATTGAAATGAGATTATGTATTTATGTGGATTAATAGAGTTTATATCTATCATTTTTATAATCACATTCATCTTTTTTTAAAATTTACATATAAATTTAAATTTATTTTCATCCATGATATGTGTATATAGAAACATATGGTATGGTAAATTTAAAAAGTGAAGCAATTTAGTTCTTGGATTATTTTTTTTACAAGCTTAATAAATATAGATGAAAACATTTTTTTTATACTTAAAGATATTTAGAAAGGTAAATCATACTTTATTAACAAGAGTCACGAGGTGACAATGTCTCCGAAATTGCTAAAGCTTATTGCTACAAGACAAATGCTATAGCAATATGGTACTTTTGCCACAAAATTGTAACTGGAAAGGAAAACAAATTGCCACAAGATTTCATAGCCATCCAACTCCAAGTTTCCACCATCTCTCATTGATGAAATTTAAAATTTTATCATAATTTGATATACAATGTAAAGTTTTTGTTTTTTTTAACATTTTGTTAAACCATACTCTTGAAAGACTTGCATAAATAATTATTATATCCAATATGTATCTAATTAATTAAAAACTAATGTCTATACAAATATATTCTTTCCTAATTTTTGAAAACAATATCTAAAATATTTAATTACCCTCTAGCCATAAGAGTATAAACTTAAAAAAAATGGTAACTAAAAATTAAAAAAAATGGAGAAAATAAATAACATCTTCCATTAAAATATATAATAATTTATTATCTAATTTGATAAAATTCTTTACAATTTATCATTTGACTAAGAGAACAAAGCTTAAACTCAAGTTTACATATTGAAGAACACCCAATATTGAATTGCAACTATATGGAAATAATGACAAATGAGGGCCTCCCCAATTGGCAATCTCTTTATTTAAGTGTTGATTGTTTATATCATTTGATAATACTAAAGGCATATAAACTTTTAGATATTTCTTTTGTACTTGCATTATTCATTGTGTATGTAATTTTTCCAATTGTATTAAACGAATTGTGAATTGACCTTGACACTTAACTTACCACGACCACGCCTTATTCTTGGGATATTTATACCATGTAATATTGGATTGAATGGAAATTAAATTAACTTTATATTGTGTTGGTGTTTTAAATTTTTAATGTTGTTCATATAATATTTACAATAATAAATTAAATTTTAAATTATAGTCTAACTAAACATTGGCTAGCCATAACTAAACTGTGAAAATAAGTGATTTATCACCGCTTACAATGACATAATAATAAGAATATTATAGTTACTAAATTATTTAAATAATAAATATGTTAATAATTAATGTTAAAAGCATATTTGAAAACATTAAATACCATACGAAATAAATGCACCATTTTGTATTTGGTATTTAATTTTTAATTACAGAGAAATATGGTTTTTTGCCAGGCTGGAATTTTAAGATTAAAATTTGAATGAGATGTATTTAGCAATTCAAAATAATTTATATAAAACTAAAATCTGTTTGAGTAGAGGAAATGAATTTTACGATATTAAAATTTCCTCATTTCATTATTACACACCAGGTGGTTGAAATATGAAACTTAGTCAACACAGAGAGGAAAAGTCGCTAAATCTACCACTACTTAAATATAAAAAGAATACAAATATCATCAATATATTTAAGATGGAGATAAAGGTTCTTCCTAAGCAAGCATAAGTGGGATTTGGTACTCCCAAGTATAATTGATAAACTGCAGGCCTAATTTGATAAATTTATTTATGAGAGTTCCCCTACCCATCCCAACCCACTCCACACAAGCGAGGCATTGCAGGTGGAAAAATGGTGGATCAGTCCTTGGACACACTTTGTTCATTGCAATACATCGAGCTAACATATATAACATCTGCTTCACCACCAACGCTGTGGAGAAGATATCCAGACTGATGTCCGAAATGTAAACCAATCAACAATCAAATAAATAATTTTAAAACAATTTTATTTAATATAAGAAAATAAAAATAAAAACTTGACCACTAGCAAAAATTAAACAATGTACTATTGGTTGGATTAATAGATTTTACCCATTCATATATGACAAAATAAACTATAGGTAGTCCAATAATTGGACAATATTATATCACTTTTAAGTATCAGCCGTGGACTGCATCAATAACATAAAGGTTTTTTTTTACTTGAGTGATAAACATAATCCATGGAGGAATCTTCATGTAATGGCCCAGCTTGAAATCTTGAAGAAAAGTGAGAGATTGGCTCATTGTAACGTCATTGTAAATCTTGAAGCAGACGTTGGCCACTAGTGTTCTTGATGAAATATAGCCGAAAATATATTTGGAAATAATGTTTAGACCAGGCCTCTATATCATTCATAAAGTATGATATTAGGCCTATGCAAATCAATAAAATTATAATAATATATAGGCAACATACCTGATTTGTGGTGGCCTTGATAGTGCCGATAGGAAGAGTGAAGAAAAAGGCAAGAGAAAACAAAAGGAGGACTCCCCACTAGCGTAACTGAACCTGTTCATTGAAGCCTTCACAAACACCAATGATAACCATCACTGTGAAGATCAAAACGATGATGAACCACCATTGCGGTACTTCTCTATGTTTTCTCATAAGCCAAGTGTGCACATCTACTTTCTGGTCTTTGAAGGTTTGCAATCTAAGAGTACTCTAAAGGTCTCTGCCATCATGAACAACATTATAATTTTAGGTTAAAAACACTTATGAGAAGTATGAGTAAAGTGGACAAAGAGACAATTATTGCTTACTTTCCATGGAAGAAGATTGCATGTGTGACAGTGGCATCCAATGCTGCGAAAGATATGCAATATGAGGAAACCATAAAAGTACTCAAATGCAACGGGCCATACTCCTTGTAGGCTTCTAAATCTAAGCGAAAATCAGAATTCACTATCTTAGAAATGTTGTAGATTTCTCTAGTAGAGGTGAAGAGGTCCTTGGAAAAAATAGGGAAGGTTTTCGCATCATAAACGTTAAACCAATACGTCGGAGGGGTAACCGCATACATAACCAACATAAAACATATTCCCACATTGGCTACAATGAACTAGGGCATGGCTAGAGGGCTTCCTAGATATGCAGAGATAGTGGACTAGTCTAACCCCACAACACCCACTCCTAGTCCCCGAAGGCCTGAACTGATCTGTTGGGAAATGACAGACTGAGGGGGAATCCAGCACAACCAGGAAACAGATGTGAGCATGGGAAAATGATAACCGGGTAGAACATAATATGAAAAGCTGCAGATCACAGCACTTATAAAAAATGAATCCACGTTACTCCTCCTTTGGGTCTCTTGTCCTTCTCGTGGAGCGCTCTGCAACAAAATCTCCACGTCATAAAGGTAGGCTAACAATTGCTGAAACAGACTGTAATCTATGAACATTAGAACAACATGCATGAATAAGGAGACTTGGACAAGATTTGCATGCCACCACATAGCAGCTGGCTCTACCAAATACCTACGGAATATGCCATCCCATCCAAATCTGAGTATCTGCAATGCAATCTTATTAGGGAAAATACATGTGCATATCAGGGGTATCAAATTTGTGGAAATTCCAATTTCAATGTGCTTCCTCTTCTTGCAAATAACGATCTGAGCTTCCCTTTGAAATGCAAAACAAATATCTGGTGGCCCTAATTGGATTTTGAATGTGGAATGAAGAAGTTCAACGAAGAATTATCACCTGAGATGTGATGACTATCAAGAGCCCCACTGAGAGATCAAGATTTCTTCAAGATTGTAATCTAATAGTACTCTAAAGACCCACACGAGCAAGGCGATGCAGATGGAGAGATGGTGGATCAACCCTTGGACACATTTTGTTCGCTGCAGTACATCAAGTTAACATCTATGACGTCTGCTCAGCCGCCAACACTGGGGAGCAGATATCGAGACTGAGTACATCGAGTTAACATCTATGACATCTGCTCAGTCGCCAACGCCGAGGGAGCAGATATCGAGACTGACCTCACTGAAATATAAACCAATCAACAATAGAATAAATAAATAAATTTTATTTCATATAAAAATTAAATAAAATTAAAAAATATACAATTGGTTAGTTACTCATTCATATATATCACCGCTTGCGGTGACATAATAAATAATAAAAACAAAGATTTTTATTACCATTTCGTTTTGTTGAAATAGTGTATATTTTTTACTATTAAATAATAATAAAAAGTATGGATGTATATATATTAAAAAAAAAAAATTATTAATAAAAAATATATATAAATATTTTTATAGTAATTTACTATGTATATAAAATTATGAATTTACTTTTTTATAATAATAATAAAAAAATGATCAAACTAAGAAAGGTATATGTTATTGTTTTTATTTTTACAACTTTATATTGTCATAAAGATTACTTTTAAAAAACATTAACTTATTATTAAATAATATCATATTTTATGTTTATATTTATATTTAAATTTTGAAATTAATATGTTTTTTTATAAATTTTGAATTTAAATTTATAAAATAATATTAAAATATATATATTCATTATTGTATTGGATGGTTTACTGGTCTGCAATAATGGTGAACTTGGAGCCCTTGCACAAGGCCGAGCTTCTTATGCCCAACCTGCATTGGTCATTATCATTATCATTTTACATTGGATATGCATTTGAGGTAAATTCCATAGTTGTGATACTCAGCATACGTCTCTGCTCTTTACACTAATTTTTTAAAACTTTTTTAAATTTTATTTTTTTATTGTATAATATTTTTTTAAATAATTACTTTCAACTATGAGGATAGAATTTTTTAGTTAATTAAATTTTATTAAAAAATTTAAACAATGAAAATATTAACTTTATTATATACTTCAAAAAATCTAACAAAACTACTTACCAAAATTAACACAAACTAATAAATGACATCCATCAACATTATGCAATATACACCTACTAGCATCTATGATTACTTTCAATTACAAGTTGGGTTTAGGAACTGGTTTCGAAGTTCAGCCTCTCTAAAAACTAACAAAAAAATTAATGACGACTTATAGAAATCGCCAAACATAAAAAATATGTTTTGGAAAATTGTTTGTCCATTTGATGGGGCATTTTCCCAAAATAATTAGAAGTATTTGATTGGAAAAATGCCTAGTGACAGGAAAAACATCCTCAAATTCCAACACTAGTGGTGACTATGGCCATGAGAAAAGTACATTGTTCAATGACTAGCTGACTAGTTGTGAGAGAGTATTGGCTAGTCATTACTTGTAAGTTGTCATGATGGCAAGTAATGGCTAGTTTGATTAGCATACCAAGTCAATAGTTATCATCCTTGTTGGTAATTTCTCTTGCATTATAATGATTTTTTTTAGCATTTTGGTTTTTTTTTTGGTTGAATATGGAGCTAATTGTAAATATGGTAAATTTACAAGGGATAATAATGAATTAATGTAAAGCACCCAAATAGTGCACATGGAATGTTGTGCAAATTACTCTCATGTAATCATAATTAATTATTTCAACACACTGCTTGAATAGACTTAGCGTGATCTTGTTAGGAATAATTCACTGATTAAACTTATTGGCAAGCTACATTCAAAATGGAAAAGTCTAAGAAAGCAAGGCTCCTTTTGGCATGAACATTCTGTATTTTTTTTAATATGGTTTACATTCGAAGATCGGGTTGCTACCTTTATGGAAGGCTTCAAGGGGCCCACCTGAAGAGACATCACCTTGTTAGGCTATTTTGGAGTCTATCCTTGGCACCAACTTGGGTGCCTAACCCCAGAGAACCTAGATAATTAAACCCATGACCTCGAACGACTGATGGCTTGGTCCTTGAGACTCCAACCAATTGAGCTACTACACGAGGCTATGAACATTTTGTACTTATGAAAGAAATATCAATGTTTTTTTAAATAGAAATGGTTATATTTTGTATTAACAAAAGGCCACTTGAATTGGTCATCATGAAAATACAAAATTTATATAATCCTAGCATATTTCAAAAAACCAAAATCCACAATTGAGTTGGTCACCATGAAAATACAAAATTGATATTGTCCTAACATATTTCAACAAAACCAAAATTCAAAACTATGACAAAAAGATCCATACCAAAATTCAAAACTATAACAAAAAGATCCATTCCATCTTTTACAAAGGATTTTCTAAAGGATTTATTGGTAGAATTATAAACCCCGTAGAAAATTCCTAATATCAAACTTGATTTTGATTTACAAAACATAAAAGAAAAAGCTTTTATGAAAAAGCATGCTTACCAAGAGCTTCTTCTTGGCTTAATTGCAATTTGATTCAATGCTCATAGACATTTTTCCAAGCCAGTCTAATTTTATCATTATCAATCATGTAGCCATTATCAACCTCATAGTTTAGTTCATATTTGGTAGTACAAAATTATATCTGTTATCTGTAAATCGAGATTAGTTCAGTCATAAAGATCGTGGCATGATGTGTTATCTTATCCTTTTGTAGATTTACATCAATAACTGGCTATTTTCTGTCTTCCCTTGACATGTTATACCTTTTCATGGTTTGGATCTACTATTTAATAGACATTTTATGGATGTAAATCGAGGGATTAGAGTCATTTATGTTTTAGACAAGAATATCTGTGTTTGTGTTGATTCTTTTGATCTTTAGATTTTATATATTAACTCTTTTGATCTTCAATAAATTACATTTTATAACTTAATATATAGTTATAAAACACTTTGTAATAGGTAAATTTAAAGAGAGAAAACATTACAAAAGATTTGGAAAATATGTTTCTCCAAAATCATCTTGAGCATATAATATCTGCAGCCATTATAAGGATCTTTCGATCTTTTCACCACATCAATGTTTTCTAGTTTTGCAACAAATATAGCAAACATTGTGTTACATATATCGCTAGAAAAAAGATTCAAAAATAAAATTAAATAAAAAATACAGTAAAATTAAATCATAAAAGTTGTGAAAATGGTGTTGAATAATAAAAGAAGGAAACCTGACATATTCTGGAGATTGGTTACCTCTTTAATTAACAAAATATATAATATTTTATATGGTAGATTTTGTTATCTTAAAAAAAAATTCATATATTACATTCGATATTAATTTTATAATAATATAAAAATATAAAATTTTATTATAATAAATTTTTCGTTATTTAATTATGAAAGTTATAGTTTTAAAAATCAACTAAATATATATAATACCTTATAAGCTTTACTTTTACCATATGGCATATGTTCCTGCCATCAACACTCATACTGTGTATACTTTATTTTCTCCGTATGTTGCTATCCACATGCATGCCATATGTTGATATCCACATGCATATAAAATATGGAAAATTATATATATTTTAAATAATAATTTGAAAATCTAAAACTTATGTTTAAGTATTAATAAATACTTTATATAATACTTTGAAAGTCTAAAACTTATGTTTAAGTATTAATAAATATTTTATATAATAATTTGAAAATCTAAAACTTGTATTTAGATGCAATGATTTTGGAATTTTCGAGAATGAAGTTTGACCATGAACTAAATTTAAAGTTTATATTCCAAATTTTATAACATAATATATATAAAAACAAGTTTATCCATAATTTGAAAATGTTATCAAGTTTATATTCCAAATTTTATAACATAATATACATAAAAACAAGTTTATCCATAATTTGAAAATGTTATCACCTGAAACATTTTGAAATTAATAAAAAAAATTAATAATGTTATGGATAATATATGTGTCATATTAATGATATTAATGATGAAGAATATTTCAGAAAATGATAAATATTAATGAGAAATTTTTAGTGAGAATGATGAAAGTTATAAAACAATATTTTTGAAAAAAATTTAATATTATAAAAAAGTGTTTAATATTGTTAGAAAATTTTGAATATTATAAAAAGTGTTTAATATTTTGGAGAAATTATGAAATCTTAGAAAGTTTTAAAACTAACATAGATTTATCTTAAACCAGGATTTATTAAGCATTAAAAGGAGTCTAATTTCTTAAGGTGTAAAAAAATTATCATAAAGTTTTTACATGTCAAGAAAAATGTAAGATGGATATATGTTGGCTTATTTTGCTAAATTTACTTCTATAGCAGAAATGTTCTTATTATTTTGTTAAATCTATCTTTTAGTGGACATGTAATTTTTACTATTTCTTTTTATTTTTGGAACATAACGTTATGATACACTATGTGACAACATTTCCCCCATAGTGAGATATAGAGCATCTCACTACTCTTGGTGCAATTAGACTTAAAAGTTGTTAGGTTGAATTATATATAATATTATATGAAAAAAAATACAATTTAATCTAAACTTGGTTACCAAATTAAGAGTTAAGACTTGATGTTAATGGGAAAGAATTGTTAGAGGGTTGTAATAGTTTAGTGCTTCCAGCTGAGATATCTCAAGTCACTCCATTGAAAGGAGTATGGTGGGGTATTGGTAATCGAAAAAAAGGCTTTGAAGGATCCCAAAAATGTAATAGCTTTGAAGGGTCTCACAAATATTAGAGAGTTTTCTCTATCCATGTTCTAGAACGTGAATCCCATTAAATAATGAGAACCTGGTTGGAAATTAGATATTAAGATTGAGATACTAATTATGTGAATAACACTCTTCCACAAGATATGCAGAAGATGAAGAAGTTTGAGAGCCTCCACTTAAAGAATATCTCATCTGTAAGATTGCCATATTTGATATGTGAATTTGAACAATTTACCTAACAACAAATAAATATATATCTCTTTAGCAAGATTCAGATGACTGTCCAAACTACAGATATGGTTCAAACATTAATAACTCATAGATGGTTCAAACATGCCATCATGACTATCCAAGCTAGAGATGGTTCAAACATTGTTTTCTAAACTAATCATGAGTGTAAACATTGATAATTTTGGAGTTTGTCAAATGGATACAAATACTTGGTAAACATTTCAAAATAATTCATTATTTGTTCTATTAGACCATGGAATGCCTATAAAAGATAGATTAGATGGAATTTCCCTACTTATACAGTTTATTAATATGTCTTGATACATATAAAATGAAAAGATAATTATTGTGAAACAAACCAAGCAACAAAGAAAAATTACATTGGAGAATCCCATCACGATAGGTGAAAAGTCGAAGTATATCCACATTGACATTAAGGTCTAGAATAAGATAATATTGTGCTATATATTTTAGATGAGGAACATACATGTAAAGATATCACAACTACACACTTACCAATAACAAGTAACCATTGAAGCTAAATCAAAATAAAATTTAACTTATTCATAAGGTGGATGGTTTGGAGGAGAAAGAGGAGACCTTTTTTAGAGTCAAAATTTCCACATATAGTGGCTAAGCTAAGGGGATCAAAATACAATTTATGTTTCCAAACCATAGAAAATTATAATAGTAATAGAACTCCCTTATTTTGAAAGAAAAATTTAGAATCGAAATAAGAGATTCCAAATGAATTAACTTTATACTTCATAAAATCTTTAATTCAACCATTTTTAGACTGCTCAAAGGAAACCACGCAACAAGCTCTTCATGACATTCATTTACCATCATTTTCACTTCAACACATCTACTTGATTTAGCCAATGGATGGTTGATTTAAGGAATGCGATTGCAACTTATTGGCATCCCCTTCACTTCATACTAATAGTCTAGTTATAACTTTGACTTGAGCTATCTTGGGTGTTTGAAGCATGCAACACCAAACCAAGCTGAAATCTAATGGAAGAATGAATGGGCATGTCTACAAGCAACTCACATGCTAGAAGGAGCCTACAAACAAATAACGAGCCCACCTACAACCAAGAGATGAATAAATAAACTCGTTTTTAGGTAATGCAAAGTTGTAGGGTGAAATAATGATGAACCAAGGCAACAAGAAACAATTATAAAAGGTCAACGTTGAACTTAATGACCAGGCTACCAATTTGTTGAGAATGATAGCTTGATTTCCTCCAAAGTGAGTAATTCATTGGAATAAAGTGGTCGATTGCACATTCAAGTGAGTGATTTGTCTCTCTTTTAATGGGTGAGAGAGTTTGTGTGCCTCCTAGGTTGGAAATTTTCTCTTTTGGTGTGTGGTTTGTCTCTTATTGTTTCCCCTTCATTTGCCTTCCTTGCAAAATTTGTTTCTTGTTTCCTCAAGGTATAATGCCATGTCTACACCGACTCGATTTGTATTTCCCTTTTCAGCTTTTTTTACCTTCCAACAACAACCTATCAACATATAATTGCACCTTCTAAGGGCAATTGCTAGTACATCAATAGTACAAGACCTCATTCCTATATTAATCAACTAGTAGTTCGAGTGGTAGGGAAACATAAAAGAGAACGCACATTTTACACAATAACCAATATATTGGTTAGTATTTAAATAAAAAAACATATATAATATATTAAATTATAAGATAATTTATATTAAATTTATATGAATGTATTATTATTTTTTAATTTTATAATTAAAAGTTATATTTATATAATGAATATATATTTTAAACTTTTTATTAATAATACTTTATTTATATAAATTTAATTTATATTCAAAATTCAAAATATAAATATATGATTTAAAAAATATATTTTTAAGATATTTTATTTATATAAATTTAATTTATGTTAAAAATTCAAAATATAAATATATGATTTTATAAATATATTTTAAATATTAAATAAGTGAATTATATTCAAAAGTACTCATAGTTCTAGTTAGATCAAATAATATTTTTTATTAATTTTATTTATAGACATCTTTTTAATTTAACTTAACCATAGTTACAATCCGCGAGATGTAGAACAATTGGTGGCAGGGTATGGTTAAGAAAACCCCTAAGCTAAAAGGTCGCCAGTTCTAATCCCGTCGGATACCAAAAAATCCAACCATGTTAAGGTTTGGTGCAGTCCAAGACGAGTATGATCCCCGAATGATTTTGACGGCTTAGATGCCACTGGTTCGTGGTTTCTTAGCCAATGGAAACCCTACTAGTCAGGGGGGTTCCACCACTTCGCCAACAAAAAAAAAAACACTTAACCATAGTTACATTGATTTTAGTGTAAGAGGTGAGTTGTAAATATACCTTCCCCACAAAATGACTCACTCATAATATTTTATTATATCTCTTAGGAGGCCCTTTTTAGACCTCAAAATCCCCATGATGAAGTCAAAGCCGTGAATGAAATTCTCAAAACCATGCTTCAACGAATAATTAATAAAAACAAATTTAATTGGAATCATGTGTTATTTCCCAACGTATGGACATACGAAACATCAGTCAAAACCACCACGATATCTACCTCCTTTCACCTTGTACCTGGCGTAGAATCAATCCTACCCATTGAATGCCAAATACCTACACTTCAATTAGTTGTTGATCTACAACTCGACACCTTGGCCCTAGAACAACAATTGTTCACCTTATAACACCTAGATGAAGAAATATGGGGCTCGTTGCATTAAAACGAGGCCATGAAGCTTCATTCCAAGGCCCATTATGATCGTCATGCATGACCTCATACCTTTAGCAAGGGAAATTTTGTCCTTGTTTTAAACGTAAAAAGAGACACAAAACTAGGACTCGACAAGTTCATGTCTAAATGGATGAGCCCATATATCATTAAGCAATGATTACCCAAAGGATCATATATACTTAGCGATCTTGATGGAATTCTACTAAATGGACCTATCAACAGGTTGTACTTGAAATGATTCTTTCAATAGAAATCTATACAAAGTGGTGAGTATCTTGGGAGATGCAAAACAGTTCCCCACAAGTCAACCAATGGAGATACCAAACAGATACACAACCATTCTATCACATAGAAACACTACCAAAACCAACGACTTTTATCATGCCTTTAACAGTTTCCACAAAAATGTTTTGGTAGTTATTTTTAAGGCCATTTCACAGGTGCACTAGTTTCTTTTCAATTTTTGCATTGTCAATACTCTTGTCACAATCCACATTACGCTTGGGTATGTGTGCCCTATGTGTAGGATCAAGAGTAAGAAAACATTGTCACTATACAATAATAGTGTAGGGACACTAGTCAAAGGTATATCATCTTATCCTGGAATACAAGCAACGTTCTCCCTCTTCCTACTTTGCACTTATCTAGTATCCCTGTTGATAACCATAGGATCCCCTCCCTCAATTATGATGTACCATCAACATCATAATTAGGAATGGCATGTTCCCCCATGGGTGTTTGTGTCATTACAACCCATTTCATTTCTTAGTACCCATGATGTCAAATCCTCTCAAGTTCTAGGAATCTGATCGCTCATCTAGTTGGCCCAAAAAGAAACCACATATCATCACCTTACATTCTATTCCCAATACCAATTATATTCCTCAGCACATGTTCTAATCATGATTCATTAATAACCTCACATCCCCTTCATGAGAAATACACCATTTGCATTTCCCTTCATATCATCAACTCTCGAAAAGACACCACCGAGGTCCCCACCCTTTGAAAACACCAATCCCACTTTGTTATTCTTGCAATAACATTCTACATGGAATTGATTCATGGGAAAATCGTCTTCTTTTCTATACAGCAACCACTACATCATCATCAAAATGATTCCCTGATTCACTTAAGACCATGGAATGCCACCCATATAAACTTGTTCCCCAATCCACCAAAAACCATGGGAATGGCACCAATCATTCTTTTTGTACAAATGGTTCCCTAATCCACACAAAACTAAGAGAACCCCATCACATTATTCTTTCAACTACATCCCTTGGTCACCTTTGGTCGATGTATATTGAGTCCACCTAACCTCAACATTATCAATTTTGTTATTCACCTTACCTCATCAGTATTGTGTCTCCAATAAATCCATTCATATGTAGTCCATTTTCCTCTGTCGCGTCTTGCATCACCATTTGAAGAAAGATGTCGTTAGTTACTCCCCCTTATTTCCATCGATCAAGGGAAGTCATGAGCCCCACACTTATCAACTAGTCTTGTGTCAAGTCTGTTAGTCTTTGAGTTGGTTAGAGAATGGTATTGGTTTATGAGATAAGACCCCCATATTATTCTTTGCTTCAACTCTCATCGACATCAACACATGATATTCTGAGAGTTGTAGGTGGATATTTGGGTCCCTTACTTGGAAATATAAGGGATCACTTGGAAATACGTAATGAGAGTCATCAATGCTCCTTAACTTAGTGGTCTCCTCTATGCTTAACACTAATAAGTCTATCAAATCAGGGGGAGTTGTATGTTCCGATGGTAGTAGTGTTCACATTTATGATTCATGGTATCAACACATCCAATCTAATGAATTTCTCCCCACAACTTCACCAATATTGAGGACCCCTACCCAATGGGATATTCATGAGCATCAATAGTTCCACCTCTTTAGCACAAGTCACATCACTACCAAGATTTGTTCACTCATACAAGGATTGAAGTCGCCTTCATCCTTGCAACAACGGTATTAAGAGTTGACCCCTTGGTCCCCTCTTCTTTTTAATATATTTTAATAGATTTTCATGAGCATAGGCATGCATGTCTCATTTGTATAAACATCATATCCTCTTTACATCTTCAATGGTCATCACAAGCAACTTTTCCTCATGGACATGTCTTTTTCACCCTCAAATTCTTGATAACTTATTAGAACATGAAGGGAAAAGAAACGATGATGCATTATCGGCTCTATAGTACCCTTCTAACCTTATACATCAGGGGGCATTTGTTAATTCTTAAATATTACATACATGCAACACTTAGGCTAATCCTATAGAAAGGAATCATCAACATATAGAAGGCCAATCCAGAAAACAAACTTAACCCTAGAATGCTAAAAGTAGTAAAAATGGAAAATTGCACAACTAAAAGCATTGGAAACTCGTGCTATTAGCATGACTTATTCGTATAGTCACCCGCACAATATTTCCCTCGAAACCCATGTGGTTGTAAAAATGACGGGACCACATATTATTGTGGTGCATTGAATGCTTAGAACGGCTCTCTTGGATACAAGATTTTAACAGGGACTTCTCACATTCTTTGGAGCATTGAATAGCCCCTCTCATGTATTTGGGAAACCAATTCAAAGGATGGAGTGTTCACATATGGATCTAGATGTTTCTTGGCCACCATTTGGCATATAAAAGGAGGCCATGGGAATCCATTCCATAGGAAGAAGTTCAACCAAATTTATGTTGTTATAATCACATTGAGAGATCCTCTTTTAATCGTATTCCTCCCTCATATTTACATACACAAAGCTTCATTGCTTTCTTCGCCTAAGAGGCAACCAATTCTCCATTGCTCTATTCAAGTTATCTTGCAATTGTGTGGACAAAACGGAACTCCCTAAGAGAGATTGTTGGCTTCCCTTGAAGCTTGCACCTACTAGGTGACACTATTGTATTTAGCTAGACCACTAGGAAACAAAAACTTGGTTTGACACACTCTTGTTCCATCTTGTTTGGTTTATCTCTTACCCCCTCTTTTATTTTGTTATGCAACCAAATCCTAGATATAGTATAAAAATAGTAGAGATAGACAATAGGAGAGTAATCCACACCTAAAAGATGAATAGCAGAGATAAATATCAATCCTCTTCGATGGAGGAACCTCCTTACACAATGTACAAGACAATACAAGATGATATGATGCTAAAATGAGAATATCTCCTTCCTATATATAGGAGATACTAGTGTACAATAACAACTAATAAACCCACTATTAGACCCCAAGCCTACATAACTAATATGTAATGCCCCACAATATAGGGGGTAATGTTCCACACTATATGGTGTAGTGTGTCATCAATAAGGGATTAATGTGCTCCTCCCCTTCAAAAAGTGTTGTCCTCAACGTTGAAGTAGTTCTGGATGCTGCTATATAAAGGACTCATCTTCCCATGTTGAATCTTCTATGGGTAAGTTCTTCCATTTAATGAGATACTTTGAAATTGATCTATTTTGAAGCTGTCTAGTTCGTATTTAAGTAATTTCTTTAGGCTCTAAGATGACTTTTCCTTCCTCATCAAGTTCTGGTAACATTGTTTGAATTGGTAGCTTGTCACCGATTACCTTGTTTAAACAAGAAACATGGAAAACTGGATGGATTCATGAAGATGCAAGTAGTTCCAATTTGTAGGCCATACTACCAATATTTTGTAACACCTTGTAGGGACCGTAGTATTTAGGTGATAATTTATTATCCTTCTTGGTGTTCTTCAGGGACATCTGTTTGTATGGTTGTAGTATTAAAAACACCCAATCCCCAACATTAAAGCTCTGTTCACTACGGTGTTGATCTGCTTGTTGTTTCATTCGATTTTGTGCCAGATTCAGGTTGTCCTTTAAGAGTTGAAGAACTTGTTGTTGATGCTCCATGTGGTATTCCACTGATTGAACCTTAGATTCTCTTAGTGAAGATGTGATGGATGGTGGATGGTAGCCATACAGTTCCATAAATGGGGTCATTTTGGAATATGTATGGAAGGAAGTATTATACCACCATTCTTTCAATGGTAACCACTTGACCCATTCTGTTTGTTTATCAGCTACAAAACATCGAAGATACCCTTCCAAAAATTTGTTTACTATCTCTGTCTGTCCATCAGATTGAGGGTGATAAGATGAGCTATGAGCCAGTTGAGTACCCAAACAAGAAAATAATTTGGTCCAAAAATTTCCAGTGAAAATGGGATCCCTATCACTTACTATAATATTTGGAGTACCATCTAGTTTTTGTACTATCTCCATAAAAGAATTGGCGACTGTGCTTGCTTTGAAGGGGTGAGATAGTGCACAGAAGTTTACATATTTAGTAAGTCTATCAACAACCACCATGATGGCAGTCTTTCCTTTCAACTTTGGTAAACCTGTGATAAAATCCATCGAGACCTCTATCCACCTTTGGCTTGGAATGGAAAGTGGTTGTAGGAGGCTAGGGGTCTTAATTGTTTCCACTTTATTTTGTTGGCAAACCAAACATTCTGCCAAAAAATATTTCTTTACCCTATGGTAGGTTTTTAAGGAACATGAGTGCCCTCCTATTGGTGAAGAGTGGAATTCAGAAAGTACCTTTTTCTTGAGCTGGGAACTCTTACCAAGATATAAGCGATCCATGTACCATAGCAAGCTATTTTTCCACCTAAATGTATTAGAGGCACTGGGATCCTGTTTCATCTTTTGAATAAATGTCCATATTTTTTTGTCATTTTTCCATTCGTCATTTTCTTCGGCTATCCAATCTGGTTGGATGATCGAAATAGCATAGAGTAATGCTTCAACATTCTCATCTTTCCTGGAGAGTGCATATGCTACAACATTTTGCTTCCCCTTTTTGTAGATGATTTCAAAGTCATATCCCAACATCTTTGTTACCCATTTTTTTTGCTCTTCTTAAGATAACCTTTGTTCCAAGAAGTATTTAAGGCTATCATGATCAATTTTAACCTTGGAATGTCTTCCTATAAGGTAGGGTCACCATTGCTTCAAGGAATGTAGTATTTCCAACATTTCCTTCTCATAAATGCGTTTTTTTAAGTTCTTTCCCTTGATTGGATGACTAGTGAAGGCAATAGGGTATCCTTTTTGCATCAGTACAGCTCCAATTCCATTTCCTGAAGCATCGCATTCCACAATAAAGGTTTTTGTGAAGTCTGGTGTCACCAAAATAGGAGCTTTACACATGGCCTCTTTGATTTGTTGAAAGGCTTGAGTTTCCTCTGGAGTCCAAGAAAATGCATCTTTTTTCAGTAACGATGTTAGAGGAGCTTCTATTCTTCCATAGTTCCCAACAAACTTGCGGTAGTACCCTGTCAGACCTAAGAATCCTCGAAGATTCTTTAGTGTTTTGGGAATTGGCCAGTCCATCATGGATTTAATTTTTTTAGGGTCTACCTTGAAACCTTCATGAAATACAATATGACCCAAATACTCTACCTCCTTTCTCCCAAAGAAACATTTTGAGGGTTGTGCATACAATTCATTCTCCTTCAGTAGTTGTAGTACCTTGTCAACATGTTGAACATGTTCTTCCCAAGACTTGCTATAGATTAGTATATCATCAAAGAATACCAACACAAATTGTCACACCCCTGGTTTTGACCCCGTTTGCATGATGTATAAATTGTAATTAATCATGGTGAGGAGCTCAAGGCAAAAGCCCCACCATCGATTTGGTCATGTATGTTTCAGCAATAGGGGTAGTTGCAGATGGTATGTCGTGCTATTCGGCACATTATAATGTGGCATCAATATGCACATCAAATAAAACTAAAACCACAACCAGCTACACCAGTGCAACGTTGAATGAAAAGGGCAAGGTTCCAAAGGATAAGGGTGTGGGGATGTCAAACCTTGGTCTATGGGGGAAAAACCCATGTGTTGCCACCTTGTCTTGTTTGCCACCTTCCCTTGTCTCACCCAACCGTTTTCATGTCTTGATGGAGAATGGATGCTGGTGGTTGGGGTAGTTATTGTCTTTGGGAGTGGGGTGACAGGACTGTCAGTCCTTTGCCCACACGCCCACTCCACCCACGACCTTCCATACACTCCACTCCATCCCTGTCAGTTCACCTTCACGACCGCGTCTGTTGAGGCTCACGGAGAGCAGTGGTCGGTTCACCCTCACGCCTGGAGAGTTGTTCGCTCTCGCGCAGGCAGTTGGCCTGGTCTTCAATTTCACGGTTGTGATCTATGGAAGTTCCCTCTCACACAAGGAGTGCAGTATTGCTCATGCACCTCCAATTCACATCCTCTCTGTGGGCTGTTCACCTTCACGCAGGAGGAGAATTCTTGCTCATTCTCGCGCGCAGGGATTTCCTAGTTTTACCCACATGGTTTTCCTTTGCGGACCTGCGGATGGTTCGACTGTATCTTTTCCTCATGGGCTGATTCGTGGGGTCTACATTGTTGTTGCTCACGCACGGATCGGGAAACTGTAATTTCTCCCCAGCGCGATCTGTGTAGGCCTTTCTCCAGTGACTTCGACTGTGTAACCGGGGCTGTGGTTTTCCCCAAGTTGCTGGTAATGTATGTGGATATGTTTTTGGGATTGTTGTTTTCCCATGCTGGGAGTGGTAATTGTTGTTATGCTTGGGGGGGGGGCTGTCTATTGTGGTCTGCATTGAGTTTCCCATGGCTATGGGGAGTGCTGTCATCATCCATTGTGGACTGTGGAGCATTGCTATCAGCCATGGTGGGGTTGTGGTTGTTGGTGCACCTTGGTTTGGGTTGCTGTTGAGTTGTTTTGGCCACGTTAGGGCCAAGAACAACTCTGATTTGCCCTGTGGGATTGAGCTGTTTCTCATTTTGGTTTGGGGTTGCCACCCTATTGGTTATGCCTTCATCACAGAGTTGTGAATGAATTCTTTTGCTGCTGGTATGCAGTGGTTGTTCCTTGGACTGTGCTGGCTTGGCCGATCGGTTGATGGCCTGATAAACCCAGCTGTGTTGGTTTGACTGATTGTGTCCCTTGACTATGTGTAAGCCTGCCTTGACCCCTATCCTTGGAGGAATCATGCCCAACTCGGGGGTGGCAGTGTGCTGAGAGATTGATGAGCACACTGGCCTATGGTTGGGTGGAACGTTGTAGCGACGTAGCTGGTTGCGGGCGAGTTCTTCATTGAAAGATAAGTGCTGTGGTTACTTCATCTCTGCAATTATATTGATGTCAAATGAATTGTAATGAACATGTTGAATGCTGGAATTGTATGTGTGTTTGCTTCCGCTGTATGTTGATGTTTTATGCATCCCTGTATGCTGGATTATGCATTTGCTTGTATGATGGAATGCATCTTAGTATGCATTTGAATGTATAATTGAAGAATCTATGCATCCTGCTATATATGTTTAAGCAATTTAATATCAACATTTAATCCTTGTTCATGATTCATGGGGTTGTTGCCTGTGTTTGGTGTGTTGGTTGCATCCTCTTCTCTAGTTTAAGGGATGGGGACATGACAGTATGGTATCAGAGCTAAGGTTGCAACAATGGGCCTCTATGGGCCAAGATGGAGCAACTGACAGAGGGCAGAATTACCTTCTACCCAGTAGGGATCAGTAATGAATGACAGCAAACTTCCAAAATATTGCCTAAGTGTTGACAGTCGGGCCACTAGTGATAAGACTTTCGCCGTTGCGGAAGACCAAACCGCCAAGTCTTCCGATGAGGAAAGAAAATTGCAGAAATTTTCTAAGTGTTTTGATGTCCGTTGGAAGAGAAAATGGTTTGACAGTCCGACGTTGCGGAAGAGAAAGCGGTTTCCAGTCCGCCGTTGCGGAATCCAAAGTCATTTGGCTTCCGATGTGAAAGGATTTCCGGTGTTGTGGAAGAGTTGGAAATCTCCCGTCCGCTGTAGCGGAAGAGCTGCCAATCAGAAGAAGTTCAGGTTGGTGTTTCGCCATTGCGGAAGCCAAAGGAACAAGTCTTCCGATGAGAAAAGATTGCCTCCAGAAGAAGATAAGGCTCTGTGTGCCGCCATTGCGGATGGAGAAACGATTCGACGCTCGACGGAAAAGTCATCCGATTGCCGGCAGTGTAGAAGAAAATCGCAGAAATTTTCTAAGTGTCCTCAGCTGATCGGAAGAATTTTGTCTTTGGTGAGCCTTCGTTGTGGAAGCCAAAGTCATTTGGCTTCCGATGTGGAAGAACTGCCGACGCCGCAAGTTGAAAAATTTTCTAAAGCAAAAATTCAGTTCACTCATCGGAGGTAAAAGCGTTTCATGTTCCACCATTGCGGAAACCAAAGTCATTTGGCTTCCGATGTAGAAAGACCGCCGACAACCAACGTGGTAAAAGAAAGTTTGAAAATTTTCTAAATAACGAAAATATTGATCGCCGGAAGAAGAAAGTGAATGAGCATCCGCCGTTGGGGAAGCGAAAGCACTAAGCTTTCCGAAGTGCAAAGACTGCCAACGCCCGAGGTTAAAATTTCTTTAAGAAAAGAGCAGCCAATCGGAAGAGAAAGTGTTTCATGAGCCGCCATTGCGGAAGTGAAAGCACTAAGTCTTCCGATAAGGAATACCTCCGACTACCGACGCTGCGATCAGAAGAAGATAGCGTTTCATGTTCCGCCATTGCAGAAGCCAAAGTGTTAAGTCTTTTGACGAGAGAGACCGCCGAAACGTCGAAACGATTAGTGGTTCCAAGAGCCGTCGTTGCAGAAGAAATAGTGGAAGCGGGAGCCGAAACTGTGGAAGCTGAAGTTAGCCGTTTGAGGCCTGAAACAGCGGAAGGATTAGTGGTCTGCGAGCCGATTCTGCGGATGGAGAATTGGAATAAGGCTCGATTTAACAAAGGAAAAATTGAGTTTTCAAAGGGGATTTCTCAGGCGTTTTCCGTGGAATTTCTTTCCAACATATTTTGAGCTGTTTTTCAGTGTATTTTTAGGGTTGAGAAGAAGAAAAAGAGGCAGCGAACTTATGTGCCAGAGACAGTCGTGCATGTGAAAAGAAAATTCTATGTTTTGGGCAAATTATTTAAACCCAAAATTCATAAAAGATGAATGGTGCATCGGAAATGAGGTGGCTGAAGTTAGCATTCTGGACCAAAATACAGTTGTGTGTAAAAATGCAACGATTTGGTGAAAGTCTTCATTCTTAGAAGTGGTGTGGTTTTCACATCCAAGATCAGAATGAAGCATGTGGATAGACATTGGAAAGCTTATCCAGTGGGGAACAAGGATAAGTGACCAGAATCTGAGCATGAAGCAACAAAGTGCTAATGATGGCCACTGCTATCAAATGGACAAATCTGGATAGTTGCATGCCCAGGGGTAGCTAGGACTATGCAGTCAACCAACTGTTGCGTGGAAGAGGAATTCCATGCAAGGATGAGGGATTTGAAAAAGGGAATTTTTCCTTAAAACCCTGTCTTGCTAACTATGTTACATTTCCTAAGTTTATGCTTGAAATGCATGAGGATATGTATTGCATGCATAGGATATTGCATGTTGGTAAGAATATTGGAAATTATATATAATGAACCACTAATGATAACCATTGCTTTGATGTTGGCATTAGTGGAAAAACCAACAATGACATGGATCCAGATGAATATGTTGCTGATGCTGATGGAGTGTGACCAACAACCCTATGAAGGAAGGGATAAGGCAACAAGCCCATAACAAAAGTTGGTGAGCAAATTCTGCAATCTCCTGCAAGGACCAATGAAATTGGCCATGTGAAGGGTGTAAGTAGAACCCATGCAGGTAAGAATTTGCTTATGACAAATTCCATGGATTGGTAAAGGTAAGAGACCTCATACCATGTGAATACTGGAATGTAGCAAGGTGTCATGCCTATATATGTTGATGATATTGATTATAGTAATGCATCCTGTATGAAGTGGACATGGTTAGGCCATGCATGGTATGTTGAATGCATCGAGATGAATGCGTGTGATATTATGAATGACTAATGACTGAAATGATGAATTGATGATAATTCTGGAACTGTTTCAAAGGTTTTTATGAATGAAGGATAGTCATGATCAATTGGCCGCCAAAAATGCTCTGTGGAAGAGCAAGGTGGTATAAGTGATACGCCTATGAAGTAAGGAGTATCTAAACATTTCATTTAATTGCATGAATGATATGACTACACCTTGCAATGTTAATATGATAATGATTGCATAAAGTAAATGAGATTGAGAATATTGATGTGACTAATAGCTGGAAGTATTTGAATTTTATAAATTCTGAAAATGCTTCAGTGATGGTTGTAGCAATGAAAAGGTTATCTGCATCCAGACTTACCAAGTGTTTGGTTGATTGAAGCTTATGTTTCAGGTAGATTATTTCGAGCATGGAAGTGTGAGGTAAGACCCTGACCAATGCCAGAATCTACCATGTGAAAAAGCTTATTAAATTTGAATTGTGAATTTCAAATTTGAGAAATTGCTGACAACCACTAACCACTGTTGGCTTGCATAAGATTGTGTTTGGTTGATTGAAGCTTAGATTTCAGGTAGATTATTTCAAGCATGGCAATGAGAGGTAAGACCCTGACCAATTCCAGAATCTACCATGTAAAAGAGCCAAACTTTATGAGAAGAGTCTCATGGTTGTGAAATTAGTTGGTTGTTAAATTTGAATTGTGAATTTTGAATTTAAGGAATTGCTGACGACTACTAATCATTGTTGGCTTGTATAAGATTGTGTCAGGAGGGATGCATGGTAAGTGGGTATTCATGTTATGATAGTAAGCATAAAATTATAATGGGCATAGTAGTGCTGCTTACAAGAAACCCACAATTAAACAAGTCAATTTCTGTAGTAGACAGAATTGCAAATTCTTATTGAATTTGATTACCAATGTCATTGCTTGGTTATGGAACGGTCAATTGGATTGTATTATCAGGTAATGATTGACTTTTTGGCTATTTGATGAATGTGTCAGGGATACACACCGCAGGAAGATCATGTGTGATGACCTGCAAGAGCCAAACTTCATGGGAAGGTTTTCCCTTGGAAATGGGTTTTGGGTGAAATGCCATTGGACATTTTGGAAATGTCTCATCCGCACTGCATGTTCGGTAGTAACATGCGTGAGATGGTATAAATTATGTCGGTAAGACATGTGTGAATATGAAATGTAAAAAGGAGTTGGGATGGCAAACTGAGGGACTGTTAACTCAGGGAAGGAGCCTCCATTCCTCCTTAACAAAGGCATACTGCGACGGCAAATGGATAAGTGTTCTGTGACCCTTGCTATGAATATGCATGTTTAATCATTAAATTCCATATGTAGAACATGTTTGATTTTATTTCCATGATGACCGAACGCTTGAGTATGAATAGGGCCTACATGGCACACACTGGAGAAGGGTGCACACTTTTCCGATGTTGAGTCATGAAAGGGTTTTCAATATTGATTACACCCTAGGGAGTGGGCGCACTCCTGGTGTCTCAATACTTGATAGTGAATGATGAGAAATGTGATTACATTTTTTGAGCAATAACGCTGATGAGTTTGCTTGCATTGCTTGTGTTGCTTGTGTTAAGAGGATAAAGATAAAAGACAAAAGGTAAAATGGTAAATGGTTGTTGTGAGGGGTTGCGGAGTAAGGGTTATTGTTGATATAAGTGTATGATGGGCTGTTATATGCCTGGGGATCCATAGTAGATCCTAGACCTAGAAATGGTCATGATAAAGTTCCAAGCCCAGTCGACATGAGGATGTACTAGCTGGACATTAATTATTTGATGTTGAGGAGAAGCCTGTGTGCCGACCTAACATCTAAGTCCATAGGTGATCCCAAGGCTTGCAAAGCAATGCAGGATCCTATGGACGAACGAGGAAAGGCACAATACAGATAAGTATTGGATTATTTTGCTTATGAAAATACATGTGTATATGAATTGGTTATGATGTTTTAAGCTCTTGTTCTAGAGATAAAACTGATGTGAATAAACTAAACATGTGAATTTATTCAATGTTTGGATATAGGTATCGCTAGGAGTGAGAACCATGAGAGCATCCTAGGGGTGCATGCGGATATGTGACTGTCCTAGAAAGCTCGGAATGAGCGGTAATGAAAAAGGTGCTAGTAAGACGGGGGAGTCCTAGCAGCCGAGACAAACCATGTGGAGAGACTCCATGGTTTAGAGGTTTGGAATAGACCAAAGACACTAAGTGTCATGACCAAGAGAGATTGGTCCAGCATTCACGGTGAAGTGAAAGAGGCTGAGAGCATGAAAAGCCACTGCAGTGATGTGGGTTCCAGGATGGAACAAAACAAAGAGGGGAAAAACTCTTACTGCTCTCTCTTGCCTTTTGATTACATATATATATATGTTTATGCATTGTGAAAACAAAGGATTGTTGAATGCATGTATGATTGAGAATGAAATGTGTGTATTTGCTTAAGTAAAATTGTGAATGTTGGATTAGTTAATTCCCTGCCCAGGAATGGACATGAATGAGCTCATGTGCCTATTGGGAAGGCATGAAAAAATACGAAAGACTCATTGATGAGACTTGGACTGTCATGCCATTTGGGTAATTAACTGACTGATTTTAATGTCTATGTTATGCTTGGTCTGATAGGATTTCAATGGTGCATTTCACAGGTGAGAAAAGTGAAACCAGGTGGTGCACATTGATCATGGCAGCAGATCAAAAGTTATTGGACTTAGCTGGAATTCTCCTTCAAGTGATTGCCAAGACCCAAGAGAATCTTGGGGAGATGCTCAAGTTACAGAAAAGGCAGAGTGAAATGAACCCCCATATTTTGCAAGATTCTATTGGTTTGCAAAGGGAGGTGAAAAGCCTTCTGGGAGCAATCGGCAAAGGAAAGGAAGGTGGATCAGCAATGGGACAATTGTCCAAGCGACCTGATAAGAAATGGTCCAGGCATGAAGACTCAAAGGAAATTGAGCAGGTAAAGATGAAGTAGCCAGTGAGATGTTGGAGATGCGGAGGACATCATTTACGCCGGGACTGCCCAATGAGGGAACACGATGAAGGAAATAGCAGCAAAGTTCCTAGACTTCGGGATCAGCTGGAAGCCGAGAACCAGCAGGAGAAGTCCATGGAAGCCGAGGGGCTTGGTCTTGAACGTTCAAAGTAAATGATTGGATGTGGGACAGATCTGCAATTTTGAAATTTTGATGTGCAATTGTATATGTACTGTATATATGTAATGGAACACTGAGGACGATGTTATTCCAAGGGGGAGGGGAATGTCACACCCCTAGTTTTGACCCCGTTTGCATGATGTATAAAATGTAATTAATCATGGTGAGGAGCTCAAGGCAAAATCCCCACCATTGATTTGTTCGTGTATGTTTCGGCAATAGGGGTAGTTGCCGATGGTATGTCGTGCTATCCGACACTTTATAATGTGGCATCAATACGCACATCAAATAAAACTAAAACCACAACCAGCTACGCCAGTGAAACGTTGAATGAAAAGGGCAAGGTTCCAAAGGATAAGGGTGTGGGGATGTCAAACCTTGGTCTATGGGGGAAAAACCCATGTGTTGCCACCTTGTCTTGTTTGCCACCTTCCCTTGTCTCACCCAACCATTTTGATGTCTTGATGGAGAATGGATGCTGGTGGTTGGGGCAGTTATTGTCTTTGGGAGTGGGGTGGCAGGACTGTCAGTCCTTTTCCCACACACCCACTCCACCCACGACCTTCCATAGACTCCACTCCATCCCTGTCAGTTCACCTTCACGACCGCGTCTGTTGAGGCTCACGGAGAGCAGTGGTCAGTTCACCCTCACGCCTGGAGATTTGTTCGCTCTCACACAGGCAGTTGTCCTGGTCTTCAGTTTCACGGTTGTGATCTGTGGAAGTTCCCTCTCACACAGGGAGTGCAGTCTTGCTCACGCACCTCCAATTCATGTCCTCTCTGTGGGCTGTTCACCTTCACGCAGGAGGAGAATTCTTGCTCATTCTCGCACGCAGAGATTTCCTGGTTTTACCCATGTGGTTTTCCTCTATGGACCTGTGGATGGTTCGGCTGTATCTTTTCCTCATGGGCTGATTCATGGGGTCTACATTGTTGTTGCTCACGCATGGATCAGGAGACTGTAATTTCTCCCCAGCGCGGTCTGTGTAGGCCTTTCTCCAGCAACTTCGACTGTGTAATCATGGCTGTGGTTTTCCCCAAGTTGTTGGTAATGTATGTAGATATGTTTTTGGGATTGTTGTTTTCCCATGCTGGGAGTGGTAATTGCTGTTATGCTTGGGGGGGGGGCTGTCTATTGTGATTTGCATTGAGTTTCCCATGGCTATGGGGAGTGCTGTCATCATCCATTGTGGACTGTGGAGCATTGCTATCAGCCATGGTGGGGTTGTGGTTGTTGGTGCACCCTGGTTTGGGTTGCTGTTGAGTTGTTTTGGCCACGTTAGGGCCAAGAACAACTCTGATTTGCCCTGTGGGCTTGAGATGTGTATCATTTTGGTTTGGGGTTTCCACACTGTTGGTTATACCTTCATCATAGAGTTGTGAATGAATTCTTTTGCTGCTGGTATGCAGTGGTTGTTCCTTGGACTATGCTGGCTTGGCCGATCGGTTGATGGCCTGATAAACCCAGCTGTGTTGGTTTGACTGATTGTGTCCCTCGGCTATGTGTAAGCCTGCCTTGACCCCTATCCTTGGAGGAATCATGCCCATCTCGGGGGTGGCAGTGTACTGAGAGATTGATGAGCACGCTGGCCTATGGTTGGGTGGAACTTTGTAGCTGGTTGCGGGCGAGTTCTTCATTGAAAGATAAGTGCTGTGGTTACTTCATCTCTGCAATTATATTGATGTCAAATGAATTGTAATGAACATGTTGAATGCTAGAATTGTATGTGTGTTTGCTTACACTGTATGTTGATGTTTTATGCATCCCTGTATGCTGGATTATGCATTTTCTTTTATGATGGAATGCATCTTAGTATGCATTTGAATGTATGATTGAAGAATCTATGAATCCTGCTATATATGTTTAAGCAATTTAATATCAGCATTTAATCCTTGTTCATGATTCATGGGGCTGTTGCCTATGTTTGGTGTGTTGGTTGCGTCCTCTTCGCCGGTTTAAGGGATGGGGACATGACACAAATTTTCTAAGGAAAGGCTTGAAAATAGAATTCATCAAACCTTGAAATGTGGAAGGTGCATTTGTTAGACCAAATGGCAGGACCAAAAATTCATAGTGACCTGCATGATTTCTAAATGTTGTTTTGGGGATGTTTTCATCCTTCATTCGAATATGATGATACCTGGAACAAAGATCTAACTTTGTGAAAACAACTGCTCCATGTAATTCGTCTAACAATTCATCAATGACGGGAATGGGAAACTTATTTTTAATGGTGATCTTGTTGATCTCTCTATAATCAGGACACATATGCCATGATCGATCTGGATTGCGTACCATTACCACTGGTGCAGAGTAAGAACTTTGGCTAGGCCTAATTATGCTAGCCTCTAACATTTCATCCACCATATGCTCAATTTCACTCTTTTGGCTATAGGGATATCAATAAGGTATAATGTTAGGAGGAACACTGCCTGGAATTAAGTGGACAGCGTGATCAACGTCACGAATAGGTGGAATACCTTTGGGAATATCTTCAAATACCTTGGAATGCTTATTAATGACCCTTTGGAGCTCTAGGGAAATAGGGACTTTTGAGGTTTGAACATCTAATGAGCATAATTGTACAACTATACCTTGATGTCCTTTTTTTAACAAATTTGTCATACCATTAGAGCTTATCACCTTGCTTGGTTTTCTTGTGATACCATTTAACTCATATTCTTTGCCTTCCCATGATAATTTCATGAAAAGTTTTTGAAAATTAAAAGCCACTGTTCCCAATGATTGTAATCATTGGACACCTAAGACAACATCAGCACCACCCATTGGGATAGAAATCATTGGACTATTCAATACATATTCCCCCATAGCTAGATTGATATTATGGCATTTCCCTGAGCAATTTATAGTTCCTCTATCTGCAATCATTTCTTGAAATTCTGGTGCTGGATAAACAAAGCAATTAAGAACTTTGGCTAGTTTACAGTGAATGAAATTATGAGTACTACCAAAATCAATGAACACAGTTACCTTCTTCTTTTTGATGTATCCTTCTATCTTGAGAGTTTGAGGAGTGCTAATTCCAGCCAATGCATGACAAGATATGGTGGGAGCAATTTCTTCTAAATTATCCTCTTATATTTCTTTTGAATTCGCCTCTTCTTGAGATGCTTCCTCTTCTTTTGGTTCTTCCTCTTCACAATCTATGTAGAATAATTTCTTCTCATTGCACTTATGTCCCTTACTATACTCGTTGTCACAATTAAAGCATAATCCTTTTATTCTTCTTTCATCTAGTTGTTGGGGTGTCAACCTTTGTGGTAGCTTAGAAGAAGGAACATTATTTTCTCTATATGTGTTGGAGAAGGCCTTTCTAGTATCCATTGCCATATTTTTATTTTCAACCTTCCTTGCCATCATGAAAGCCTTCTCTAGCGATGATGGTTCAAAGAGACATACCTCATGTTGAATGTTATCTTTCAAGGTTCCAATAAAAATATCTAACAAATTATCTTCTGAAATATTCTTCACTCTAAGACTTAGCTGGTGAAATTGCTTGATGTGATCTGTAACTGAACCTATTTGCTTGAGATTTACCAATTGACTGAAGAAGGTGTTGTTATTTATATCCCCATAATGTGCAATCAATTCTTCAGTAAATATAGACCAAGAGATAATAGACTCCTTTTTACACTCACAAATCCATTGGTACCATACAAACTGATTAGGTTCTAAATACAAGGATGCAATAGTTACCTTTTTCATAGTGGGCACTTGGTGTAGATCAAAGAATTGCTCCATCTAAAAAATCCATGTGATTGGATCCTTGCCATCAAACTTTCACATGTCAATATTGGGGATAAATTAGTTTCTTGGATCTGAATTGAACCTATGATGTTGTAGTGAATCATCAACTTTTGAGGACTCCAAATTCCTACTCTCCAATTGTTTTTCAATTTTCTCCAAACGTGACTGGAATAAGTCATCTTGTTCCTCCTTATCCTCTTCTTGAGTAGATCGTTGAGGAACAAAGTTATGTTTGATATCCTTGATAAATGCCTTCAAGTCTTGGAGATATTATTTACTAGCCATCCCTTTGAGATCCTCTTTAGTAGCCACCTTCTTTTCTAATTTAGCAACATCATCAATTTTCACACTTTCTTTAATCATATCTTCCAACTTGGACACTCTAAAAGAAATGTCTTCCATTTCCTTGTAGGTTGAGGATGAACCCTCTGGGGGTTTGAGTGGAGTATTATTCTTTCCACTTCCTTTTGGTGGAATTTTTAACAATATCACACCCTATGTTTTACCACAAATATATCCTTCTAATAAAAGTTATTCAAATGCAAAATTGCGTGCCTTTTTCAATCACTGATTGGGAGGCTGTTTTAGGGATGACTTGTAACTGAATTCAAATTTGAATTACGAATCCTCTAAGTATGAAACTTCTTCGCGTAATACCTTGATATTTCCTCTTTCCAATTCCACAGATATGACCTAATTTGGATGATCCAACAAAATGTTATTGCAAATATACCAAAACCTCTTTTTTTTTCCTATCCAGAAGAGCAAACTTGTACTACATGCCACGTGTCCATTGTTTTGTTTCTGTATCTGAAACTTCTACCACATATACCCTGGTCCGTATTATTTCATATTCAAGTGTTCTCACTCCATTTGGATCTCGGATTCCTCAGATATGACCTTTTTCCAAAGAACACCTGTTTTAGACTAGTTGTAGGACTAGTAAACAACCCTCTCTTCCTCTGCAATTATATCTGAAACCATAATTTATGAGGATCTAAATTTTTTACTGGAGATAGTTAGCCCTGTTATGGAAGTGGGTTTTTAACCTACATCTTTGATTCCTTGTAGAAAAAAATATGTAGTGAAAGTTCCACGATAACTTGTTTTGCAAAAGCTAGTCACGAGGAGAGAGCTCTGATGCCAAATGTTATGCAACCAAATCCCAGATATAGCATAAAAATAGCAGAAATAGACAATAGGAGAGTAATACAAACCTAAAATATGAATAACAGAGATAAATATCATTCCTCTTCGAGGGAGGAACCTCCTTACACAATGTACAAGACAATACAAGATGATATGATGCTAAAATGAGAATATCTCCTTCATATATATAGGAGATACTGGTGTACAATAACAACTAATAAACCCACTATTAGACCCTAAGCCTACATAACTAATATGTAATGCCCCATGATATAGGGGGTAATTTGCCACACTATATGGTGTAGTGTGTCATCAATAAGGGCTTAACATATTTCAAATTATTTGTTGTTATTTGTTTTCTGTTTTGTTCTAATTGAGAGTTTGTGTGGCCATTTGGGGTTTTAGTTATTGAAATCCCAAACACAACATTGGGTCCTTGCTGCAACCTCAAGGATAAGCTTAGTATGGGAAGGATTTCCACCCTTGTGGCTATTTCCCACAACATGACCCCACTTTTCCTTAGTCTAACCTATTCTAATTTGGATTAATAACACTTGTCAAGAATGGATAATAAATGACACTATCACTCAACTAATACAAAAGGTTCAAGAAGATACCAACCCTCTTAAAGGTTATACATGGAAGAAATATATCTTGAGTTATAAAGGGCCATTATTTTGGTAAAGGTGTTTTCCTTAAAGCAAAGGATCTTATAGGAGTTGTATTCATCACCTACAATATGTCACTTTGGTTTTCATAAAACCTGTGAAAGAGCTAAGCGCTTCTTTTTGGAAGGAATGAAGCCAAACTTCCATGCTTTTCTAGTAGCTTGTGATATGTGCTAAAGAAACAAGGGTTATATGGTGAATATGCCAGTATCATTGCAACCACTATTGTTTCCAACACATATATGAATTAACATGTCTGTGAATTTTTAGTGGTACTTCCAGGAGATGGTAACAAATTAGTGATCATTGTGGTAGTTGATTGGCTTTTTAAATATGATCATTGTTGTGTCGTATCGTACTCATTTACATTTCTTGGTTTCCCAAATTTTCGTTGATTATATTTTTAAGTTACATGAGACTCCCGCTTCTATTATCTTAGATTGTGATCCCACCTTCACCAGCAAATTTTGGGAAGAGTTGTTTAAACTTCATTGTGCCTAGTTGAGAATGAACATTGTGTGTCATCCCCAAACAAATGGTCAAATATAGGTGGTCAAAAAGTTCTTAGATTTTTGTTTCTAATGCTTCACTTCCAAAACACCTAAAAAATGGGCATAATAGCTTTCCCTTCTAGAATGTTGGTACAATATTACTTATCATTGAGGTACCAAAATGACACCATATGACATTGTATATGGCTAGAACCCCTTACTCATGGATTCTTATTTACCTAGAAGCCTCGCCCTTTTGGATCTTCTCTTTGCATCGTTTCTCTGCCTTCAACTTATGCAATCAACGTCTAGGAAGTGCTTTTGCATTTCTGCATCGGGGGGCACGCTCTATTTAGTTTCTTGTGTCATCATTTATTCATTAAGTTCTATTTGTATGGTGTAGGATATATTTTGCTTGAATGTGGTCTTTATTGACTTCTTCTGTCCTGAGGATTCTACAAGTTTAAAATGTGTAAAATGTGTATACCCGGTACATATTTTGCCAATTGTGGTCAGGACAACTGCTTGAGGTTTGATTGACTTGACTCAAGTTATAAAATCAAGGTTAGAGACAGGTTCGATTGACTTGAATCAACTTATAAAGTCAAGGTTAGAGATTGATTTGATTTATAATATTGGAGGGGATCACCTAGAATCATGTTTCATCCCCCTCGACTGCAAATATAACACTCACATTAGAGACTCAATCGACCTCATGGATTTATTTTTTTACCAACTTTAACAAAAATGCTATAATTCACAAATTACATATAAATATTTGAATAAAAGACTTGCCTAAACTTAAATATAGACGACCTTACTTTGACTATAAGTGAAGGTTCAACCATGCTTTACATAGACTAAGTAATATACTAGCACAACCACTGTGGTTGGTGAACATCGATAGAACACAAGTTAAGTTCCACAAAATCATATGTTATACATGCATCAACAACCAGTCCACCCCAAATTATGCCTTACCCATGCATTCATGCATAAGCTACGAGTTATCCATTTGATCAACCATCAGTTATTTTTTATACTAGCACACCCACATAGTTTGTGGCATAGGGATCAAATGGTTAAGATCCATGCCTAGCTACATGTTATCCCTGTTGGTAATCCATTCATTAACTATGAGTTATCCATGCATTGCTAACAATTATCCATTCATCAACTAACTACCCATTATTTCTTATATTCCTTTTTTTATAATTTTTTATATCAAATTTTGAACAACTGCCATAGAATCAATCTCGATAATACACTTGTCTCATTCTCATCCATAGATGAAAAAGAATGGCGTAAGCTTTCCACCCGACCATTTGCACCTATCAGACGACCAGCAATGCGTGATGTGAAAGCTCACGCGAACCAGGTCGTCCGATCGGTGCAAATGGTTGAGTTTGAAAGGTAACTCCAAAAAGAATAGGCATTAATCCACCCCAAATCTCAAATAAAAACTTGTATCAACTTAATTAACCAACATCGACCACATTATTCTCATAAAATTAAACTGAGAGTCGAGTAGTTAACACGATGATATATGCACGAAAAGATTGTTAGTCAAGTAGTCCATGCGATGGGAAATATCACAAGAATAGTTGGTAAATTCTTCGAATGGTGGTTGATGAGCCAATAAGAAAACTGCCATGGTCGGATTATGGATATACTGTTGTAGCCGAGACGTCCCTTCAAGAGTCAACTTTTAGTCAATTTTGGTCGACCTTTCCATTCATCAGCAGAATTTGATAATGATCGGAACGGCTCTAGTCATGTGATGAATCGACTACTTTGGTCGACGGGCAGACTGCTTTAGTCATGTGATGAATCGAGTACTTTGGTCGAGGGGCAGAAGAGTCACTTGATGAAGTGGAGTACTAGCTCAGTGGACAAGAAAAATCACATGGGTACAATCCAGGTCTCTAAAATGGAAACGTTAAATCCCTTCTTAAACACATTTACATGTAACATATCCATTGACCTCTAGGTCAACAGTTTGATCTTTGGCAATGCAATTTTATGAAGTTGACTCTCCCAGTAGATAGTTACTTGGCAGTCAAACTGCAGGGAACAACTAGAATTCACATGAGTACACCATTCTTCTATTAGATTGCATTAACTTCAAATTATATCAACCAAACCAAGTAACATCAAGCCAAAGTAATATTTTCACCGCAAAAAGATTTCAATATTGGCATAATTTTTCCTTTTAACTTTTATTCTACTTACAAAATAAAGTGTCTCATCCATTGACGTGAATTCATAATATTTTAAGAACTTCAACCATTATATATAAACAGAAAATATAGTGCCAACGCAGTCATAAAAATAAAATTAATTAGTTGTAACCTCATGATATCACATGATAATTGGGTGACTCGATAAATGTGATGGTCTACCATCTTCTTGTCAATGGAGTCATTACTTTGATCTTCAAGCTGCTATTGTAGCTAATGGAGCGAGTATTTTGGTCAATAGGCATTGCACCATGGTGCCATTTTTTTATTAATGCTATGTATTTAACATTCTTGCAGCTTCTTCACATGAACATCTCAATTTTCTCCGAGTCTAGACCGCCTCCATCTGCTACAGCTGTCAACTAGACTGGACAGAGGAGACCGCCTTCATCCACTATAGCTATCACCCAGACTGGATAGAGGAGGAAAAAACGCCCCTATTGTAATCTAAGGGATTACACATGACATTCAAGCAAATACTTAGGCACACACAACAAACCAAGAAGATGAACAAGTATTGAGCTGAATGCATTTACTGATTTATTCATTCTTGAAATAGTTATTTATGCATAGATAAAGATGTTGGAGCAGTTACAAGCTCTCAACTGCCCATGCCCATTCCTTCAGTACAAACATACAAGATATTGATTATTATTAAGGACTTAAAAGGTCCCTTCAACACACCCTCAAGGCTCATATTGTAAATTATAAACTTCATACCAAAGAATCCTTTCTTGGAATATTTAAAGAAAATTTGGTTATGGATCAAAATAGAGTGAAAAAACAAGATGACCAACATTTTTTATAGAGATTTCTCTTGCAAAAAGGGATCAAGTGTTTATTTTTCTTCAATCCTATTAAAAAACATCATTCAAAGATCAAATCCACCAAAAAATAGCACCAAAGTTCTATGGACCCTATAAGACCATCCGAAACATTAGACAAATGGCATATGTTTCCAACCTATTTCTTCTCTCTTACTTTGTCATGAGTTCCATCACCATTATACCTCACTTCCAACATTAATATCCCCATTTCCATCACCTCCTTCACCATATGACCTTAGTAATAGGACCAAAAACCAAACTAAACTCAATATGTGACCATAAATTGTCATTACACATAATTTTCCTAAAAGTTTATGTAGACATGTTGCACCTAAAGCCTCACATTAGAGGAAATTTCAACTCAAAATGGGACTCCTAAGGAAAATAATAAAATAATATTTATTAATTTTGAAGGAAGAAAAGAAAAAACTACTTTTTTTGTTCGTATTTTTGACATATCTCTGTGTGTTTTTACTAAAATTTCGATCGGCACTGCTCGTTGGATGCATAATTAAATTCTGTATCTAACGAGTACCCACTTTGCATACTTTTGATTGACCCATCCACCCCAAAAACAAGAAATACCTAAAAAAATGTGATGATGATGACATCATCATCACTTTTTTTCCAGGTATTTCTTGTTTTTGGGGTAGCAGGGTCCATCGAAAGTATGCAGAGTGGGTACTCATTAGATGCAAAATTTAATTCCGCATCCAATGAGCTCTCCCGATTGAAATTTGAGTAAAAACACAAGGAGATATGTCGAAAATACGAACAAAAAAGGTAGTTTTTTTTTATGATACCTATCCCCAAATTTATATTAAAAAATTGTTTAAGACCTATACGGTATTCAAAATTTAAAGCAATTTCATTGGCATACACATGATGACATGGAATTTGAATTATTGTTGAAAGACCCATTTTGAGTTGAAATTTCCTCTAATGAAAACCATGACATGAACCCAAAACTAGAATTCAATTACTCATAACTACAATGAACCTTAAAAAAAGATGTAGTTCCTAAATGTGGGCATCCTCAAATGGATATTTATAACAATATCCTTTCATTTAATCTCCAATACCTATATTCATCCCACTAAGCCAAAAATGAAAAGATATTATTCACATTGGAGCTAGATCTAAGAAGTGTCCACATCCTTTTATTTAAATAAATTGCTCAAAGTCATTCCAGAATACCATTCATATTTACAAGACTAGATATCTTTATGCTACTAGATTTCTTGCAAAAAGAGGGAGAGAACCTTTTGCATCTCTTTACTTTCACCTTTTTGGAATCCTTCACATTATCATATAGCTAGGAGTAGGGAATCAAATGAGAAGAACAAATATCCCTTGGGTTGGCTACAAAGGTTCTCATCAATGACATCCAATACCAAGGTGTGTCTCATACTTCATTCTTTTGTTAATACATTCTTTATATTATGATTTATTTCCTTTCTATCTTGTTTCATTTATGTTATGTTACATGCATGTTGGAGAGTTTTTCTTGCTTGTTTTAGTTTCCCTTAAACCTTTTTTATCAAGTACTCAAGATTACAAAATCCACTAGTATGTACTTTTGGTACAAGTTGGTGCTAAAATACCAACACCAAATTTGGCGACTTCATTGGGGATGAATCTTATCATTCATCCCTGGTTGTGTAAGTGCCATTTCTATCCCCTTTTTGGTGATTGTGTCATTTTCTTTTTGTTTTCTATTTTATATTCATTGTTATCTCTCCTTAGGTAGGTAACTTGGGTGAAAAAACCCATTTTTTGTCGCCACCACAAAGAAGTTTGAGGATTTTCAGTTGTGGGCTCAAATCACACTATTTTGGAAAAGAAATAATGATGTGACGCCGTGGAATTTCCCAAAAAGACACGTAATTGTAGATTGTTTTTTGAAGAATTTGTCCTATTTCACAATTTTTGCTTTGGTGGTTCAATTATATTCTCTATTCTAGTTTGCAAATTAGATTTGGTCATTTGTTTGCTTTCCATTACTAGCTAATATATTGGTTATTTTTTTGTCTTAGTTTGGATGTTGTAGGCAAATACAAGATTGAAAGAGCATAGTATTTGTTTCCTTTAGCATCTCAAGTTAGGAGCTTTTTAGTTTCTTTTTTTTAGTATTATAATTATAGTATTGTTTGTGGTTTAACTCTTGCATTTGTTAGAACCCTTATTTGATTGGTTAAAAGTTGCATCTCTTTTTCCTTCAAAGAAGAATTGGCTTACCTCCTTTTTCTTGTTAGAAAGAACTTAGCTAAGATAATATAGCATTTGCATTCTAGTATTGGATATTAGTATTTGTTTTCATCTCATTCATAGATTGTACTAGTCTCTTTCTAGTCTCTATTTGGATTGATGTTGTTTAAAATATGCAGAGCATTCTTAATTTTTTTAGGAAAGTAATTGAATTTGTTCAAAGACAAGTAACTCATATTTCTTAAGTATTTAACATTATCACTCTTTTCTTGAATTTCTTTTTAAAAAAATTAGCATTTACTTTTCAAATCAATCTTTTTTTTTCTATACACCAGATGTCCACACTTACCACACCTTAGATCAAACAACATTTGGTTTATGATGCTAAGTGAAGCCTAAAATAAACTTCTAACCTAAATCACTAAAATTCCCCACTTGAGGAACTAAAATAAATTTTTATCTAAGTTAGGATTGTGGGGATAGAAATCCAAATATCTCATGTTTATCATTTACTTCTAAAACTTAGTTTTTGTCCTTTAAGTAGCTTTAAAACCCATTCTACTAGGAGCGGTTCAAAACCTATTAGGAAACATGCACAGTCTTTGGAGAGGATAATTCCAAGATTCTAACCAAATTTTTTATTGAGACTTATAGATCTTTCAATACTAAATATCTCCCAACCATTTGATTTTATCATGAAGGAAAGGTAACCTATTGCATGCACCTGTGTAGAGGTAACTTAGCAATGAATATATTAGGTACCTACCTAGGTGGTATGAGGGAGCTACTCCTAATGTCTTGCAATGCAACTATCTCATTTCCACCTTCACTCATTTCCTTGGTGGACTTGACATCCAAGCAAGTGGAGTGTTTGGAAGGCCCTTGTTTGGATTTATACTTCTTCCTTACTGGTGGACCTTTCTCTACCAATTGTTGAGGAATATTTGAGAAAATTTTCATTTATTTTCAAACGATTCAATATAGTCCTCCTCTTAGGACAAGTGAGTCTTTACTTTTATAATGCGTTCATTTTTTACATTAGTTATTTACTTAGTTAAATCACTTGCTGCACTCACTTTTAATTAGGTGTACTTTAGAATTAGTGTTATTTAATATAAACCCATCTCATTATAATTTCATAGTTGTTTTAGTTGAGATAATGGATATACACCACCATCAATATTGCACCTCCTATATATTCTAGATGATTTTCAGGATAACTTCCCAACCTTGATATTTCTAGCAATGTCAGTATCCCACCTTAGTGTGTGAGAAATGAACCTAAACAACCTTCATTTCACCTAGTTCCCCATAAACATGATTTGATTCAGTTTGCCCATGGTGTATATTTCCACCATTACCTAGCATCAATACCCCATTTGGAAATCCAAAAACCAATATGTTTATAGTTTCTCTTCCAAACTCTTCCAATCATCCCCACACAAATTTCAACTAAAACATGAATGAAAAAATTATTGTGAATTCCACTCAAATGTTAATCCTTTATTTCATGGGTAGTTTGAATATACTAGATATGAATAAAATAACCAATTATCACATTATACATAACCCCACATGTCCTCCAATTCCCACCAAGATACCTTCAAACATCCCTAAGTTCAAAGATAAAGTAGAAGAGGACCTATACAATGATATGATAACATTTCATCTATGGTTCCCCTTTAATATTATCATATATGATTATATATGTGTGTGATTATTTTAAATAATCCTCATAGGCATGGCAGTGAAGTGGTATATTGAACAACCCTCTGCAACACATCCCAACTTTTGTTGTTAACATCCACTTTCCTCACATTCTTCCAATTACCCATCCAATATGATGAGGGATTTTTTTTTTTGGGGGGGTCATAATACAACTCACATATCACATTCATGAGTAGATAAGATTAAGAAGTATCTGTAAGATCAAGCAAGATGTTAGGGATTTTAAGTTATTATGTTTTTTCGTCATAATAAAACTCACATATCACATTCATGAGTGGATAAGATTAAGAAGTATTTGTAATATCAGGCAAGATATCTGCTTGTTTCTAAACTAGTTCATGAAATCTCTCTTACTTGTCATATATAAGGATGTTGCTTCTAAATGACCATAAATGGAAGAGGAAGCTATTATGAAGGCTAAACAATATTATTTTATCAATTCCCAATCCATATATTTGTACTAATATATCATCCTAGATTCTCCCTATGGCGACTTATGATAACGATATCAATCAAGGGATTCGATTGTGTGGATGGAATTATTGGTGAAATTGTACTTACCTCTCATCCAAGCATCCAAATTCCACCTTCTATTGTAACTAATAGATATGGAAATAACCCTAGTGATGAGAAATATAACCCAAGGAAACCACATATGCCCTATTTCCCACTTGATCCCTCACATTCATCCTATCATGTAGGAATGAGTATCTTGTACTAAATCCCTCTTCATTTGTCCCATGTTCATGTTCCTTCATGTAGTGTCACTATGTGTAGTGTTTCTTCCATTGCAAATGTGTCTCCACCTACCCATATTCCTTACTACCCATTTCCTATCCCTATGGGATGAGTCCAATAAATGTGAGGCTACTAACACCCCTTAAGGTAAACCTTGTACTCAACCAAACCATCCTTCTAATACACAATATATGGTTATACAAAACCAATTTCCCCAAAAGGGTTAGTAATATCCTATCTTGTGATTCCTCACACCGCTCAACCCTTCTTCCAAAACATATCCATGACCTATGTTGTTATCAATAGTCAAACTCAACTATAATTGATATGGTATTCCAACTGAACCTATCAATTTTGACAACAACAAGGATTCAAGTTTACCATAAGGTCCTTAGCATATCCGTTCACCCAATATTGGTCCTACTATGAAGGTACCTGAGTTTCCCTTATGTTTCACAACCAATAACCAAAATTCTAGACCTTCCCACAACTATAGTATTATGGATGACGGGGCCTAATCCCTTGCAACCATGTCTATAATGGAATATCTATAGATTTTTCTTGTGAAATGTAAGTCCCTTCTATCCACATTGGGCATGGTTTATCCTTCTGATGCTCATCTAATCACTTTCAATTTAAATAAATAAAAACCATGCATGTGTTCTTTAGTATCCTTTCACGTTTCTGTAACCATCAAGAATTTGATTATCCATTGATGCAATATTGATTAAATCTGCATGTGTCATGTTGAATCATATCAATAAGAATCTAGGATATCTTCAAATGAGAATATCCCTAATGACCTTATGTGCATATCGTGGTTGACCTTGCGAGCTGCAAGGCCTGCTCCAGAATGTTCTCATTGAACTAGTAGGAAAAATACTTATAATAGATATTGAATTTTATATGCCCAAATATGATACAACATCCTACTTGGTCATAGATATATGTATGCTATGAAAGTGGTCTCTTACACTATGTTTCAACCCATGATGTTCCCTCATATTGGGAATATCATTATGCTTGATCAACTCATAGAACATGATCTCAAGGATCCTTCTAACCCATAAAATGTTTTGGTTGTATTTGAAGGTAACCTCTCCATGCCCTCATTCATTAGAGGTGTTCCTATAATATTTCAAGAATCAACACTAATTATAACTTCGTTAGGTTCTCCCCTCCTTATCACCCAAGAGGGAATTTCATCGTTATGCATGATTGCCTCTAAAAATAATTCTTCCCAACAACATTGTTTATACAATACTTCCCTAATAATATGGCATCCTTGGGAGGGAGATCCTATTCATAAATTACCCTTCATCTTTCCCCTTCCAAGTATTTTTGGACATTGTCACGTCCCCATCCCTCAATCCGACTGATAGGAGGGGACATGAACTAATTCGAGCTCTCCAAATTTCACCCAATAATCATAATTACTAATTTCATAAAAATAAAAGCGTGTGTGTAGATGAAAAATAAAAATACAAAATGGAAATAAATATCTACACACACATATAGAATGCATATGCAAGCTCAATCATTACAAGCATATAAATAAAGATCATTGCACATCATAAACATAAGAATACTTATCTTTAACAAAAGAGATCCAAGCAACTGGATGTGTAAGAGCGATTTTCCACCCAACTGTAGGAATTATATCCAGTATATACTCTTTCTTCTCTTAGAGTCCACCCCCAAGCTAGGCTATGAGGCCACCAGGGAGAAGGAAACACCTACATGATTCTCTCTCAGCCCACAACCCCTTCTACTCACCCTACTTAGCCAAAAATCATACAAAGATATCACTCGTCCATCATAACCATGCCACTCCTTCCAACCACCCTATATAACACAAGGAATACATTCCCCTTCACTGATCCACAATTCCCTCAGGGAATCCATCCCTCACAGTGCTTACTAGCGTGTGTTGTAAGAGTCCACTCCGTTGTATGTTGTTAGAGAACCTCCTATAGTGTTAACTATGGTTTTTCAAGCATTCACAAGTGGAATAAATCAATGGGTAAGGGTTCCTATATTTCCCAAACTCTCTACTCACTTACAACCATCAATCTTTTCTTCCAAAAATTAAGCTTTGTCTCCACATTCAGATTTCTAGGTTCTGGTAAAGGTCATTAACAATAGTGGAAAAAATCTATGTAGTATTGGAAACATGCATGAGAGAATGGTCAAAATGGAGTTGAATCCAAGGAATAATACAGGATGGTGAAAATAAAATCGACATAAATTCTAACCATAAAATAAAAGGACTACTGACAACTGACATAACTGTGGCAATCCTCATGCCTCAATAACTACATGGAGTGACTTTCCCCACCAACCTCACACATGCATTCAATGATTAGGTTTAATGGTAAAAAAGGAATTAACTGTTTGATTTAAAGAACATGTCATATTTTGGATGAGTTCTAAGGTTTACACTTGGAAACATATGATTTAGTTTCCCCATAGGCCCCTCTTCCTATTCCCCTTTGGTGGAATCATATCCCATCTTATGCTCTTTACACAACCATCTTGGACCATTTTATTAATTTTCAACATAATATGTACAAACATTTCAAATTGGAATGATAAGCCAATCCTATGGTCCAATAAAAATATATACATCATACATTCCTATCCATTCACTAGTCGAGCCTTGGCCTTGAGCATCGCACTAGGAATTCATAATAGCATAGTTACATCATTTACATAATTTTGGTTAAATACATTCCAAGTAAAAATTGGGGTATTATACAAGCCCTATTATTCATACTCTTTAACCTTCGAAGACTTACTTTAGGACTCCCCATGGTGGTACCTTACACATACAAACCCCCATCCCACTCCCCAAGTGGTGTTAACCCTCGTCCAATTGGTCGATACTCCTAATGTCCCACCTCTCGTGGTTAGTAAGAAAGTCACCCATTATACCTATCTTATCCTACCCTAGGTAGACATATGGGTAAAAATATAAGAATGTGATAGTTCAATATTGTTCATCCATTTCCATCATCCCCCCCTCCCTAAAACACCAAAGAAGCTCCCCATGCCTTATTCCATTTGCGATACACTTGGTCATGTCACCCACCAATGTATGAAATTTCCTATCTTGCATTGTCATGTCCATGTTTAGGAAGAAAATATCGGCTTAACCATTCCTATAGTTCATATTACCCTCACTAATGATACCAAACAACTTAATAAGGCATTGCATAGAAACCATGATGCAGGAGCATCCTTCTCTCCATCCAAATCCAAGTCCAATGTTTGGATCAGAGCTAGAAGGGGTCTTCATTTCCTGAATTAATAGTCCTTGGACTATTATATTGTAAATAAGCCTATGTTTAAGTGTGATTATAAATGGATGATGAGTGATTTAGGTGAGTCACTAGGTGAATGAATGAGTCATTGAGTCTAAGTGTGAGTCATGTAACAAATCCCTCATCTAATGGTAGTGAGTCATAGGATAGGCTTAAGAGTGTGTTGTATTTAAAATTTGTTAGCAGATTTTGAATGTATTGAGGATCTAAACCATAATCGGTTCATGAATCCAATTGTATATATGTATATGAGCCTATGATGCATAGGGTGTGGCCAATCAAGGAGAAATCAGGCCAAGGACACTGGTTAGATTTATAGTAGGTCTATATAGATCATAACATAGATTCTGGATAAATATGAATGTACATATTCCTTGTGTTAAGTGAAGGGAAGCCTATTTCAGCATATTACCATGTAATTGAAATTATGTCTAAGTGTATGATTTCATGAGTTGAATGCTTGCTTAATCTATTTTATGATTGATATATCTATGAGTGTCGTATTCTGAAATTAGGGATTTGAGAATTGAAGGTTACAGAGATTGTTTGATGGACCTATGTGTGTGAAACACATGAGAAAATCCCATTTCATCGATCACTGAGAGAATCGATGCTCCTTTGTAAGCGTTCTTTAGAAGGGAAGTTCAGGATTGAACCAAGATAATATCAGTGGATTTGGGTAGATATTGATTGATCGATTATCTAATCAATCGACATAGAGTTGTAGAGATCATAATTAAGATGAGAGGATCCAAATTAAAGGAGAGAATATGGATCGAGGATAGGGAAAGGATCCGCAAAGTGAATACGCATGGAAGATAGAATTCTGAAATTGTGAAGTGAAGTTCTGTATTTCATCATATATCGATGGGTAGGGAAGAAGCCGCAAGAAATCAATGGCTCACAGAAATTGTGGAAAGAGACTTGTAGAAAGAAATTGCAGAAGCCCATTTCGGGAAAGTGGGAAGGTGCATCTGCTATCTGCAATCCGCAATTGTGGAAAAGTTGTTGTAGAAATGCAGTTGCGAAAATAAGTGTTGTGGAATGAAGTTTGTGTATGGATGAGAAAACTTCGAAGTGATCAATAGTTGATAGGGTATTATGTTAGGTAAAGTTTCACAGGTTTTAGACAACCCTACGAATTTGGAAAATCTTATGAAATCCATCTCACCGTCAATTTGAAGTCCGCTCTTAAACAAGAGGTTGGAGAAATATTTGGTTGGGTTGATAGATGTAGAGGTTCTATTAAATATAGAACCTGACTAAATTTGGTATAGTGTAGTTCAATACTGCACATAGGATAACCTTGGCATCAGAGTGGCATCAGAGTGGTATCAAAGCATAGCAGCTTCTATGTGTAAATAAAAGAGAATTGAAGTTGATGAGCCAGACCTGCAGTAAAGTATTATTGTGGGTCACATATTTACTCTCTCGAAGAATTTACCAGAACCTATAAATATTGTAGAAACTGATCCTGAAGAAAAGTTGACAATTGGAGGTACAAGCATGGAGTTATGATGCATGAAAAGAGTTTGATAATACTCTTGAATAACTGAAGGAAATAAAGGTAATTCAATTTCTTAAAATTATTATTGAATTTGAAGACTGATAATTGTGAGTGTGTATTATGCTCAATCTTGTGAAAAGGATCAAAGTAGAGATTGGAGATAAATTGTAGGGCTTGGAATAGGATCAGAAGATGAAAATATGACTAAAGTAAGATTGAGTTTTAGTTTATGTCAAATTGAGAAATTGAAAATTGTATGAATGAAGCTCTTAAGGGGGCAATGGAAGTTCATCCACTTTGGGAGAAAATATATATGATATAAAAGGAATTTTCAAAAGGATAAATGGGATCACACCAGTAGCAGCAAATGACCAGGTGATTTGAAGAAAAAGGTAATTGGTCTTGTTAATGATTTATGGTTATAAGTGATTGTAAACATATGATACAAACCAGAGACAAGAAAGGAAAAGGGTGATCCACCAAAGTGCAGATGAATGGATGAGAAAGATCAAGAAGAAGATATTTGAAGGTATGAGATTAATGTTTTTATGATAATTCTGGTGACAGATTGTAGGTAGCAACTGAATTTTAGCAGTAGTAACAACTGGGAGAGTTGTTCTCCAGAAAAATTATGTTATTGATGAAGAAGAATGATAAGGTATTGGTACATATCTTATAGGAAATTGATGTGATGTTTTATGTTGATTCTGGTCATAAGAAATTATGTTGCAGATAGCTTGGAAAATTGTAAGAAAATAAGTGTGTTCTTGCTAGAGGAGATCTTGTGAGCTCTTAGAAAAATAATCAAAAGTAGTGGCAAAACCTAAGTATCCAACATAGGTTGGAAAAACAGGGGACAAGTTGAGTGTTCTCATAGGAGTGGATTTGCAAAATCCAAGAAGAGCAAAGGAGGTTGTTCAAAGAGGATCTAGAGGGAAGGAACCCTGAGATACCAAAAGAACAAGCTCAAGCAGAGATAGCTTGCTGAGGTATAAGTGGGAGGTATGAAGAATTTATGATATGATACTTGGTAGTAGTCCACATGTGGACTAGAGGAAGTTCATAGAGAAAGAGAAAGAGGAAATGGAGACAATGACTATTGAAAGTCATTATTGAGGTTCAAAGGAAGGCCACAATGGAAGGAAATATGATAAGATAGAAGACATTAACAAGATGAGTCAAGAGAGTATGACAGAGAATTATTTGACATAGGATTGCAACTTATTCATTTGGATATGCTGCTACAAAAAGAGAACTAGAGGTATGGTTGGATAACGAGAAAGAAGGAGGTAAGATGGAATTCACCACATGTGAAGTTAAGGATGTCTATCATATTGGAGGAAGAACTCAGGGCAACTAAGTCTAATATGGGAATTTCATATTGTGAGCCTGAACAGGGTCCTTTGCTTGGAGAAGATGTAAGTGAGGATGATGAAGAGAGACTAACTGAAAGTCTCATGGATCCTGTAAAGAGCACAGATTAACTTATGGAGGAGATGATTGTAAGGAAAAATGAGACCAAGAGGTCTTACGTTTTTGAGACCGATGATTTGTTTGTGATTACAGGCTTTGTTACAGATGATAGGCAATCTTTTGAAATTGTCTTAAATGTGGATGGATTCAAATATGATGAAGAAGGTCTCTCAAATGAGGAAAGGTATGAAGTATTGCAGCAAAAGGAACTCATTGATGAATTGTTTGATGGAGGAACACAGTCAATTAGGGTTGATCTGAAGATGAAGGACGAAAAAAAAATGTACAAATACATTTCTATAGGGAAGAATCTAAATTACATTCTAATGAAGGAAAAAGTTGAACAGTCACCTTGGATTATCATGAAGTCTAAAGAAGAAGAAGATGTGCTTTCCAAAATCATGACAAAAGAATATAATTCTGTTGTAGTAGGAGATGAGATGGTATTCTGTGAATATTGTATGCAGACTGTTGGAGAAATAGATAATGATGAAATTTTGATGTTGTGCTTAGACCAACACAAAAGGAGGGTTCCAGGAAAAATATCAACAGGGACTTCAAAGTCTCATGTTTTTGAAACTGATTATTGGTGCATGTTTCATGGTATTGAAGAAAGTGAAGGAAGACAGAGGAAAAAATACGTCATAACAAAGGAAGAGACCATATTGTCTCAAAAGGGTGATCAATACCTATAAGAACTTGTTGTTGCTGAGTTGGCTAATGAAGACAAAGAGAAACTTTCTAACCTCAGAAGTATGATGAAGAGTTAGAAATGATGGAAGATTGGTTGATCAATCCAAGGATTGATAAAGTTGACTGCTTAATGGGTGCACACATAGAAATGCTTAGTTATAGCATTGGAGAGGAGAATAAGTAAGTTCAAGGCATTGAATTGTCTTGTAATGATATCATTTTGTTAGAGCAGTTAAGTATAAGTTATTGCAGAGGAATGGATGACTCAACTAATTCATAGGAACAATTTGGAATACTTTATAACAGAAATATGATTGCAAATGAAAGTAAAAATATTGAAGATATAAGGATGCATCAAGTAGTGGGAAGCAACAGAGAACCAAACGACAAGCATAATAAGCAGGTGTACCAACCAAAGGATAGACTAGACATGGAGATTGAATAAATAAGGATGTTGATGATGAAGGTGTCTTAGAGAAGACATGAAGAGAAAATGAATATTTACATTAGGAAATCAAGAAAACAAAGCAGCAGTGAAAAACAAATAACAGAAGAAGATTGTAAAAGAAAAGCTAGTGGAGCATTGCAGCAAAACATTTGGAAGCCAAGAGAATTATAGCTAGTAAGAAGACAATAGAATGGCCATAAAGCAAATGGAGAGCTCCAGAACAAAGTTTGGGATCCAGGCATCCCAAATATTTAAGTTATGCCCAGGAGGTCATATTTATTTCTTCCTAGGAAGTCTAATGCAAGAGCATCCTGCTCTCCATCCAAATATAAGTGCAATGTTTGGATCAGACCTAGAAGAGGTCTTCATTTTTTGAATTAATAGTCCTTGGACTATTATATTATAAATAATCCTATGTTTATGTGTGATTCTAGATGGATGATGATTCATTTAGGTGAGTCACTAGGTGAATGAATGAGTCATTAAGTCTAAGTGTGAGTCATGTAACAAATCCTTCATCTAACGACAGTGAGTCATAGGATATGCTTAAGACTTTGCTTTATTTATAAATTGTTAGCAGAGTTTGAATGTATTAAGGATCTAAACCAGAGTTGGTTCATGAATTCGATCGTATATATGTATACGAGCCTACGATGCATAGGGTATGGCAAGTCAAGGAGAAATTGAGAAAAGGACACTGGTTAGATTTATAGTAGGTCTATACAAATCAAAACATAGATTCTAGATATACATGTATGTACAGATTCCTTGTGTTAAGTGAAGGAAATCCTATTTCGGTATATTCTTGTGTAATTTCAATTATGTCTGATTGTACGATTTCATGAGTTGAATGCTTGATTCATCTATGTTATGATTGATATATCTATGAGTGTCATATTCTCAATTTAGGTATTTGAGAATTGAAGGTTACAAAGATTATTTGATAAACCGCTATGCGTGAAATGCATGAGAAAACCCTATGTTATCGATCACTGAGAGAATCGATGCTCCTTTGTAAGCGTTTTGTAGAAGGGAAATTTAGGATTGAACCAGAACGATCTCAGTGAAGTTGGGTAGAGATAGATTGATCGATTCTTTGATAAATCAACATAGAGTTGCAGAGATAATAATTAAGATTGGACAATCCAAATTAAAGGAGAGAATATGGATCGGGGACAATGAAAGGATCCACAAAGTGAATACACATAGAAGATAGAGTTATGAAATTGTGAAGTGAAGTTCCATATTTCATCGTAGATCAATGAACAGGAAAGAAGCCGTAAGAAATTGATGGCTCATAGGGATTGCAAAAAGAGACTTGCGGAAGCTCATTTTGGGAAAAGTGGGAAGGTGCATTCGTTATCCGCAATCAACAATTGCAGAAAACTTGTTGTGGAAATACGGTTGCAGAAATTGAGTTGCGAAATGAATTTTGCAGATGGAAGAGAAAACACCTAAGTGATCAACGGTTGACAGGGTATTCTGCTAGGTAAAGTTGCACGGGTTTTAGACAACCCTACGGATCTGGAAAATCTTATGAAATCCATCTCACTGTTAGTTTGAAGTCTGCTCTTCAATGAGAGGTTGGAGAATATTTGGACGGGTTGATAGATGCAGACGTTTCGTTAAATATAGAACTTGACTAAATTTGGTGTATTGTAGTTCAAGATTGCACATAGGATAACCTTGGTATTAGAGTGACATCAAACCCCCTGTGTCTATTATGTGAAATCTATGACACTATTTACACCATTGCATGGACCTCCAAAAGTTTCTTGCAACATTGGATTATCTCTACCTACAATCTTTAGAGATGTAAGTTACTAACATTGAAGAAATACCCCCACATGATCAACTAAGTGAAGTAATCACATACATTTATTACATTTATTCCTTGGTTGCATCATGCTCTTCAACACCATCACTATCCTCCTCACCTCTAGTGGTGGTGGAATTCCTTGATATTTCAACCCCTACTTTTCAAAGTGACAACAAGACTATTTAATCTCTCACTAACATCTATTATCCTTGGGATGATATGCACCATCATGCATAATTTCCTCCCATAGGATTCACATGCATCAATTGAGTCTTCAAACTAGGTTCCATTGAGTTGAAAGACTTTATTTATCCAAGGCATGTTGTTTGGTTTAAAAATATGATTCCTACTCCTAATTCCTTTAAGGAGGGGAATATGTTCTCTATACCAACCACTTTCAAAGTTAGCATTTTAATAAATCCAGTGTCACCAAAAAATTCTTACTCGATGAATCATTTACCTTGGAAGATGCCATAGCCTACAAATCCTTCTTATGTTGAAGTTATGTGACTCGAAATTGCCATTGTGGAGCATCATATTGATACATGGTTCAATGTTGAACTTCTGCACCAAAAAATAGCCACTTCATCCTTCCAAATATTTGGCCATAAAATATGAAATAGACAAACTTCAAAACAAAAATTCATCTACCCAAATATTGTGTATACCCCCTGTGTACCTAATCTAATCCTGATCAACAAGAAATAAGGAACAATTTCTATATGTATTGATTTTTGAGGTTGTAACAAAGATTGTCCTGAACTATACTACTTGACTCCCTTTCTCAACTAGATTATAAATTCCTATGTGGGATACGAGGTTTTATTCTTCATGGATGGATTCTTAGGTTACAATCATATCCAAATTCATCCTTGAGACCAATATAGGACAACCTTCACCACCCCTTAGGGAATATTTGTCTATCAAGTCATTCCTTTTAGACTTAAGAACAGTGGATATAGTTTATAGTGAACCATGGAATAATTTTCCATGATGCGATTGATATTATCCTTGCATTATTAGATAATATCATTGCTTATTCAAAGGACACAACATCTATAACATCTTCATACATGATGTCTTATAAGGTGCCATAGACATAAATTTTTGTAAACTGACATAAGTGTTTGTTCGGTGTCCTTTCTATTGAATTCTAGGATTTATCATTTCCAAACAAGGGATCATTATTGATCCTTTGAATATTTAGGATAACCTTGAACTTCCCCCATGAAATACTTTATTCCAATTACAGAGCTTATAAGGAAAGGTGACTTCTTACACCATTTTATTCTATACTATGCTATATGTGTTATGGATTTTTTTTGTTTTTTCATTCTCATATCCATTTTGTTTAGGAAAAATAGGTTAAAAAATATTTCAAACCCATTAAACATTCTCTTAATTTGACACCTTTGATTATTCGTCCATATTTTGCAGGGTATTTTATCCTTTTACATATTGGCCTCTCCTTTTGTCATTGTTGAAGTCCTAGTTCAAGAAGGTGGTGATCATATGGATGATGCCATTTATTATATGAGTAATAACATGTTTGGTTGTTTTTTTTCCCATAACCAAGAGAAGATGATTTCTTTAGTCATCATTTTCTATGTCCATAAATTACATCGCTACATCATGATGAGTAAGACCAAATGCATTGCAAATTTGAATCCCGTGTTATATACCTTGAGTAGGTACATCATAAATGAAAATTTTTCCTAATGGTATCTTAGAATCTAAGATTAAGATATCAACTTCACTAGTCCTAAGAGTAAAAAGGATTTGGAATTGGTTGACTTTATCTTAGAGATTCCTATTAGCATAGTCAATTCCCTTCTAAATGATGTTCTCCATATGAAAACTTGTTCACCATAATGATCCTCATTATGGGAAAATCCTCATTTATTTTTGTATTAAAATATTTATTCCTCATATCTCTCAACATGCTTAACATTGGATCTCTTGCTAAGCTCCTCATTACCTCCTTAGTGATGATTTTTTATATTGATGAGGAGTTGACATGGTCTTATCACAATGCCTTACTTTTGAGGAGTTTGAATGGGTCTTAAATGACTATGATAGAGGGGTGTGTGGATACCATCTCTCTAGTATGGATACCATCCAGAAAATCATTCATGATGGTTATTTGTCCTACCTTACTTTATAATTGCATCAAAGCCATGATGCATTGTCAAAAATATTATATTTTTTCCCTAAAGAACGTCGAAGCAACCAAGAAATGTTATAAATCATATTAAGGTTTCCATGTCCACCCTTGCACATTCCATGAAGCAGATTTAGTTTTTGTCTATGATCAAGGCCATGATAAATTTGGTTAGAGAAATTTTGAATCTTTAGGCCCTTATATCATCAAACATTGTTTGGGACATAAAGAATAAATGATCGTTTTTTTGGATGGTCAACTCCTCAATTATGCTTGCAATGGGTTGTAGTTGAATAAATTATATATCTAAGACCAACACCATTTAATGTTTTTGTACCATAGGTATTTCATATCCCTCCCTTTTGTATGAACCTTATGATTTGTCTTATTTTCCTTTTAATATGGAATATCATTCCCGATGTTACTCTAATTATGCCTATGTAACATGAACATAAACTTAGAATCTTTCCTTGGAATATTTCGACATATATCCCCATCACATTCATTCATCCATGTCAGTGGTGTGTGTGGTGTGTGTCTCACTGTTTCTCCTATAATCAGGTGGAATATGATTTTGTGATTGGTCTTCTTGTCAATTTCCTCAATTTATGATTTTTTTACCTTCATGTTCATCTTCATTCTCAACCGCTCATTACAAAGTGGAATAATTGTGATTAGTTATATGATCCTTGCCTCTTTAGAAAATATCTATGAGCTAGGAAATTGGTTATATAGTTTGAATTCATCACATTTATTCATATACCCAAGTGTCTCAATAGTTTCATAGATAGTAATTGACATAGCATCTATATCCCTTATTAATTTAAACAAGACCTTGGTGAATTGTTTTGTAGAAAAACTTATCATGCATGTTAGATACAAAGTATATGAGAATCCATTTAAAATGTTCTAAGAGTTCATTAATTAAATTCCATTTTATAGATAAAATATTACTTTTATAATGGAATTCAAAAGAGGACAAGGTATGTTGAAAATGAAGATGGAAAGTACCAAAAAGGGTGCAAAATGAAGGAAAATGTGATTAGAAAGATGGAAAAAATCAAGCTGATCATCTCCCACAGCTGGAGGAATTGTGAATCTATGTCATGTCCCCTCTCGTCAACTAGCGAGGAGACGCGACCATGCTGCTATCGATCTGGGAAAACTAAGCCCTATGAACATAAATATAAAAATGCAATGAACTTAAATATACACAGACACATAAATCATTAATATACAGTGGAAGCAAAATACATTCATTCACATCATTTAACATGTTCATATTAATCAATAAGCACATACAGTTGCAGAGATAAAATAGACAAGAGATACTTATCTTAGAATAAGCTTGTCATGCAACCAGCTACGTCGCTGCAACATTCCACCCAACCATAGGCTAGTGTGCTCATCAATCTCTCAGCAGCACTACCACCCCCGAGCTGGGCATGATTCCCACAAGGAATAAGGAAACACTAGCAGACTCACACATAGCCAAGGATATAACAAGAACAACATAGTTGGGTTTATCATGCTATAGAGGAGTTGGAAAGGATGACTGCTAAGCTAGTGAGCTCAACCATAGAGCTATGGACACCTGCACCAGATATAGCCTGGCTTCTAAAACATCTACACACCCAACATAAGGAGAATCCCCTTCTCTACTACACAGTCCCTCAGGCTATGCCTTCCCTTCCAGTGCTATTCAGGGTGTGCAAAGAAGAAAACCAACCCCCTAGATATATCTATGAGGTTCCTTCTCACACTAGTTTTATCAAGCTAGTTCAAACCCCATTTCCACTCCCAAACTGATTTAGAGACCAAACAAATATGTACACAGAACAATTAAAGTTTTGGGATTGAAGGAAAACATCACATAGGAAAAAATTGGGAATGGCAATTGAGTAAAATAGCCCAGCCTATGCAATTTGATTTCCAGAGTCGTTTATGGCCTTAACGTGGCCAAAACGAACTCAACAACACCCAAAAATTGTGGGTCTCTTCTCCCACTCGTTGTGCAACCCAAAAATGTTTCCCTAGCCAGGTAATGAGGAAAAAAACCACAAAAAATGCCCAGTAGATATCCCAACCACTGACTCTTATCAAAAACAACTTCCCAGCCATGGGGAAAAAACACAAGAAACCGCAAAAACATGAATGAGAGTGCCATAAGAACTCCAAACAACATGGGGAAGAAAAAAACGTGGATGCATGAGGGAATGGGAAGCATTTTTGGGCAATAACTTGCCCCATAAGTCAAAAATTGTTTTCCCAAAAATGGGTGTTTCCCTAAATTCGAATTTGGACTGCCATACCTTGCCCATCCCATGTAATAACTAACTCAACTAATTTCTGGAAGAATTAAAAAGTTGGGCATAAGAGACAAAATGGGTAGTTGACAATTTGATGGGTTATCCCTTTGACATTTGGCTTTTCTCCATTGACCCCAAAGGTTTGAATACCCCCCCCTGCCTTATCCTTAGGAAATCATGCCCCCATCTCATTATTTGTTGCATTGACATAGCTAGTTGTGGGTTTTTAATTAAATTGCATATTTACATGATGTCCAAAATTGTAATGTGTTGACTAGTAAAAAATACCATCGGCAACGATTTTTAATTGCCGAAACATAAAATGTTAAATCGATGGTGGGGCTTTTGCCTTTAGCTCCACACCATGATTAATTACAATATATACATCATCTACATTTAATGAAAATGGGGTCAAAACCGAGGTGTTACATTCCCCTCCCCCTTCAACAACATTGTCCTCAGTGCTTTACAAAATTGAACAAAAATGCTACACTGGTATCACCCTTAGTGCTCCACAGAATTGAACAAAAGTGGATGTACCAATCGCATGGCATCCTCTAGCTCCCATGTAGCCTCTTCAGGACGGTAGTGCTCCCATTGCACCTTTACTTGCCCTATGGCTTGGTTCCGGAGCATTGTAACCTTCCTGTCGAGGATGTGCATTGGCTCGATTTGGAACTCTCCCTTGGGTTCCACCTGAATCACATCCCAATTTATCACATGGTTAGGATCATGTACATATTTCTTAAGCAAAGAAACATGAAAAACATTATGAGCTCTAGTGATAGTATGCAATTCAAGTCTATATGCAACTAGTCCTATTCTTTCGATCACTTCAAATGACCCACAATATCTAGGTGACAACTTGGCACAACTTCCAAGATTCAAGTAACTCTTCTTTTCCCTCACTCTGAGGTAAACATGATTCCCAACACTGAACTCTCTATTCACCCTATGCTTATCTGCATAGCTTTTCTGTCTATCCTGGGCTGCTTTCAGATTCTGCTTGATCTTTACAACCTCTTACTCCATCTCCTTGAGCAATTATGTACCAAGCACAACCCTATTCATTGGCTTATCCCAAGTCACTAGTGTCCTACACCTCCTGCCATACAAAGTTTCATATGGACTCATCCCCAAGGATGCTTGTTTTCCATTTGTTATAAGCAAACTCTACCAAGTGTAAATAATATTCCCACTTGGTTGGTTTTTCCATCACATACATGTGAAGCATTTCTTCAAGCACTTGATTTACACTCTCTATCTGCCCATCAGTCTGAGGATGGTAGGCAATGCTAAAGTTCAACTTTGTACCCAAATATGCAAACAACCCCTTCCAAAAATTGGAAGTGAACTTGACATCTCTGTCAAAGACTATTGCCTTAGGAAATCCATGCAATTTGAAAATCTCCTTCATGAATATCTTTACAATGTCATCAGTCTTATGCATAGACTTAACTGGTATAAAGTGTACTACCTTTGTCAACTTGTCCACCACAACCATGATGGAGTCATGTTGTCTCCAAGTCATTGGCAATCGTGTAATAAAATCCATGGAAATAAATTCCCATTTCCATTCTGAAAATGGCAAAGGCTGCAACAAACCTTCTGGGTGTTGATGCTAAACCTTCACCTGCTGACATTTCATGCACCTTGAAATATACTCGGCCATGTCATTTTTCATTCCTGGCCAAAAATATTGCTTTCTAGTTGTAGCAATTGTCTTCTGATATCCTGGGTGACCAGAATATGGAGCTTGATGGATCTCATCCATAACAAATCTCCTCAAATCTGCTATATTTGGAATATAAATTCTATTCTTATAAGTAAGAAGTCCATCTTCTTCCAATTTGTATCCCTCATATTTATTTTCAAGGATTTGCTGCTGCAACTTGTCTTTTACCTACACATACAATTCATCTTCAGCAACATGATTAATAATTTGCTGCCTCAACTTTGATTGGAAAATACTAATGGATGCTACATGCATTTCTTGCACCTTCCTACTGAGTGCATTAGCTACCTTATTCTCTTTTCCCTTTATGTGCTTGATTTCAAAATCAAACTCACATAAAAACTCCAGCCATCTAGCTCGCTTGGAATTTAGAGTAGCCTAATCAAACAAATACTTCATACCACAATGGTCTGTCCTTAGCTCAAATATTATGTGCATCAAGTAATTCCTCCACATCTTGAGAGCATGTACTATGGTTGCAAGTTCTAGATAATGAGTGGCATATTTTTTCTCATGTTCCTTCAACTTTCTTGATTCATAATATATCACGTGGTTGTCTTGCACAAGGACTCCTCCAATCCCTTGACCGCATGCATCGGTACATACCACAAAATATTTTTCTGGATTTGCAATCTTCAAGGATGGTGCACCTGTGAGAATGTTCTTCAACTGCTGGAAGCTTTCTTCACACCTCGATGTCCATTCAAACTTTATTCCCTTCTTTTGCAAAGAAGTGATTGGATGTGCAGCCTTGGATAATCCTTTAATGAATCTCCTATAGTATCCTACAAGTCCCATAAAAGATCTTACATCTGTCACATTTCTTGGAGTAGGCCAATTCATAATGGCCTCAATCTTCTCAGGGTTTACAGATATGCCCTCATCTAAGATAATGTGATCCAAATAATGAATCCTATCTCTGTAAAAGTCACACTTACTTAACTTTGCATACAGCTTATGCTCCTTGAGCACTTGTAATGTCAATCTCAGATGTTCTTCATGCTCTCCCTCATTCTTAGAATATATAAGGATGTCATCGAGGAAAATAAGAAAAAACTTGTCCAAATACCTGCTGAAGACACTATTCATAAGGAACATAAATGTAGCTGGTGCAGTTGTGAGACAAAATGGTACCACTACAAACTCATAATTTCCATACCTTGTCCTGAAGGTTGTCTTCATCCTTGATTCTCACCTGATGGTAACCCTACCTTAAGTCAATCTTGGAAAATACCTTTACTCCTCTCATTTGATCAAAGAGGTCATCAATCCTAGGAAAAGGGTATTTATTCTTCACCGTGACTTTGTTCAACTGTCTGTAATCAATACACAACCTAAGTGTACCATCTTTCTTCTTCACAAATAGAACTGGTGCTCCCCAAGGAGACACACTTGGCCTGATATACTTCTTCTCCAACAACTCTTGCAGTTGCATCTTCAACTCTAGCATTTCAGGTGTACTCATCATGTAGGGTGTCTTGGACATTGGTGTTGCTCCTGGTACAAGTTCAATTGTGAAATTAATGTCCCTCTTTGGAGGAAGCCCTAGAATCTCATCAGGAAAAACATCCATGAATTCTTACAATACAGGATAGTCCTCCAACCTAATAGTTTCATTCTTTGTTGCTTCCAAAACATGAGCTGCATACATTATGCAACCTTTCCTACAACACTTCTTCAGATGTATTGCTTTAATCTACCTAACTGAAATCACCTTTGGAATGCCTCTTACAACTCTTGGGTTCCCTTCTTCATCCATGCATTAAAACATCTTATTGTAACAATCAAGCTTTACCCTGTGAGCTTCTAACCAATCCATTCCAATGAGAACATCATAGGAACCAAGTGGTAGAACATTCATATCAACACAAGTGACTAATCCATTCATGACCAAAGGACATTTCTCTACCACTTCACTAACCTTTCTCTTAGTTCTAGTGGCTAGATGAACTGACCAATATTTTCTATGCTTTACTTTCTTAAAAGCACAAATCTCCACTACTCTAACGGTAATGTAACTCTAAGTAGAACCAGGGTCAACCCAAATAGAAACAGTTTGCTCAACAATCTTACCTACAAATTCAACCATAGTTGACTGGTGATCTGCCTGGCGGTCCTCCAGTGCTGCATAAATACCAGGGACAACCCTTGCTACTTGACCCACTGTTTCTACCTCTTGAATGTTGTAAGCTAGCCTTGCATTCTCATTCTCAAGTGGAAAATTCCTGTGCATGTGGGGTCCTCCACATTTCCAACATTGGAGTGGTCCTCTGTTTTGTTTTGCTTCTCTAAGATTGTCTCCCACCACTGTAGATGGCTGTTTCTCAACTTGGGATGGTTGCTTCTACTGATTCCTGAAGTTAGAAGGTTTGAAACCTTTCTTCCTTTGGTCATACTTATCATTCTTATTTTCCTTCCATGTCACTATGATAATCAGGTTTTCCTTTGCTTTGCTCATTAAAATAATTATCTTTCCTTATTGCTTCTTCAAGAGTTCTAGGTTCATAAAACTCAATTCTGTCTTTGTAAGACTGAGGAAATCCACTCAAGAAACATTAGATTTACACTTTTTCATCTTTGATGTACCTGACATACCTCAAAAGTTCCAGGAACTTGTTTGCATATTCTTCTATAGTTTGTTGTCCCAATCTCAGCTCATGGAACTCTTTAATCTTATCATCATAGTACCTGCTAGAGAGGCAATTTTGCTTTAAATACTTTTGGAACTGCTTCCACACAATCTTCCTTTCATTAATCTTTTTCACTTTCCTGTTCAGTTCTCCCACCATATGAATGTTCTTCCAGTCAAATTGAAGATGGCTACCCTAGCCTTCATATTTCCAGAGTAGTCTTGGACTTGGAAATATTTTCTCATCCCAAGAAGCCAAGATTTAGCTTATTGTCCATTCTTTACCTCACCATTGAAGGTAGGAAACCTTTCCTTCTTAAATTAATCACGTGAATGGTTCTGGTAACACCTCTTCCTCTCATTCTTGTGAGAACAAGAACTTGAAACACTAGTGGATCCTTTGGATTCAGATGACCCACTAGGAGATCTCTTCCTTATTCTGGTACTGCTCTTACTACCTTCTAGTCTTACTGTCTAGTCCCCATAGATCATCTGCCTCTGGATGTCTGTCAAAATTTGCAGCATGGTTGCATTCAGTTGATTCTGCTCCTCTTGAGCCTTAACCAATATTTTATTATCTTCCCTATAACTTTGCATCTCCACCCTTATGCTTCTCATGGTGGCTGTAAAATATAGGGGAGTATCTTGAAACCTCCTCCCATTAGACTCTGTCTCAGCATTTCCAACTCAAACATTCCCCCCCATAGCATCTTCCTTGTACTCATTGGGGTTATGTGCATCATTCATGCTGTAGGTTCTCATGGCTGAACCAAAACCCAAATTTACCGATCTGTACTATGTGGAATGTTGTAAGTTTTGAAGGTGACTATAATTCTACAAAATGTGTTAATAAACAAAATTCTTAGCTGCATAACATTCACATGGATTCATAATTACTTACCTTCATCTGGAAAAATCTCATATTGACAACTTTCTCAAAAATAGACTTTTCTTTCACAACAATGACTGTTTGAAGGAGATGACGGGGGTCAATGGGGCTTACCCCTTTGTGGCTTCCCTACGGCACTACAAGGCAGGTCAAGGGCAGTGCCCTCATTTTTTTTTTTTGTAAATATTTCAATTTCACACAATTTGGCGCATAAATACGCTACCATTTTTCCAGTTTTCTAGCCTCTGCAGATCTCTCTGAAAACCTACCAAAATTCCCTATTTTGGCAAAATTTTCAGTTTTCCTCCGATTGGCGAAACATAGCTGACGTATTAGCTCCATTTTCCTTTTCCTTCCAACATGTTAGTGAAATTTCCCAATTTTTCCCAATACACGTTGGCAAACTTAACCTGATTCCTTCCACTAAGTCGAAAATTTTTTCGACTTTCATCTGCCATTGTGTCAGAAAACTTTTTGACTTTCACTCACTGCACCGCATCAAAAAACTTTTTGACTTCCATCTGTCATTGTGGAATACTTCCCAAGTTTTCACCCACCATTGCAAAAAACTTTCCATCTTTCTCTCGGCCAAGTCCTTCATCGTTGCGGGAAATTATTTGACTTTCACCCGCCATGCATTGGCTCAACCCAGTCGACATGCATTAGCTTAATTTCCAACTTCCACCTAACATGCGTCAGCTCATATCTTCCAATGTGCTCAGTTGACATTGCGGCCAATTTCACCAAATTTTTTTGATTTCATACTTAGAAATTTTTTGGAAATTTTCTTTCATCGTCTTCTTCCACTGTGTCGGTGAAAACCAAACAATTTAGTCGACGAATGGGCTTGGCTTCGCTCGATTCTTCTCATCGATGCCACCGCTTCCATGCGTTGGCCTCCATTGCCACTTCTTGCTGATGTCATTAGCCAAATTCTTTCGACCACCCTGAAATGCTTCGACTGCATTCTCTGTCAGCTCCCTTCAGATAACGCAGCCGACATATCAGCTCGGCTTTGCCCTTTATGTCGATATTGTCACTGCAGAATCATCGGATCGAATCTGCCAACCCAGCTTCCATTTTTGGCTCGTCTTCAACCAACCCACCCGATGTATCGACCCGACTTTAGCTAACTCGACTGATAGACTATTTTTTATACTTAGAGAAATTTTGAAAAATTTCTCCTGTCTATTGCTTTTCTGGTGAACACAGAGGTGGGTTTCTCATGGCCCCTTTGAGGCCCAAAGCTATAACACAGCTCTGATACCACACTGTCATGTCCCCTCACATCTACCAGCGAGGATACACAACCATGCTGCTATCGATACAAGAAAAATAATCCCTATGGACATAAATATAAAAATGCATTGAACTTAAATATACACAGACGCATAAATCATTAATATGCAGCGGAAGCAAAATACATTCATTCACAACATTTAACATGTTCATATTAATCAATAAGCACATACATTTGCAAAGATGAAATAGACAATAGATACTTATCTTAGAAGAAGCTTGTCCCACAACCAGCTATGTCGCTACAATGTTTCACCCAACCATAGGCCAGTGTGCTCATCAATCTCTCAGTAGCACTCCCACCCACGAGCTGGGCATGATTCCCACAAGGAATAAGGGAACACTAGCAGACTCACACATAGCCAAGGATATAACAAGAACTCAGCCAAGCCAACACAGTTGGGTTTATCAAGCTGTAGAGGAGCTGGAAAGGCTGACTGCTAAGCTAGTGAGCCCAACCATAGAGCTATGGACACCTGCACCAGATCTATCCTGACTTCTAAAACATCTACACACCCAACAAAAGGACCATCCCTTCTCTGCTACACAGTCCCTCAGGCTATGCCTTCCCTTCCAATTCTATTCAAGGTGTGCAAAGAAGAAAATCAACCCCCTAGATTTGTCTATGAGGTTCCTTCTCACACTATATTTATCAAGCTAGTTTAGACCCCATTTCCACTCCCAAACCGGTTCAGAGATGAAACAAATATGTACATACAACACTTATAGTTCTGGGATTGAAGGAAAACATCACATAGGCCAAAATCAGGAATGGCAATTGAGTAAAACAACTCATGCTGTGCAATTCAATTTCCAGAGTAGTTTATGGCCCTAACGTGGCCAAAACGAACTGAACAATACCCAAAAATCATGGGTCTCTTGTCCCACTCGTTGTGCAACCCAAAAATGTTTTTCCCAGCCAAGTAATGAGGAAAAAAACCAGAAAAAATGCCCAGTAGAGATCTCAGACAATGACTGGTAGCAAAACAACTTCATAGCCATGGGGAAAAAACACAGGAAACTGTGAAAACATGAATGAGAGTGCCCCATGAGCTCCAAAAACGTGGGGAAGACAAAAATGTGGATGCATGAGGGAATGGGCAGCATTTTTGGGCAATAAATTGCCCCATAAGTAAAAAATCATTTTTCCCAAATTCGAATTTGGACTGCCATACCTTGCCCATCCCATGCAATAACTAACTCAACCAATTTCTGGCAGAATTAAATGATTGGGCATAAGAGACAAAAATGGGTAGTTGACAGTTTGATGGGTTCCCCCTTTGACATTTGGCTTTTCCCCATTGACCCTAAAGGTTTGAATATTCGCCCCCACCTTATCCTTAGGAAATCATGCCCCCATCTCATTATTTGTTGCATTGACATAGCTGGTTGTGGGGTTTTAATTAAATTGCATATTTACATGATGTCCAAAATTATGATGTGTCGACTAGCACAAAATACCATCAACAACAATTTTTAATCGCCAAAACATAAAACTCTAAATCGATGGTGGAGCTTTTTCCTTTAGCTCCACACCATGATTAATTACAGTATATACATCATATACATTTAATGCAACCGAGGTCAAAACCGAGGTGTTACATTGTCAATGCAACCTTAAAAGTTAATAAGAGTTTGGATAGAGTGAAAACCAATGTATGTCACTTAGATTGTTTGAGGAACTCCCCCATTTCCATGTTTCATAATACCTTTCCTAGTTTTCAATACCTTACCAAAAATTTTCTTCTTCCTGTGTTGCCAGTTTATACTAAGATTGGTATCGTGGTGCTGGGAGATAAATCAATGGAAAATATAACCTTATCCCATTTCAACTCTCTCCATTCTTGATAATACAACATATGTACCTATCTACTCTCTTTAAGGATTCCAAAAACTTAAGGTGGCTAAAATGCTCCCTTTCTTGTTGTGACTTTGTTAGATGTTCCACCTTACATTGGATTTCAATCAGTTATTGAATTATCATGTTGTTTATTCGATCCATACAATGATGAATAAAATCTTGTTGACTTATTAGGAGGAAATTTTTCCTCTCCTTTGACATTAGAAGTCTACAATGTAGAACTATAATGGTCAGGGGAAACCCATATTCCCCTCTAACCCACAAATAGACATCTTTCTCATTTGAATGTATGGTGATCTTTGCATGGTTCCATTGAATTTTAGTATTCATGTAGGATGTAAAGGCCCTTAATTGAGTGCCCCCCACAAATGGGTTTATAATCCATTTATTGTCATGAGAAGAATGATCTCATGTCGATATAGCACACAAATAATTTTTTTATCTATATAATTACAAGCAAAGTAGGTATTTAGTAATGGTTCAAGATTTGAGACATCATAAGGTCTTCCATAATCCAAGGATTCAAGAAAAAACAACATTTTTTCCACATAGAAATAGATCATACATGGATGAATGTTTTGTGCAACTAAGAGAGCATGGGTTGTGTTCCTCATGTGTTGTTTCTCCTCTTTCAACTTTTTTACTCCTTTATCCAATTCAAAAAAATATATTCCTTTCCTCTATGAACATTTTCCATTTCATTACGTCATAAGTATAAAACTCATCCCATTGTTCCCTTAATTTTTTAAACCTCAATCTATGTTCAGCTTGTGAGATTTTGGAGCACAAGATCTAGAAACTAAAATAAGTAATAATATAGTTAGCAAGTAATTAAACAAGTGACAAAATAATGATTTTCATCAACCATAAGAAGAGATGCAAAATATATTTCAAAAATGCATTATTCCATTAACTATTCCATTTACTTACAAATAATGAACAACGTTGTACATATAGGTTATTTGAATCACTAATAAAGGCAATTTTAATTGCTATGTAATGAATGAAAACCTAGTTGGGATTAACTAGGGAATACGCCCCCCCTCACCCCCAACCCAAAAAGAAAGAGAATGTTAAGTGATTAGTCTAAGTATCCTAGTCTAAAGATGCCTTTAATCCAAAGGAAACTCACAGTTGTGTGGATTGCTTCTCTATGAAGAACATTGTGAATATGTTTGCAATATTTTGTGGATCAAATGCCCTTCTTCTCTTGAAAGGAATGCAATCCCATTCACAATATCCAAACACTTTGAATTGATTGACTATTGGTTCTTGACCACTCCAATATTCAGATGGAGTAACTCCTTTCAAGCCTTTATGAGGAACTCTATGAGATGATGGAGAAAAAGATGTAATTAAAGAGACATTTTGAGATCTTCATCAATCAGAACTTGATTTATGAAAATTTCACCTTGAATTGAGTGATGGATTTGAATTGATGTATTATCTCCAAATTTTTTATCTATAACAAGTTCTACAATACATTGTAAAAATTTGTTGATCACCTATTCGTCTGAATTTGTAAAAGATTCTTCACCAGCTGAATGGATGATCAACACTAGTGTAGAGTCTCAATATGGTATGGGTGGTGCACATATATATGGAATAAAACATGTCATTGGATGAGGCCATGTGATTTGAATATTTAGATACTAGGATCCATGAGGATGCAAATGAGATAGAAATTGCTACAAGCACATGGCCTCTATCATTATGTGGTACATCAATTTTCTTGTTGTGCTTACCCTCTTCTACTTATTCATTGAACCTCTTGCGTCTGAATTGAATTTCTCTATGTGGGACCTTCCTACAATATACACAAAATTATTTCTCCTTCTTGGTATTTTCGTTTTTAGAGGATGAATTTTCATGTTCAATTCTTGTATTTGACTCATTTTTTTCTTTTGAATTGTCATTTTTACTTGCTCATATTTATGTTTCCTTATAGGTTGCAAGGGCATGCGCCTTTTAGGACCTTTGGAAGCCCACTTAAATGGGATGTTATTTCTCTTAAAGAAGTGAGGATGAAAAATTATCCAATGTAGGCATATTCCATGTATCCCCAAGTGCCAATCTTGTTGGGTTGAATGAGGGGACAAAAACAAAATAATCTGGTCCCAATTTTGACAGAATTGACAAAACTAACTAATCATTGTCTTTGTCTATTTTTAAAATATTGAGTTGAAGTAATATATACTTGAATTTGTGCAGAATTATTGGAATGATTCGAAGTTACTTGGGCCCAAATTAAGGAGATCAATATCCAATTGGTGGCCTCTTATCTCATCTTTCTTCCGGAAAAGGCTAAACATCTTGGTCCATATTCCATTTGGGGATTTTTCATCTTCAATGTGATACAGGAGATCCAAATATATTGAGTATCATAATAATTCAAAGGCTTCATCCATTCTATTCAAATATTTTGAATTCTCTATAATTGAATTAGAGTTTACATTTGCTCACATAGTGGCCCCATGAAGTCCCTTCATTCACAGTATAAATTCATTCTTGATTTCCATTCAAAGTAATTGAAGGGGGTAATGATTTTCTATGGAGAAAGATCCATTTCAATTGATGCACTCTTGAAAAATGTCTTCAACTTGAAATGTTTCTTCAACCTATAATCATGTATACTAACTCTTTTAGAGTCCCTGATGCTCTAATACCATGTGAGATTTTGGAGCACAAGATCTAGAAACTTAAAAAAGTAGTAATACAATTATCAAGTAATTAAACAAGTGACAAAATCATGACATTCATAAACCATAATGAAGAGATGCAAAATCTCTTTTGAAAACCATCATCTCATTCACTATTCCATTTACTTATAAAGAATGAATTATTTTGTACATATAGGAAATTTGAACCACTAAGAAAGGAAATTCCAATTGCTCACCAATGCATGAAAACCTAGTTGGGATTAAATAGAGCTAAAATTTCCTTAGTTATCCATGCAATCTCTCAAGGACGAGTTAACAAGATCATAACCTATCTAAGTGGACAAGTGAAGGATTAGATACCTAAAAGAAAGGATCAACTACATTATCAACTCATGCGTGAGAGGAATCTTCTCAAAATAGACAAGGAAGGTTCTATCTACTCAAAATAGTAACATATGAAGCTTGTAGTCCTTGATTAGTGGAGATAACTCCCTAGAATCACTCAATAAGCCAAAAATGAAATGTGGACCCTAAATAAGGAAAGAACCTATAATTGAAGGAATTCACCCTCACAATCCATAAATATACTTGAGGATCACTTCCATAATCTATAAATAATAGAGTGCTCCCTTGAATCTAGGGATGAAGCTCTCCAGTGGCTTCGATGGTCAAATTGATTGGAATTCATACCATTTTAATCATGAGACCAAGATACAAGTCCCTAGGTGAGAGATTGAGGCTACAGAGAGAGTAAATATTCTCTAATAGAGCTATGGGTACTACTTGTTTTCCATAAGCCTCAGCAATATTCCTCCATTTATCCATTTGTGCTTTTAATTATTGTACTTCCATGAGATTAATTGACTTTGTCTTATTTGTCTAAACACCTATGGACTGAACAACGGGGTTTTGGAGAAACTTTGCCAACAAATTATGTAGAAAAAATACTGTTAATTGATTTTATAATGTTGTCTACAAATTCCACAACAACTTCCTCACTAGGTTTATCAACTTTTTCTATACTCTTATTCGCAAGGTCAACTTCATATGTAACCTTAATACTATATCAAAAATAATTCTAGTGTCAATTTAAATAGTGGTAGTAGTAGGATAACTATGTCCTCATATTTCATAGAACCAAGTGGGTTTACCACTTCGGTATTAATAGCTCGATTCACGCAGCTTCTATATCAATGGGTTGATGCACTATTTCCATAGAATTAGGTCGATTCACTGCTTCCGAATAAATGCATTGATTCATTAATGTTTTGTCACCCTCACGTGGATAAGAAGGTGACCACATGCTTTCTTCAAGGGATTCGATCCATACATACAACCCTATGTGAGATGCATGGTGCTTTAACTTTCTTCTTGGAAAAATTTAACTTCTTCCTTAACTTCTTATTTTCCTTCCATAGATGATAATTTTTATTTAAGAGAAACTAGTAGGAAGGTTTTAAAAACATCTTACAATGAATATAGTTAACCTCTTTATTGTTTTAACTGGTCCTAGAGATTCTACAAAAACTTCTTTTAACACCTCATTTCTAATGTAATGAGGTTGACTCCCAACATATTCATCCTCATGCTCACAAAAAAAGGTTTTATTTCTTTGTCTTGGCTTCCACTATTGGTTCTTGTGGAGCAGCAATAGATTATTTTGATGCTAGTTCTTGTGGGATAGCAACACTTTCCTCTTGATCCCTCTCTGGAATAGATGTTTATTTTTATTCTGCTGGTTATTGTGGAGAAATATAATTTCATGTTACTAGTTCATATGGAAATGATAATATGGTTGTTTGACCTTGCTGTTGTAGTAGCTTGTGCAACAAATGAGAACCTTGTTCTTTTCCTTTTAGGGTATTCTAGAAATGTGGATGATTTTTTTGTTTTCTTGAATTTCAAACATGTTTAGATACTTTTTGAAACTTCAATATGCTCTTTAAAAACAAGGCAAGGAATCCCTATGCCTTCAAATTTACCATAAGAAGGAATTATAATTTATGCCTAGTCATCTATTGAGTATTATTTTGTATCAATGTGAACTGATTTTGTAGAACTAATGTGTATTTACTACATAACAAAATTATGTACATCTATAGTATTTTCTACTACTTTGTTTCCTATTCTTCATTTGTCTATTCTACACCTCCTGCTCCTGGTTCTTTTGGGACATCCATGGGTTCTTATAGTACATTCACTTCAACTTATTCTTCCTATATATCATCAAATTCATCTTCCTCTACCGATGCCTTTGCTTCCTTTTGTTGAATATGATGAGGTCACTATAAGAATTATTCCCAAGTCTAGTTATATTGGGACATGGCATCAATAACAAAATTTTGATCAATTCATGGTGTGTTTAATTGGATTTACGTTTCCTAGTATGCCTCACATTGTGAGCCATGGACTACATGGTATTCAACATAAAACATGGAATGTTTAGTAACCGTTGGTTCCAAAGGTGTGTTTAAAAAATATATGCCCCTTCTTCAACTTATTTTTTGGGGTTGAAAAAATCTATCCTCTCCTACAAAAGCACCACCTTTCTCATAAACCATATTTCACATGTTTGAGGAAAGCTAGTTACTTGAGCTATATTGGTGGCATCAATGAATTTGAATCTAATCCCTCTTATAATGGTTGTGAGTAGGAAAAAATTATGGGTGAAATCTAGAGCATTGGTGGTATAAAAACCCTGTAGTCATTCAAAATCACCAAGAATCCTACATTGCAAAGAATTTGGAGCACTTTGGGTTTCTTTTGAACTGGTCCAAGGTTACAATTCCATAGCATAATGTAGATCCTCCCATGGACGGAAAATTGATAATGTTGATCCACCTAACAATGTTTATCCACCAAACAATGTTGATCCACCTGATGATGTTGATCCACCCGACCTGCAACAAACTAGTGTGGTAAAATGATGGACACTAGTTTTGCCAAAATGTGGGTGGTGAATGGGTAAAGAAAGGGAAAAATTCAAGGTCAAGTAAGGGTGAAATTGAAGGTTGAGTACAATAACCAAAATGAAAAATCGAGAAACCACAAGGTGAAGGATGTGGTGAGGTAAGGGCAAGAACATGAAATAAATGGCTAGTAAATTAGTGACTAGATGTTCCTCCCCTAAAAGAAGTTTTCATGTCACCCCTATAATCATAAATAAATATAGACAAAAAATTATGTATATAGTATTATACGTCATTTAAATAAAAGAAAAATCATAAGAAGGACTTTATACCTTTGCAACACTCACATGAGTAATGAGCATGACAATAGGAACCATCAATTCTAGTGGCAATGATGAAACAACTTGACACACAAGGAGATTGAATAGAACATCATCAACAGATTGATGTGATTTCTAGAAACAAGCATATCCGTAGCAAAGCATTAGAAGTAAAGAAGATTCTTATTGTGCTGACATAGAACTAGAAAAACCCGCATAAATTGGCATCGCAATGTGATGTTACCACAAAAGCTAGGAGAGTTATGTGGAAATCGACAAAATAAGAATGAAACAAGAGGTTTTGTAGTAGTGTTATTGAAGGTTGAAATTGATATCTAGTGCTAGTGAATTGGAAACATTAACGTCATGGATATTTGGATGAATGGTGGATGCTGGAAATCCAATGAAAATTGGATGATAAATTGAGTGGAGATTGGAAAATTATGGTCAGGTTGAGGTGGTGAGATGTTGATGTGATTTGTAGAGAAAACGATCTATATAAAAAAAGATCTATAGCATGTTGTGCTCAAAATAATTTTGCAACAAACAAAAAACGAACTTGAGATAATTTTGCAACAAAAAAAGTAAGTACAACCCGAAACATATGAAAGTTAGAGAATAAACCAAAAACACTTTTATCTCTTTTTTTTAACTAAAAAATGCAAAGGTCTATCTATCACCGGTATCGATGGCATAGACATGTTGTTGACAATGTGTAAATCAGAATTTTAGCAATTTTTTGAAGAAAGGCCTCCTTGGCTAATCATTTTTTATATAATCACAAACAGTTACCATTGGTTATAAAGGGTGTCTTTACTTCATCAATCGTACGTAACTTAACATAACCATTTGTGTAAACAATATGAAATCCTTATGTTCCCAACCATTGAGTGCAAAGCTTACCCTTGAAATATTTGAAACTAGAATCATACAAAAGGGCCCAATTTCTTGCTTGAAATTTCTTCTTCCTGATAAAATTATCATGGCACCTTTCTCTTTCTTGTTGAACTATAGAGGTTTGTTGTAAAGAAACTTGACAAATTTCAACAAGCTCATCGATTTTCTTTAGGTGGTTCTTTTGAGTTTTAAAACATCCATACCAACTTGCAATGCAATTCATGATGTTTTTACTTCAAACTTAGATGAAAAAACTACATGCTTACCATATACTATTTCATAAGGAGCGAAGCCTGAAATGTTGCACCAAGTGGTCCAGTAAGACCAAACAGATTATGGAAGTGTGTTGTCCCACTGCCTACGATGAATCTATACAATCTTGGTCAATATGACCTTTAAGACTTTGTTAGTGACTTCAACTTGGCCAATGTCTTGTGGATGATATGTTGTATATGTTTGTTGTTGAATTTGATATTTCTTAGTAAGCTCGTGTATGATTTTAGAAGTAGAATGGGATACATTATGTAAACAATCTCTTGTGGTGCACCATAGTGAAAAAATATCTCCTCATAGAGAAAATATGCTACTACTTATTTTATGGATCTCTATAATGATTTTTCCTCAAACCATTTGGTAACGTAATCTATACAAACCAAGATATGAGCTTTCTACTATATTTATGGCTGATAAGTCCTAAGAAGCAAAAATTCCATTTTTCAAAAGACTCCACCATGAGTTAAGTATGAAGTGGCATCTCATTAAATTGAATTAATTGTCCCATTCTTTGACAACTATCACAACTTCTCACATATTGTTTAGCATATTGAAAAAGAGTTGGTCATTAGTAGCATAGATGCAACACCTGATATGTAGTACCAATTTGTCAGCAAAGTGGTTGCCACATGGTACATAATGGCAAGATTTTAGGATGTCATAAATCTATCCTCTTGAACACAATGTCAAATAAGAATATTTGGTCCTTTGTGAAATAGGTATCCTTGAATCCAAGAATACATGGCACTATGTTTAAAAATCCTTTGTATTTATTTTTGTGAAAGAAGTGGTAGAATATTTCCTACAACCAAATAATTAGAAATAGAGTATTAGTAGATAGTGCAAACAAATTTTTATCTGATAAAACATCTTATATAGGTATGGCCTCTCCATCATTAGTAATCCTAGAAAGTAATTCAATTATGGCATTATCTTTCCCAAGTTTATCAAGGATGGTATTGTTGAATCTCTACAATAGTAGTAACCACCTAGTCACTCTACCATTTGCAATGGTTTTGTTCATGAGATACCCAATAGAAGAATGATTAGAATGAATAGAAATTAGGATACCTAGTAATATAGTGACATAATTTATTAATAGCATATACTACCAAAATAAATTCCTTTTCAGTCATTTATATGTAGTTTTGTAGGGGTGAGATTCTTACTGATGAAGTATATGGAATAGGGTTTTTTAATTCTTTATAAGTACATCCCCTATGGAAGTTTCTATAATATATATGTACATTTTAAATGGAAAGGACCAACTTGGTCCCCTAAAAACTAGTGATGTGGAAATGTTTTTCTTGAGAGCTTCAAAGGTTATTTAACACTAATGAGTCCAATAAAATTCTATCTTTTTGGAGCAAAAAATATAAAGGATATTTTTTTGGTAAACTTTCCAATTAATATACGATAATAGAAAACATGTCCCAAAAAATTGCACACATCTTTCTAATTTTTCAGTGTGGGAATCACACACACACACACACACACACACACACACACACATATCACCTCAACATTGGAGGGGTCCACTTTTATGCCTACAAGAGAAATGTGATGCCCAAGAATGATTCTTTCAGTGAGTAGCGTATGAAATTTCTCGTGACTAAGAAAATATTCATTTATTGACATATATTAAGCACCTTACCAATATTCGTCAAATATTCTTCAAATATAGTACCATACATAGTGAAATCGCCTAAGTAGACTTCTACACAATCATGTAACAAGTCAAAAATATATCGAGAACAACCCATTGAAAGGTAGTGGGTGCATTACAAAGTCCAAAAGGAAATCCCTATTACGAAAAAGGATCTCCATGGAAAAGTGAAAGTGGTTTTCTCTTGATCCTTGGGAGAAATTTGGATTTGGTTATACCCACTGAACCCATCAAGGAAAGATAAATGCTTTTTCCCTGCCAATCTACATAGGACTTGATCTTTGAAAGGTAATGGAAAATGGTCCTTTAGAGTTGATTTACTAAGTCAATGAGAATCAATATGGATTCGGCACTTCCCATTTTTATTAGGAAAAATTACTAATTGTGATACCCATTGACTATTGAAAATAGGGTAAATGAAATTAACATATTTGAGCAATTTCTGTAGCTCTTCCTTCACTAGTTCTCATAGTGTAGGATTAATTTGGAGATGGGGTTCTCGAATAGGCCATGATTCATATTTTGTGTAAATATGATGGGTGCACAAATCAACATGGATCCCTTTCATGTCAATGTATTCCCAAGTGAATGCACTACTCTGTTCTTATAAAAAAGACAATAATTGTTCCTCATGTAGAGGATCCAACCCAAAGTTGATATCCAATGTTTCTTGGGATGAGATCTAAATAATGGATGGAAAACATTGTCATGCAAAAAAATGAATGAGGCGTGTAGTCTGATTGTATGGATATGGTATCCCTTACAAAAAATTCCTTGACATTAGGATCCAAGGTATAACTAGACAATGTAAAGGTTGCTTGTTGGAATAGATTTGGGTTTGCAATGAAGTTGTTTATCATGCCATCCTCAATTTCTTCCTGATATAAAGTTAATTGATCTAGGGTAAGAAATTTTGAGGCACTTCCTTCATCACTATCCTCGGTTCTTATAAAAATGGTATTCATGTCACCATTGTTGCTAGTCTTAGCAAGGGGATATAATGTGATTTTATTAGTTGAATTTCCTTGGGAGATTGTCATGTCCCCTAATCTACAACCAATGCAAGCATTGTTTCTACATTGACTGTGGCCACCCATAATATCCCCAGGATCATCATATAAACTCCTAGTGTTATCCCTAAGGTATGCACTGAGGTAAAAGATAGAGCACTTAGGTAAAATGGTTGAAAGCATTTGTTTTATTTCTTAGTGGTTGAGTAAATATTAATCCAATGAAGGTCTATGTGTGATATTTGAATAACATATATAGAAAAAAAATACCATGAACTTAAAAGGCTTCAAATCATGAACTAGATGTGTACCAATACATAAAGACATAACTGGAAGTAAACACATGAGACATGTAAGCTACCGGTTTCATGTATTCACGTATCATTCCAACATATAAAAACATTATATCCAGGAAAGTAAATGAAAGTAGAGTAAAATTACAAGCAATAAACACCTACAATATACAAGTTATTAGTTATGCAATTTATAGTTATGCAGTGCATTCAAAACTCTGTAATCAAATAGATAACTAATAGTAAACATGTAAGGTGGCACAATAAGTTCACAATTCAGATAATCTCAATTATTCATAGAAAAATGTAATATAAGCTTACAAAATCACAGGACCTCCACTGGCATCCAAAAATTGAACCCACAACTCTAACTTAGTTTTACAATATATATATTCTTTCACAATCACCTTTAGATTCTATTTTTCAGGTTTGGTAATCATCCTCTTACTAAAAAATACCCTTTCAAATCAAAAGGATGATTCAAATCAACAAAAAAAAATTGAGATCCTATATTTAAGGGACACATCATTTAGCTCATATGATTGAATTGAATTTAAGATGGTTATCAAATGTCTAACTTCTCAAAACATAAAAAATAATTTCAAGTTTTTGGACTTAACAAAAATTTAGAAAATAAAAGATCAAAAAGATGACAAAACAGTTCCATAGCGCTACTCCATGTTCCTGCAAAAACTCGAGTTGTTCCAACTACAACATGTATACCCTGATTCTTCTTTCATCTGATCTCTTGAGGACAATTTTTCATAGTATATTGTAGGACATGGTTACCAAGATTTGTCAAGATGCCCAATTTCTCATTACTTTCCAGATTTTTGTTGCTTTGATGAAGGAATTCTTGTTTCCAATACCTTTCTGCCTGAGAATCTTGGTATTTATCTTCTTGAGTTTCTTATAGAACTTGCATACATTAGTAATCTTGATAATTAACTTGGTCATTTTGTCATTGAATCCGTGTTCTTTGTCCTGTAACAATTTATTTTCCTGTTTAAGCCCTCAAACTAGACCTTTATATTTTTTAATTTTCCTCTTCAATTTCTGGTTAGTTTCATGTTCACTACTTCCTGGCTGGGGAAAGCAAATTCTTTTGGTGCTGGAATTTTGGGAAGGGATAATGGATACTATATGTTACTTGATAAATTGATCATTCACAACAACATTAGTTGACAGAAATCTGAATGAGGCATGTACTAGCAAGAAACCCTCTTTTAAGCATCTTAGTATTTTTGGTGTGATTTTTATGTACTTGTTCAAAAGGAAAACAGAAGAGGATAATAAAGTTAAAAAATGTATCTCTATTGGTTATAAATATGTTGTGAAAGGTTTTAAAATTTGAAACCCAATAACTAACAGGATTTTTTATAGTTGAGATGTGTTTTTTAAAGAGGTTAAATATAAGATGATTCAAGGTTTCACAGTTATTTGAATTGTTCATGATCTTTTGGGTTTTTATCGCGCTAAGAATTTGAAACTGGAGTTTTGGGTAGAAATCCTACTCATCTTCAGGGAAGCAGAACCAACGAGAATTTTATGAAGAAACCGTCATGAGAAATATGTCTAGGTGCAAATACAATAAGTATATATATATATATATATNGAAGACTCTTTCTTGCTGAAAATTCAATCGAGTGTTTAAAGAGTCAAATGAATATGGTTTCTATCAAACAAAATTTGGAGACTATCATCACAATGAGTTGAACACAATAAGGCTGACTACCTGACATGGTGATACCCAGATAAAAAGACAACTAGTCCTCAAAACATGACTCAATTAGACTATGACGACACACATGATGTGACTTGGAAAGTCTATCGAAGGGGTCACATGACAACATAAATATTAAATAAGGTATGGGCATGATGAGATCCTTGACGTGGAAACGACAATGATGAAAAAATGACTAGGCAATGAATTTTAATATGTTCATATGAGTCACTATGTCACGACACTTTGAATCGTATTGATGTTGAGAATCAACATAATCTTTCAGTCACATTGTGATCAAGATCATGGAATCTTGTTATAAGTAATGAGAAATACTTTTAATATAAATAAGACTTGATTTAATGACTTGGAGGTCATTTGTAATCGTGAGTTTCCATTACTTACAAGTCAAACATGGATGTAATATAAATGAATGATTAATTCCTTACATCAACTTCAGGGTAAAGTATCTTAAAGAGGGGGAGTATGTGACGCCCCATTTAGGGCTATCCAAAGTAATTGAAAAAGTCATTAGGTGATATGAATCTACGATAAGGAATGATGGTTAATGTCCTTATGGGACAGATAAATTGTGATTTAGTAATTCATATATGAGAGTTTGAATATAAACTTCGAGATGAATTTCTCTCAAGGGGGAGAGTATGTAATCCCCATTACATATAGGCTTATATACATTGTTATGGTATTTTACCTTCACTTATAAACAAATATACTTATGTGTCAGTAGTTCATTATATATCCTAGAACTTTGGGACAAATTTTCTCGAAGAGGGGGTGTGTGTAGTGCCCCTCTTTTACTTTGAATTTGATTATTATCACAACACTATTATTTGTGAGCATTTAGTCTTGAATGACCCGATTGTGTCTGGATCTGAGACTTGGATTATTATGCTATGTTATTTTTTGGGAATTCGGTGACGAATGACCTGAACATATGTGGAAACTATTACTTTGATTAATAAGTGGGATACTTTAAAGTTATTTGTTTGAAGTTTATGGTTCGATGACAATAATGATACCATGAACTATGATTTCATGATGATTATGATGAGTTATGACTTGATAATGATTATGATGCCATAAGATTATGGAATGATGATTAAAATGAAAAAATGTCTATGCATGTAATTTTGATGGGTTTTCGAGTGTGACATTAAATAAATGTACATGTGACACAAGATGGCGTTAAATTTGAGTGGACTCCAGATTGAATAATGGTATCCATGATAGGTGTTGTTGAACTACTATAATTAATATATTATGATTTATTTAGAAGGATTTGATACACATAGTTTTTATGTACAGGCGTTGGATTATGATTGCTAATAAGTCCACATTAGGTCACAAGGTTGAATGTGAAGAAGGTGTAAGACTAGAGATTACTACATGTGATGAGTTGAAAAGCAAGATAGGATTTTGCTAGGAAAATGCATGTTACTGTGAGGGTAGGCCACATATTTGGTCACTCACGAGGCTTAGACTAGGGGGTGCATAATAATTAATTGGATTCATTCCCCAAGAACCATTAGACCCACAACATGCTCATTCGAGCGAAGTTCATGAGGTATTAGTTTTCATACTAGTCTCCACCATGAAAGGGATATTTGAAGGGCACACATGGAGCATGGAACCCTTAATATTCCCATTGGAATGAGAATGCGATAGTAAAAATGAAGCACTAAAAAGGGTATGGGTGTGTGTTTTAAAAGAATTAGATTACTGCAATTTTAGTAACCAACATGCACACACAGAGCTAGGATAATCGGTTAAATATAAATAGGAATTAAATTGTGAATGAAAAAAAGAAAATAAATTCATTTATTTTGGAAAGTAGTAACACCATGCACACACTCAAATAGGAGAAAAAGTGACACTTAGAAATGGGGTAAATAATAAAAGAAAAATAAATTGATAATTCCAAAGTTATGCATGTGCATGTATAAGCCACATGGCAAGTATTGGAAAAGCTATAAAGAGATAAAGAGGGCATGAGGCTATCATCTCTCTTTATCCTATTATTGGATGGGATAGGTTATGTCGAGTTTATTCAACGACGGTTGAGGGTGGTTGGTTCGTTATTATATGAATGATGTTGAGAGCCTCTTGGTAGTAATCTACATACCTTAGTTATGCTAGCAATTTCTTGCATTCAACCTCGATACAGCTTGGGGGTCCTAGGGGAAGAAGAGTACCTTTTGGGAGCGCTAGGCTGGTTTTCAATGGACCTTATTAATTGGCATTCGGGTAGTGGACTCAACAAAGAGGTTTCAACAACCATCCATAGCCTTCAACATTCGACGACAAGAGCGATTTATTAGGTTATTATAATGGTTTATTCAATGATTTTGTTATTTTTCTCATGTTAGTGTATCAGTTGAATGTAAAGAAAACGATGAATTGTTGTTTAATGTTATATCATTTTAATGAGTTTTATTTAAAACGTTATCAAACTTTCAAATCTGTTGTAATATTTTGTGCATGATTAGTTAGTGGTGTTACCAGGGTCCCTAGAGGATCCTTACATAAATTTATAATGTTAAGAAATGTAGTTATCAATTTGTAGGGTAAGAAAGCCAAAAATCCATTAGGTTAAAATAGTAAAATAAATTGGAATTTATAAAGAATAAGAAGAAGAGGGGAATGCATTAAATTATTAAATTAAAATAATAAGATCGACTAGGGTGATCTGTAAGGTAAAGGAAAGAAATAGAATAGAAAAAGAATTAAGATATTAAATTAAATTGAAATAAAATAGAAATAGAAATAGTTGAAATTTTTAAATTTGTTAGTGGTCTTAAGGGTCCTTACTAAAATTTATAATTTTAAGAAATGTAGCCAAATTTGTAGAGTATGAAAGGGAAAATAAGTTAGATTAAACTAATAAATAAATTGAATAAGAAGAAGAGAGGAATGAACTAAAATATTAAATTGAAATAATAAGATTGATTAGGGTGATATGTAAGATAAAGGAAATAAATAGAATAAAAAATTTAAGAAATTAAATTAAAATATTTTTTTTTAATTGAAAGAAAATAAAAATAAAAATAAAGATAAGCTTTAAACCATTTAAAGAAAGATGAAAGGTAGCTAAAGTAAAATAATAATTAATAAATATTAGTCGAGGGTGATAATACTAAAAAAATAAATGAAAGGGAAATATATGAAAGAAAAAGAAGGAAGAGTGATTAACGAAAGAAGGAAGAGAGAATTGAAGGTGATGATAGGAAAACAGGGTGGAAGGAAAATGAAATGAGAGGAAGGTTTTATGAAGTTTTAGAAATTATTAGGGAATTCCCATTAGGTTAAATATGTTCCTATATAGGAAGTATTTCCATGGGAAAATGAAGTATTCATCATCTTCTGTTGAGTTGGACGGTAAAGAATATAACTCAAAAGAAGAAGATGAATAATAATAAGAAGAACCTCATAATCTAGTTATGAGGAGATCAAATCAAGAAACAAAGAAACCATAAAGGTATTTCCCACCTAATTTGTGTTATTGTTTTGATTTATTTATTTAATGGTCCTGGTACTATTCAAAAATAAATGGATTCAGAGGATTGTAAAATCTAAAAGAAGGCCATGGTTGAATAAATGGATTCCTTGGATAAAAATAAAGCTTGGGATGTAGATGATTTTCCAAATGGAAGATAAATCATTGGTAGAGAATGGTTGTTTAAGAATAAAATGAATGCAAAAGGTAACATTGAGAAGTACAAATCTTGCTTCACAGAAAAAGTGATATTTCCAAGTAGCGGGAATAGATTTTGGTGAAATACTTTCTCCCCTTGCTAAATTAAATTCTATCATATTCCTTATGTCTATTAATACTTATTTTGATCTTCAGGTAGATTAGATGGATGTGACAACAACATTCCTACATGGAAATTTGGAAGAAGAAATCTATATCAAACAATCGTAAGGTTTTACAGTCAAACAAAGGAAATATTTGGCATGCAAGCTAAAGAAATTCGTTTATGGTCTAAAGAAATATCCTAGGATGTGGTAAAAATTTTTGAGACATACATCCTTGGATTGGTTTTTTTGAGAATCAAGATTGATCATTGTGCATATTTTAAGCAGGTTGGTGACCACTTCATTAATATAGTGTTGTATGTCAATGACGTGTTGCTAATTGAAAACAACTTGAATGCCATTAAGAAGATAAATCACAACTATCCTCCAAATTTGACATGAAGGATCTTGGTGATACCAACTTCATATTGGGGACGGATATTAAAAGAGATCATGCAAATAGGAAACTCTATTGAATTAGATAAAATGTTTAGATGACACTGTAGAGGTTTAGTATGCAAGAATGTAAACCAATCAAGGTTCCTATTCCTGTAGGTGTAAAGTTATCTACATATAAGTGTCCCAAGACATACAAATAGGAAGAAGACATGTCATGAGTTCCCTATGCTATTGTTGTTGTAAGTTTTCTCTATGTAATGGTTGTACTAGACCAAAAATTTACCATGCAGTGGGATTTTTGAGCAGATATATGTCAAACCCAAGGAAGGAGCATTGGAAAACTATAAACAAGGTATTCAAGTATTCATAGGGAACTATTGATTATGTAATATAATACCAAGGAAGACCTGGACTAGACAAAGTAATAAATGTATAGGTATTTGTTGATGTATACTAAGATGGAGATCTTGATTGTAAAATATATACAAGTGATTATGTGTTTGACCTATTTGAAGGAGCTATAAGTTGGATGAGAAAGAGACAGGTTGTATTTGAACTCTCAAATACATAAGCTTCATACATGGAAACCACCCAACAAGTAAATAATTTGTATGATTGTAGGGATTATGTTCAGGTGTTTGGATTTCATAGAAAATTGCAAAGTTATATTATGACAATCAAAGTGAAATATTTCTCACAAAGAACCATTCTTATCATTTAAAAAAATTCATATTGATGTGAAGTACCACTTTGTGAGAGATATGCTTTTGAAGACACGAAGGTGTGCTCATGCTAGAGAGGGTTGGAACCTTGAAGAATGTTCTAGAATCATTGACAAAGTTTTTTACTATAATAATTTCTATTGGTGTAGAGAAGATATTTGAATTTCTTCCTTGAACTCAAGACCTTATCAATATGTGGCCCATAGTTTTGCAAAGAAAGAAAAAAAGTGGGAAAATGTTGGGTATTTGTTATATTCTTTACATGTGGGTTGCACCAAATTCAAATCCATTATGATGAAGTACTTCTCATTGTATATGTACATTACTATTAATAATTTCTATTGGTGTAGATAATCTATGTGAATTGATTCCTTGAACTTAAGACCTTATCAATATGTGGCCCATTGTTTTTCAAAGAAAACAAAAAGTGGGAAAATGTTGGGTATTTGTTATATTCTTTACATGTGGGTTCCACCAAATTCAAATCACTTTTGATGAAGTACTTATTTTTGTGTATGTCATGTGTAGTAGGGGGGCCTATTCCCCCAATATTGATGGTTTGAAGAACTCTCCATGGAGAGGATACCAATGAGGGGCATTAGCCCTCATTTTTTGGGGGTTTCTTTTTTTGTTCTTAAACCAAATGTGTAATTTTATTCCAGTCAATGGATTTTGGTTGTAATCTAATATAGGTTAATGGATTGGCACTTTGGATCTTGTGAAACACATAAATGTTGTATTTTGAATGGTTCAATTAATACAATGTGAATGAGATATCCTTGGTGAGTTTTCTAGGTTAAGAGTTTCTAGGGTAAATATTTTCCTACTATGTGTGTGCCATTATTTAATTTTGATTTTTCTTTAGAATCTGTATGCATTGTTTCACTTCATAGATTTAAAACTTACAATATGCTTCTAATAAAGTGGAATCTAATCAGTTTTAAAGGAAGGACATTGCCAAGGTATATGAAGTTTGTAGATTCCACACACTGGGGAGTGATTGTTATTCTACTAGATGTTAAGAAAGAGTTCATTTATAAGTTTTAGTTCCTTGAGTATGAACAACAAGGCATAATATAACTAAAATAAATTAAATAAATAGTTGGTGAGACACCATGTGAATATGCTTAAAGGTTTCAATATATCATGGGTAGGCTTACATTCTTCATCCCTGATACCCACCACAAGGATAATTTTATTCAATCTCATCGTCATTTAACTTGTATCCCTTTGACACTCTGAGAGACACTTTGGATTAGGCCATGAGAATTGAATCTATGACTATATATCCTAAGAACACTAAAAATGTGGTAATTGGAGCGAGCCTAGACCTATTGAAATTTCATAATCTAATAATTGTACTCACAAAGAATATATAAGAGTTTATGATACCAAAGAGTGGAAGAGATAAAGTATGGTGCATTGGGTGCAGGATTGAATGGGATCATTCTTTTGAGTGCCCACTATTATGAGGAGGACTTACACAAAGACCCCCTTTAGGACATTTTCTATGGATACTTATAGGAAGAGTTATGTAAGTCATACCTACTACTTAGTTTCAGATCAATGCACGATATCAAAGTCCACTTCCTTTTGAACATTCATAGGTCAAGGAGTATTGAAAAAATTGTAGGACATATGTCCAATACCCTAATTCATTATCCCCATTTGTATAAGTATTATTATATTCCCAATACACTACTATTGTGAATTATGTGGAATTTCCACTCACATTATGGACAAATTCATAGGCTTAGAAGATCTAGTTGATAGATTGGATCGAACATATTTTAGAGTAGATGATAATTGAAAACCATATGGTGGAGGAGGTCACAAAAGAGGTGGAGGAATGGTTAGATGTTATAATTATGACGAGGTAGGACAACTTGATTAATATTTTCCTTTTCTTAGAGGCCTTGGTGTACTTATTGTAGAACCAACACCGTGAAATAGACTAATGTCTAAAACTGATTGAGAAATCAAAATCTAGAACAAGATAGAGAGAAAAAAACTTGGTAAATTTGGAACCTAGACCAATTGATGGAGAGTCCATACCAAGAATTAATGTTGTCATTAGAAGAGGGTATTGGATTGGCATATATGTTAATGATATAGGACTTATGAAAATTCGAAAGGTATAGATAATATCACCTAAATTTGACCTTATTCAATAGAAGGCATATTTAATAGATGTCGTTGAGATGTTCTCCAACATGAATATACCTGCTTCACCTAGATTTTCATAAGGAAAAAAAGAGTGAGCCTCGGGTCTAGTAGAATATACTTAGAATTGTGGAACAATTCCAATTGGAAGGTCTCATGGTAATTACAAGAAACTTATTGACATTTGGTCTTAGTTATTTTCAAACATTTTAGATGATGAGAAGTTAACTAGAAAGTTTTGGAACATAGTTAAAGAGATCATGAGAGATAAATAAAGGGAGGAAAACTATATTGCAAGTAATAATCCTAAAATACTCACACACAATGCCAAAAGAAAAAGAATAACTAGAAAACAGTTGCTATTGGATGCTCAAATGGATGGTTATGATATAAAGGATGTGATGTTAGATCTTGGATGCAATGCCAACATTATTCCCAAGAATTCATGGGAAGAAATGGGAAAACCTAATTTATACTCACCTATACATTTGTGGAGTGAAAATTAGTACATAAATTTTCCCATTGGAAGGTTTGAAAATGTAGAAGTATACTTGGTTAGTGTAAAAACAATTGTTGTTTTTCAAGTCATAGAAATCATGGATGAGAATGATCCATATCCTACTTTGTTAGGAATTGATTGGGATTTTCACAATTATGTCGTTATATATTTGAAGAAGGAAACCATAATATTCAAATTGGATGGTACTTGAGTATTTCAACCAATGTATCGTTGTCAAGGGACAAGGTACATAAAACCTATTGAGGTTTTTATGGAAATAAGTTTTCTAGATCATATTTATATATCCTAACCTTTGGTAAAAGAGAATATTATGTTAATCCTACAACAAATGGATTGAATCGAAGGATAATTTCCACAAATATTAGAACCAAAGGCATGGCATATAATATATAATATATACTACAATCAAATATGTTCATTGGATTGGAACTAAGTTGTGGAATCCACTTGTATATGACGAGACTGTAATTTTGGAGGATAATGAAGAAGATAGTTGTGGAATAATAGATAATATTTTCCTTAGATGAGGATTTTGAGAATACTACTACTAGATGGTGAGATACACATAAAGAATTTTTTCCTATTTAGGATGAAATGCAATCAACAATGATACATAGGTTTGTTTATCCTCTTGAGTTTGAATTCCGATATGTGTCTTTGAGTAAAGAAAAAAATGTTTAGGTTCTAGAATTGTCTAAAGGAGAAAAAAAAACCTTTATTCCTTGGAGCGTTGTGTTGAGAGTACAACTTCGGTAGTTATTATCCATGACCTTGTGTTGCATTAAGGTTTGAGACTTGTGTTGTAATAAAGTTTGGAATCTATGTTGTAATTAGGTTCATATCTTCTCCTTGACCTTATATTGTATTAAGGTCTGAGATTTGTGTTGGATCAAGTATGGAACTTATATTGTATTAAGCTCACATGACATTGTCATATTTAGGATAGATGCTTGTACTAGGATCTTATGGTTAAGATCATGACCTTATGTTAAGATATGATATTTGTGTTGTATCAAGTCTAGAACTTATGGTGTGTTAAGTTCACATGACTTATGTTGTATTAAGTATCGAGGATATACTATGTGATGTATGGCTATTCATGGTCAGCAAGTGCTACAAATCTCCTTTAGGGATTAGCTACCCCTAGAGTGATTTACTTTAGCTTGTGACTATATGACCTGAGGTAATACATATGATCATAGGTTCAAAACAATTATTATTAGTATGATATAATATATAATTAATGAAAACTCATATGGACCATGTAGAGAAAATTAATATGAGCACAGAGATAGAGAGAGAATTTGAATATCCCATGGATGCCTCCAAGTGAACTCAAATTAATAAGACATTAGTTGAGTCTTAGTTGTGATAAAACAAGTTCAGTTAATTAAGGAATCAAATACTTAGTTTATGCAAGTGGTTTTTGAAGATGACACTAATGGAGAAACACTAGTTACATTCAGTTCTATTCAGTTACATTCAGTTATGTTCATTTACATGCAGTTAAATGCAATTCCATTAAGTTACATGCAGTTCCATTCAGTCCAGTTCAATTCATTCAGCTAACAACTCAGTTAGAGGCAGTTAAACTCATTAAATTAATGGAGGGAGCATATCTTCCTTTTGGGAGATAATTATGAAGTGCCAAATTGGAACCAAGTCAGTGATGACGCATGGTTGAATATAAAGCAGTGTTCTTAGTGTTAACTACTTACCAAAACATGCAATATTCACTACCTTCCTTGTATGACCTAATTTGAATTGTTATTAAAGTTCTATGCACTTGGAAAGATCATCACAATGTTTTATTTGATATCTACTCTCTTGTGCTCTCACAGAAGGAAACCTGCTATTGTGTTGTAATCACTCTCTACCAATTATCAATCATACTCCAAGATTGTTTGTTGGGATTTTTATCCTCTGAATCAGTGGAGGGTTTTCCTAGGGTATATCTTGTGTTCTATGGTTTGATTTATGTCTTTGGAATATTGAGGAGATATATATGCACTGTTATTATGGATTAAAGTTTTAAAGTTCAATTATCTTCATATTTTTACTCAATCACTAACATGGTATCAGAGAAAGGGCATGCAAGAGCTTAGTTTTGTGCAAACACTCTAAGCCTCCATAGATATTGAAGCATTGAGCAAGAACTAGAAGAAATGGCATCAATATTTGTCTGACCAAAAGATCGAATCGAATGAACATCCAACTTCAATATATGGAAGGCGAGGGTGATCAATATTCTTGAAGAGCATGATCTTGATTCTTTTGTGACCTTCGTGATAGAAGATCCCACTACAAATGTAGTAAGAAAATCACAAGAATAATCAAGAAAAGGAAAAGAGGATCATATATGACTTAGTGCAGGACAAACTCATGTCGGTGATCACACCATTGAAGACTACAAAGGAGTGTTTCAACACATTCACAAATATTTATGAGAAGAAGGCCTCTACTCAAAACCGGGCTTTGAAGAACAAGTTGCGCAACATGAAGATGGATAATAAGGATGAGACCGTGGCATTATTCATCACAAATATTTCATAAGTGAAGGATCAACTAGTAAGCATCAATGTAGACATGGATGAGTATGATCTTCTACAAACCACCATCGATGGACTCCCCTCCTCATGGGAGACCTTTCCTGCTGCGATGGATGGAAGAGAAGAGCAACCCAATTTCATAATAATTTGGCATGATTGCACCCAAGAAGAATGGCACATCTAGAACAAGATGGTGAGCACTAAGGAGGAGAATCTTTCCCTCACGAAAATAACCAAGAAAAAAGAAAACATTTTTCTCCCAAGAATTATTTTCGTGCAAAGAAGAAAGAGATCCATAAAGGTATGGCCAAATAAAAAATAATATGTTATTATTGTAAGAAGGCAAGTCACTTCATACGATATTGCAATACAAGGAAAATAAAAGAAGGAAGAGTTCATGCATCCACCTCCGTAGAAGGAGGTGAACCTTCTCAAGAGAAATCATCCAAGGAAGAGGATGATCGAAAGGAATATTTCCTTTAGTGATGTAGAGACACACCTTCTAATACATGCATTAATTTTTTTTTGCAGCATTGTAAGTTATCGTGAATAAAGAAGGACTCCACCTATCTCTACAAGAGTGCAGAGATCAAGAGGGAACCCACACAAACAATAAAGATGAGTACCTTACATTTTTTTATATTCTATTATAAATCAGATCTAAAAGTTTTTTTTTTATGTTTCATGACTGTCATATAGATCTATATTCTTGGACTTGGAATTATGTTTAGCATATACATTGTTTTTTCTATCTTTATTGGCATGTTATCAATCTCATGAGTCCATATTTTGCAAGATGATATATGAGTGATATAAAACTTATGTAGGACTGATGTATACTCATTTATGACTGATATAAGGCTGAAAACATCCTCCATAAGACATGAGATTTAGGGTTGCATGATTGCTTCATAAGCTGTGAACATAGAACTAAATGATTTTCCATATAGAGGGCTACATGTTTACCTCACGAGTTATGAACATGGGGCTGTATATTTATTTCATAAAATGAATTTTTTGGACTGATATAGGGCTGCATATCAGTATATAAGATTATAATGGGTTATGCTAAACCAGTTGGTCAATATCTGTACATAACTATGTAAGTCATTATTAGTATATTGAGAGTATTTCATGTGAATAAAATTCACGAGTATGAAATGGTTCTAACCATTAGAATATTTTTTCTTGTAGGGAAAATTAATATTCCCTTACCTAAAAGTAAAGAAGGACATGAATGCAGAGTCATTTAGTTGGGTGAGCCTGAAAGAGAACAATTCGGGAGGTTTCTATGTCTCTTCAAAAGAAGACAAAATAGTTCGCTTAATTCTATTTTGATAGATGTGAAGACTCTTGAAGATATTCTATCTTATTTACATTCATGTGTCAAAGAAGAGATTCAGATATATATGACCATAAGTCTCCATGATGGAGGACCCAGATTATGATTCTCACATTTACATGGTAAGAGGGAGTTACTAGTCTCGCTAGCTCCTAAAGAACCAATGTAACTGGTTGATGTACCTCCTGTAAAAAGGATATATGCATGATGATCATGATTCAGAAGGAAACTCAGAGTCATTCCTCATTTGGCTCGAAACCTATCATTTGTAATCAAGATGGGAAATGCACGTGGGCAAATCCGTGTTTAAAAAATATTTATGTAAAATGGTGAGAGGAGATATGGTATTAATGAGAGGAGTTTGGGTTGGAAAGTTGTACAAGCTATTGGGAATAACATATACCATTTGATGTGTGAATATATATCAGTCTTCCCTAAATTTGACAACATATCTTCTTGTCTAGTTGACTCGACCATGTTGTGGCATTAATAGATGGGAAATATTGGTGAGAAAGTTCTCCATGCTATGCACATTAATAATGGTATGGTTGAAGGTCTCCTTGATTGTTCTTTAGAAGTATACTTCTATGAACATTATATGTATGGTAAACAGAGTCGTGTAAAATTCCCATCTAGGGCCATAAGGTCCAAAGAAATACTGGAGTTAATACATAGTAACGTGTTTGGACCATTATTGGTCCCTCCACTTAGAGGTTTCCAGTATTATGTATTTTTCATTAATTATTTCTCCATAATGACATGGTTTTAGTTTCTAAGGAAGAAATTTGAGGTTTTTTAAAGGTTCCTAGAGGTCAAAGATCTTGTACAAAATCAGGCTAACAGAAATATCAAGGTGTTGAGAACTGATAATGGTGTAGCATTATGTAGTAAGGAATTCAACCAGTTCTGGAGACAACACAATATAGATCAAAAAAACATAACTTCATACATGCCTCAATGAACAGAGTTGCTAAAACAATGAATAGAAGGATGGTAGAAAAAACAAGAAGCATGGTAAGTGGTGTAGGTATCGCACAAGAATTTTGGGTAGAGGCAATCAACTTGACATGTTACCTAGTGAATAGGTCATTGTTGATGGATCTAGTTAAAAAGACACCATATGAGGCATGGGCTAGGGAAAGGAACTCTCTTTTATATATTTTTGGGTGTGATTCCTTGGTGCATGTCCCAAAGGAGAAAAGAAGCAAACTTGACAGCGAATCTGAGAAATGAAACTTCATTAGGTACAAAGATGGAGTGAACAGGTATGAGATGTGGTATCTAGTCATAGGGAAGGAGTTTTATAGTAGATATGTGATCTTTAGATAAGTTGTATGCACTTCCAATATTGAAAAGAATAAAAGAGAAAAGGAACCAGAAAATCTAGAGTTCGAATGGAATGATGAAAGTCGTGGTTCAGATGAGTCTACTAAATCTGACAGAGGTGGAACTAAAAAATCCATTCATCAGGAAGTATGGTATAGAAAATCAACAACCTAAAAGGTATATTACACCATATTCCCACTCTACTTGTGCATTAACTATCATAGAAGAGAATCCAAGGTTAGTAAAGGAAGCAACCAACTCAACATAGGGTAAACCTTGGGAAAAAGGCCATAGAAGAAGAAATTGAGTCCTTATGAAAGAATGAAAAATGGGATCTGGTCACATTACCATGGAATGAAACCCATTGGTAGTAAGTGAGTGTTCAAGAAAAATTCGAACGCAACAGTTCAAGTCGAGAAGTACAAAGCTCGAGTAGTAGAGAAGGGATATTCCCAAGTCAAGGGAGTCACTTTTTGTGTGATCTTCTCTCCTATTGAAAATTTAACTTACATTAGAGCACTAATGTATTTAGTTGTAGAATTTGATATTGAAATAGAAAATATGGATGTGAAGACAACATTTCTTCATGGTGACCTTGATCAAGAAGAAATGTATAGGAATCATATTGAAGAATTAACACTGAAAGGAGAGAAGGAGTTGGTATTCCAACTCAATAAGTCTCTTTATGGTATAAATAAATCACCCAATATGTAGTATCAAAACTTTGACTTGTATATCCAGTAGCTAGGTTTTATGAGAAGTAACATTGATCATTGTTTGTATAGTAAGAAAATGAATGATAATTTCATATCTAATTTTGTATGTTGACAAATGTTGTTGGTCGGAAACAACATGGATCTTATCAAGGAGGTGAAACTATAACTGTCCTCCAAGCTTGACATGAAGGATATCAGTGCAACTCATTTCGTTCTTGGAATGGAAATTAGAAGAAATCAAGTAAGTAGAAGGATTTGGTTTAATAATAGTAAATGTGTTGAGATAGTTTCGAAACACTTCAACATATATGAATGCAAATTAGTTAAGGTCCCTATTCCTGTAGGAGTTAAATCATCTACTGAACAATGTTCTAAGGCACAAGAAGAGATAGAGTACATGACGCATGTGCCATATGCTATTGTTTTAGGTAGTCTTATATACGCAATGGTATGTACTTATCCCAATGTTGCCCATGCAATAGAGTATTGAGTAGGAGCATGTCAACACCTGGAAAAGATCATTAGACCATTGTTAAAAGAGTTCTAAGGTACTTGTGTGGCACAAAAAATTATGCAATCTACTACCCAGGAAAACCTAAAACTAATAAAATAATAATTGTACATGGTTTTGTCGATTCCAATTAGGATGAAGATATTAACTATAGAAGGTTGACCAGTGGATATGTTTTCAAATTATTTGGTGGGGAAGTTATTTGGGTGAGTATGAGGAATTCATTTGTTTCATTTCCTACTACTGATGTTGAATCAATGGCAACTACTCATGCAAGAAAATAGGCAGTATGATTGCAAAGATTATATTCATAGGTCGGGTTTCAACAACAAGCTATTAGGTTGAATTGTGACAATCAAAGTGCAATATTCTTAACAAAAAACCAAACATACCATTCAAAGAGAAAGCATATTGATGTACATGACCATTTTGTGAGAGAAATGGTGGAGAAATGGAAAGTGTTGTTTGAAAAGGTAAACACGGTGACAAATACTACAAACTCACTAACCAAGTGTGTGAGAGCCAAGAAGTTTGCTTGGTGTATGGAATCAATGGGTCTGTCAGACTTGGTCAAGTGAACTTAAGTTTTGAAATCTCTTGTGTATGCAAAGAAAAAAATAAGTGGGAGAATGTTGGTAATGATATATTCTGTGTATGTTAATTAAAGGTTCAAGTAGATAGTTCATTGTTCAACAAGTGAAATGGAAGTGAAGTTGAAAGATGATGGAAGTCTGGTTGATGAACTTACTAGAATGGTCAGTTGGAATTGAAATCGGCAGACAACGATGGTCTAGTTGACCAATAAATGGAATTCGATGAGCATAAATCATGAAGGAATTTAATGAACACTTGGATGACAAGAATCTTGACTCGAAGTCGAATAAGGTTGACTGATTCAAGTAAACTATAACAAAATAACTAAAATTTGTTAGGATGTTATGGATCACCACTAATATAGTATTTAGTTATGACTAAATTAGTTATCATGAATTAGAATAGTGTATCTATAAATAGGATGTAATGTGAAAGGCCAAATGTATAAAGAACTTGTACGAGTCGAAAAGTAAGTGTAAGTGAATTCACACTTGAGCTATTGTGATATTGTAAATCATTGTTTTAAACATTGGTTAAGAATGTTGATAATAGATTAGTGATAAAGCTCACTGGTTTGTTGTTTTTTCCATGTAAAGCGTTTTCTAGGATAAATTTTATGTGTATTACATGACTGCATTTTTTTTCCATTGGTTGATTTTTGTTTAACTATAAGAATCATTATGCATACCCACTATAATAGGTAGAAAAACCCAATAGGTAGAAGAGACATTGATTTCCTACTAGATATTAGATAAGAATGGTAATCAAACAACCTTACTCCGTGATATCGATGGTCTTGTGGAATCCATCCTAAATATCCCAGGATTTCTTATTAAGAATGAAGCAACATGGTTTGGTCCTTCTACCATAGGTGTATAGAAAAAACAACATACAATTTCAATATAACATGGTGTTATTGAAACCCAGTAGAAACAAGAAGAAGCCTCAGAGTAGGTATCGATTGATTCAAGAGGAATGACAAGGTTAGGTGGAAATGATAAGGAGCCTCCTCCTACACCTAGAGGGTCAAGTGAATTTTTGAATGACCTTGGGAATGCCTTAGATGTGTCAATGGAGGAGGTAGGTGTTAAAGAAACATAAGAATATGTACCCCCATCTCTCCTCCTCCATATTCTCCATTATATAATATGACAATCATGGCATAATTGGCATGATTAACACTAAATAAAAACAATAAAATGTTTCCCTACCACTCCGCCACATTCTCCATTAGATCAAGTATTATCCATGGCACAATTGGAACAAGATCTTGCTAATAGGGAAAAATCATGAATTTGGGTGTCTATTTTGGGGGGGGTTATTAGAAAAACATTCTTCTTTTTGCAATTTTGTCAACTTCGAGCGAAAAAAAAACTAGATTTGTGTTTAGAATTTCATTTTGTAGTAAAAAAATACTTGTAGAGAATTGTGTTGGTTTTCTATCGGTTATTTTTTAGATTTTTTTTATTGGCATTTGATACATCATTTTTGCAAGTGTTTGATAGCATGTTCTTAATTAATGAAATTGTGATAAATAGCCATGTTTTTAGACTACAATTTATTCATTATTCAACTATTGTTCATTAAAAAAAAATGTTATGATGATTTAGACTGGTTGTACTAATATCTTCCTATAAGTTTGTATCCAACAGACGCATAAAAAAATTATTAGAATTTTTTGAAGTGGACCAATTTGAAAAACTAGCCTAAAACTGACATGTTTATTTTGACACAACATCTTCCCCAATTTCCAATTCAAAACAAAAAAACTGAAATTACCCTTTTGAAGACAACACATCAATGTTTTATACGATGGGTTTTCCAAAAGATTTCATCGTGTATTTATGAAGTCATTGAATTTTCATTTCACTAAATTCTATTAAATTTTGAAGCAATTCAGACACCTTCGAAGAAAAATAATAAATAAAATTAGTGGATCACACAAAATTCACGTTTATAGAAAGTAGATTGAATTATGCAACTAATGGTATTATTTGTGAATAGAAATTCTAAGTATTTCTTATGAATCGATCTCTCTGAAATTGGAAGAAGACTAAAAAATGGGATAGAGTACCATTTCTGAATATTTACAGGTTTTTAGTCGAACAAATCTTTTGGTCGAAAGTTAGTTTTAATGGATACTGTTAACTTTAAAGTTAGTAAGTTAGTTTTTAAATTTAGGTATACCGTTAACTTTAACTTTCAGTCGAACAATTTTTTCCGGCCGAAAGTTAGTTCTATGCTTTTGGCTAAAATGTTTTTTGGCCGAAAGTTAGTTCTATGTTTTCGTATTCGGAAAAACCATTTTCACAGAATAGACACCGAGATTCATGATTTCACCGAATAAAAAACCATGTTGGGGATTTGCTAGGATCACACTAATGTGCTACAATTTTTTACTAGGGCCACTTAGGAAAGAGTGGTGTGAAAATTCAAGCTAGCCTAATATTAGGCCAATTCAGAAACCCACAAAATCTCTCAATTAAAGTAGTCAATCGTTAAGTGGTCAAACACTTAATTAGCTTGCACCTATGGGACAATCCACCCAAGAAACTGACCAACAATAATGACATAATATTCATTTTCCACATGTAATGAGGATGACTATAGATAAAGTCAATGGATGAACCATTTGGAGTAGGGATAAGACTAATTGTAGCTAGACAATCAACAATTGCGGTTGCAACTTACAAAAGTGATTGTAGACAGATATATTCATAGGCATGCTTGACAATAACAAGAAGTTGAAAAATTAGTACGTTTTGTCTAGGTATGCTTAGAGAGCATGTGACCAGAGTTGTAGGAATTTTATCGGAGTGTTTCTAAGGTTATTCTAGAATGCTAACCCACTAAATATATTATTTTAATTTTAACTCATGGAGTTAGATGCATAGAAGGGTTGAGTATTTTCAAATTCAATTGGACAATACTTAGGCCCCGAGAAAATATCATCAACAATAATTGATGAGCCATGTGTTCTTGTAATTTCATGAGCCTAATGCTTCACAAGAACATTGCAGAAAGCTAAAATATTTTACTAATTTGCAATATTTGATAGGACTTCTTGAACAATGAAATGCTCCAATTGAAGAGTTACAAGATCAAATAAATAATATGAACGTAGAGGCCTGGGCCATCATCAATCATTTGGAGTAAAAGGAAAAATTCCAAGAGATACAATTCATAGATGACATACTAAATGTGCTCCATGAGGAAACCTAAACATAAAGAAGGTGTTGTAGGAATTCCACCCAACAATGCAATCAACCTACTTAGATATCCAACTTGTTGAATTTTTCGTAGATTTAGAAGGATAATTTCTTGCTCATAGTCAATTTATGGAGTTAGATAACGAGAAGGCTAAGACATTACTTTTTTGGAGATTCTATTAGTTTGGGTAAGTATGCTCGTAGTTGGTGACATTTGTAGAATTTCAACGCTAGGAATTGCAAAACGTCCCTAAGTTGGCCCCTTCATTTGAAGGGAGAGAAGGGAGCAAGGTTGAATAGAGGGAAATTCAACAAGTGTGATCATTGCTTGTTTTCCCCTTTGTTTTTAGAGAGTTGTGGAAAGAGGGAATGTTGAGAATGAACCACAAAATAGTATCAAGATCAATGTATAGATGTATTTTTTAGGGTAATTGGCAATTGTGTGGGGGTTTGTAATCATGTGACAAGGGTTTGATTCAATTCCACTAACATGATACCCCTAGGTGCATCGAGATATCCCCCCAGCATGGGGCACAGGCTTGTCGAGGTTTGAACATGTGGTGTTGCAAGGAGTGCCTTCACAGTACACTCTCACCACTTGGTCTACATCTTTGGAGGCATGTCAATATATATATACTATATAGGATAAAGGAATGAAATTAAATTCAAATACAATTGACTATAGTATTTAAATGAATGTATTTAATAAGATGATGTGGGTAATGGATTGTCATGATCAACCATTAACCATTTTGTAACTAGATTGACACAATAAAATTTAACCCCTATATTTTGTATAAAAGTCCTTTGGGGCTATGAGAAAGGGTTAGTATTTAGTTGCCTCTATTTTTTGTTTGGTTGCTGATGTAATGGTTGTATGGCCTATCTCATATGATATTTTGTAACTCTATTACAAGTCTTGCAATTGGATGAATAAATGAGTATTTCCTTTGATAGTCTATGTCTTTTTCTATTATATATTTCGAATGGTTATATATTATCTCCTTTATTTATGTCTAAACCATTGGGTGATGCATAGTTATTATAAGATGTTATAATGATTAACTCCCATAGTTAATTTGATAGTGTTGTATTTTGTTGAGTATAAGAACAATATAAGTTAAATGGATGTTGGTAAAGTTATCTAATGGGGTTGTGCAAATACTCATATATCTCCCTTAAATCTATAAACTATTGGCCATGCTTCAAGTGAGACATTCGTATCTTTGGGAAGATTGGATACACCAACATGTTTAAACTACAATGTCTCTTTTGTTGCTCATGTATGAGAACCCTAGTCTCCTGTTGATGAAATTGTCATTGATGCCAACATGGTCTTAATGTCATCGATATCACCACTTTGTTGAACTCTTGAAGAAGCCCTGCTGATGATGCTGAAGACCCTAGAGATAATCCTGAAGCCTTGGAAGACAATGGAGAAGCCCATGAAGTCTTGGAACCCTTGATGAAGACCCTGATGACCTTGCAAAGGTCATGGACCCCACTACTGGCAATTCAAGTCATTTCATGATGGCCTGCACAAATTGAAGAAAATATGAGTAAAGGATCTTGTCAATGCAAGCAAGACCCTCATAAGATGATAGCCCTTGTCATGCCCTTTCCAACGGTATGTGGCACGTCACGTGGTTCCTCATGGTTGATGAGATATTAACTCTTGAAGTTGACCCAACGAAAATTATAAGTCAGCTCAGTCAAACACAAAGTCGGCTCGGTCAAAGTTTTATTAAAAAATAATAAAATATTTTTATAGTATGTCGGCCCCATTAAAAATAAATTAAATATGTATGTCGACCCTAAAATTATGGAGGATAAACTAGTATAAATATCCCACGCAACTATTCATTTTTGACATGGAAATTTCGGCCATCTCTGAGGCAGCCGCAGGAGCAGTGGAAATTTTTTGTTGGGAGCAGCTCGTTTTGTGTGGAAATTGTCTGTGGAGCAGCAGAGATTTAGGGCTGGTCATTTTCTACAGCAGTCTTTGTCCTCAGGCTGCTACAGCAGCTCTTAAAGTCTGATGAAAAAGAAGGAGCAGTCTGATAAAAACACAGGAGCAGTCTGATATTTTTGACAGCCACAGTCAGTTTTTAAACTCTCTAAATTTTGGGTGGATTTCTCTGAACAAGGGTGCAGTGAAGATCTCTGAATTTGGGTATACAGGAGTACTGTGACAGCAAGCAAGTCTGAAGCTGCTCTGAC